>JANJGN010000007.1:5000-65000 GCA_026770705.1 Isurus oxyrinchus | reverse complement strand
GCTGCATTGTTCCAGTGAAGCCCAACGCAAACTGGAGGAACAACACCTCATCTTCCGACTAGGCACCTTACAGCCTTCCGGTCTGAATATTGAATTCAACAACTTTAGATCTTGAACTCCCTCCCCCATTCCCACCCCCTTTCTGTTTCCCCCTTCCTTTTGTTTTTTCCAATAAATTATATAGATTTTTCTTTTCCCACCTATTTCCATTATTTTTAAATATTTTAAAATCTTTTATGCTCTCTCCACCCCCACTAGAGCTGTACCTTGAGTGCCCTACCATCCATTCTTAATTAGCACATTCGTTTAGATAATATCACCAACTTTAACTTTAACACCTATGTGTTCTTTTGTCCCATTGTCACTGACATCTTTTGATGATCTGCTTCTATCACTGCTTGTTTGTCTACACAAGCACCTCTGTCTCTCTCTCTCTCTCTCCGCCCCCCGCACACACCTTAAACCAGCTTATATTTCAACTCTCTCTTGGACTCGAACTCAAGTTCTGTCGAAGGGTCATGAGGACTCGAAACGTCAACTCTTTTCTTCTCCGCCGATGCTGCCGGACCTGCTGAGTTTTTCCAGGTAATTCTGTTTGGGTTTATAATTAATAATTGCTGTTTGTGGGATCTTGCTGTGCACAAATTGCCTGCTGTGTTTCCTACATTCGAATGGTGACCACACTTCAAAAGGTAATTCCGTTGCCTGTAAAGCACTTTAGGATGTCCTGAGGTAAGGTGCTAGACAAATGAACATTTTTCCCCTCTTGCCTGTCTTTAGATCTGTTTTGAGGTTCTGTTCTTGATTAGCACAGAGAACGTTAACTGGATGGTGACTATTCTCTCCCCTGTGCTGAATACAAATGAAAGCAGATCCCGAGGAGCTGACTTAAGGACTAGGCCGGAGAGCTGCCTGGGTATCGGCTGAACAGTGGCAAATGTGGAGGGACGTGTGGGTAACAGAAATTAAATACAAGAAAGTCTTGCATTTATACAGCACATTTCATGACCACCAGACATTCTCAAAGTGCTTTACAGCCAATTAAATATTTTTTGAACTGCAGTCGCTGTTGTAGTGCAGGAAACTCAGCATCGAATTTTTACACAGCAAGATCCCACGCAATCTGATTATGAGGAGCTAATTTATTTTAGTGATGCTGAGGAGTGTGTGGAGGTGGGTGGGGGTGGGGGGGGGGGGTGACAGGGTGAGGAGGGGGTGAGGGAATTCAGGGGGGTTAGGAGGGGGGAGAGGGGTGGGGGGTGATGGGAGGACGGGGGGGTGAGGGGTGGAGGGGGGGTGGGGAGGGGAGTGAGGGTGTGAGGGGATTGAGGGTGGGGGGAGTGGGGTGGGAAGGTGGGTGAGGGGGGTGAGGGTGGGGGAGAGGGTGGGGAGGGGGGTGAAGGAGTGTAAGGAGTGTGAGGGGGTGAAGGGGGGAGGGGGCTACGGAGGGGGTGGGGGGGTGAGAGGTGTGCGGAGGGGAGTGAGGAGGGAGGTGAGGGGGTGAGGGTGGGGGGAGTGGGGTGGGAAGAGGGGTGAGGAAGGGTGAGGGTGGGGGGAGGGGTGTGAGGGGGTGAAGGGGGAGGGGGGTGGGGGTTGAGGGGGGTGTGGAGGGGGGTTAGGGGGTGCAGAGGGCGGGAGGGGGTGAGGGTGAGGGGGAGGGGGTGTGGAGGGGGGTGGGGGGGAGGGGCTGTGGAGGAGGTTGGGGTAGTGAGGGAGGGGGGAGGGGGGTTAGGGGGTTGAGAGGGGTTAGGAGAGGGGTGAGGGGTGGGGGGGTGATTCGGGGAGGGGGTGAGGGCTGGAGGGGGGTCCGGAGGGGGGTGATGGTGGGGTGAGGGGGTGAGGGGGGTTGAGGGTGGGGGGAGGGGAATGAGGAGGGGGTGAGGGTGGGGGAGAGTGTGGGGAGGAGGGTGAGGGAGGGTGAGGGTGGGGGAAGGGGACTGAGGGGGGTGAGGGGGCGAGGGGGTGCGGGGTTGAGGGGGGTGCGGAGGGGGGGAGGGGTGTGAGGGGGAGGGGGTATGGAGGGGGTGCAGAGGATGGTGAGGGGGAGGTGTTGCGGAGGGGGTGGGGGGTGAGGGCGATGCGGGGGGGGTGCAGAGGGGGTGAGGGGGTATGGAGGGGAGAGGGGTTGCGGAGCAGGGTGGGGAGGTGAGGGGGGTGTGGAGGGGAGGAGCGGATGGGGGGGTAAGGGGGATGAGGGGGAGGGGGTGCGGAGTGGTTGAGGGGGAGGAGGTGCGGAGGGGGCTAGGGGGGTAGGGGGAGGGGGCTGCCGGGGGGGGTGGTTAAGGGGAGGGGGTGCAGAGGGCGGCGAGGGTGGCAAGGGGGTGCAGAGGGGGGTGGAGGGGTGAGGGGGAGAGGGGAATGGGGGTGTGGAGAGTGGGGAGGGGGTTGAGGGGGAGTGGGAGGGGGATGCAGAGGGGGTTGGGGGGTTGAGGTTTGTGCGGAGGGGGGGAGGAGGGTGAAGGGGTGAGGGGGGAGGGGAGGGGGTGAGGGGAAGGGGGTGCGGAGGGGGGAGGAGGGTGAGGGGGTGCAGGGGGGGGTGGAGGGGTGAGGGGGAGAGGGGGATGGGGGGTGTGGAGGGTGGGGAAGTGGGGTGAGTGTGTTGAGGGGGTGGGGGTGCAGAGGGGGGTGTGGGGAGGGGGGGTGCGGAGGGGTTTGGGGGGTTGAGGTTGGTGCGGGGGGGGGGCGGAGGGTGAGGGGGTGAGGGGGAGGGGAGGGATGTGAGGGGGAGGGGGTGCGGAGGGGGGAGGAGGTTGAGGGGGTGAGGGGGGAGAAGGGTGAGGGGGTGCAGAGGGGGGTGGAGGGGTGAGGGGGAGAGGGGGATGGGGGTGTAGAGGGTGGGGAGGGGGGGTGAGTGGGTTGAGGGGGTGGGGGTGCAGAGGAGGGTGTGGGGGATGGGGGTGCGGAGGGGTTTGGGGGTTGAGGTTGGTGCAGAGGGGGAGCGGAGGGTGAGGGGGTGAGGGGGAGGGGTGTGAGGGGGAGGGGGTGCGGAGGGGGGAGGAGGGTGAGGGGGTGAAGGGGGAGGATGGTGAGGGGGTGAGGGGGGAGGGGAGGGGGTGAGGGCGTTGAGGGGGTGGGGGTGCAGAGGGGGTGTGGGGGAGGGGGGTGCGGAGGGGTTTTGGGGTTGAGGTTGGTGCAGAGGGAGGGAGGAGGGTGAGGGGGTGAGGGGGAGGGGAGGGGTGTGAGGGGGAGGGAGTGCGGAGGGGTTAGGGTTGAGGTTGGTGCGGAGGGGGGGAGGAGGGTGAGGGGGTGAGGGGGGGAGGGGAGGGGTGTGAGGGGGAGGGGTTGCGGAGGGGATTGGGGGGTTGAGGTTGGTGCGGAGGGGGGGAGGAGGGTGAGGGGGTGAGGGGGAGGGGAGGGGTGTGAGGGGGAGGGGGTGCGGAGGGGGGGAGGAGGGTGAGGAGGGTGAGGGGGGGAGGGGAGGGGGGTGAGATCACAAGTTCACACATGCACCCAGGTCTGTGCTGGAAAATCTCCCCGAGGGGCAGAGCTGCTCCGGGGAGATGAAGAATTTTGAACATTAAAAATAGAGATTTTTTAAAATGTTAACAAACCTGTTCCCTCCATGTGACTTATACACGGAGCAGGAATATGTTAGAAATTAGGATGAATTATTTTTTGTGACGAATTGAAACCTCTTCCTGACAGAGGCCGCTTGGCCTGTTTTCCTGTCTACCCACCCACCCACCCTGAGGACAGGACAGGCCAGTGAACACTTTAATTCCATTACAACAGTTAACAACAATGGCCTTAAGAGGCCTGTTAGCTGTCGGAGGGCGGACTGTCGACCCCCACACCAGCCATCCGACTGACCGGAATATCACACGGATGCACAATGAGGACAGGACACTCGCCCGACATCATTTTACACTCTAGAGGGGCAGGCGCACAGTAACAAACCCTGCCCTTAATGTTTCACCTAAAAGACAGCATCTTCAACACTGCAGCACCTTCTCTGTACTGCACTGAGTGCCAGTCTGGATCCTTGTGCTCATGTCCAGGAGTGGAATTCGAATCCAGACTCCAAGGAGAGAGTGAGTCACAGCTGACAGTGTAAGTGATGTTCCGTCTGTAAGACAAACCATATTGAGTAGGCGTGAGTGAGTAGGTCGGGGATCATAGTCAGGTCATCAAGTGAGGAGGAGTAAAGGCTCAGCAGCAATTATTGACACTGAGACTGTGTTCGAATCTCTGGTAGATCAGAGCAGAAAGCTACGAGGGAGGAGACGGAGACTTCTGGAGATGAATGAGTTGGTGCCAGTGTGAACAGTCTGGATTCAAGCATCTGGATGGTGAGAAATGTGTGTGGGATTTATTGATTTGGATCAGGAGTGTGTGTGGGATTTATTGATTTGGATCAGGAGTGTGTGTGGGATTTATTGATTCGGATCAGGAGTGTGTGTGGGAATTATTGATTTGGACTGGGAGTGTGTGTGGGAATTATTGATTTGGATCAGGAGTGTGTGTGGGATTTATTGATTTGGACTGGGAGTGTGTGTGGGATTTATTGATTTGGACCGGGAGTGTGTGTGGGATTTATTGATTTGGACCGGGAGTGTGTGTGGGATTTATTGATTAGGATCAGGAGTTGGGAGGGGAAATACTGGATCAAACCAATCTCCAATTCTGAGGGGAGGTGAGTTTGACTGAGGGAGAAAGGGAAGAGACTGTCACAAGGAAAGTGATGGATAATCACATTCAAAATGTGGCTCAAAATGTTCCTGACCTCTACCCATTTAAGAATGACCTAAAGATTAATCAGGAGAAAGAAATTAGAGTATGAGGGGAAGCTAGCTAGAAATGTAAAAAGGGATAGCAGAAGTTTCTACAGGTATTTAAAAAGGAAAAGAGTAAGTAAAGTGAGTGTTGGTCCTCTAGAGAGTGACAGTGGCGAGTTAATAGTAGAAAATAAGGAAATGGCAGATGAAATGAACAAATATTTTGCTTCTATCTTCAGTACAGAGGATACAAAAACATTCCAGTAATAGCTGTAAATGAGGAGGTGGAGGGGAGAGGGGAACTTGGGCCAGAATTTTCCGCTTGTTGGGTGGGTGTGGGCCTGACCTGAATGAGTGTAAAATGATATGCGATGCTGTCAGGCGAGTGTCACCGCACACTCACACGATATTTCAGTTGGTGGGTGCGCGCAGGAGTCGGCAGCTCTCCCTTTGACAATTAAAAGGTCTATTAAGACCATTAAAATAATGATTAGGTTTAATTTTTCACTGTCCGTCCAGCCTTCCAAGTGGTGGGCAGGTTAAAAGGCCAAGTGGCTGTTGGATTTTTTAGGAAACCTCATCCATGGGCAGGAAGAGGTTTTCAACAGCAAATAAAAATTCAGCCTTGCTGAAGTCTAAATTCATTCCTGACAACAGCCTTTTTTGAATGGGGTCTTCATTAATCCCAATACTAATCGATCTCATAACATGTTGTTAACCCACACCCCGAACTCACAGCACTCTGTCAGTTGTTTTAAGGCTGCTACATGGCAAGTGACTGTCTCTCCAGGGTGGCGACAGCTGGAATTAAATTTAAAACGCTATATTGTTACCGAGGGTTCCAGCTGAATATGGCTTTTCATAAAATTTACCAACTCATCAAAGCTCTTGAAATCTGGGGTGTTTGGCACCATTAGGCTATGAATTAGGCTGTATGTTTTACTGCCACATATCGATAAGAAGATCGCTCGCCTCTTTTCCTCCCCAGATATGTCGTTGGCCAAAAAGAAGGACGCGAGGCGTTCAATATAATGCGACCAGTCATTGGTGGTCTGATCGTACAGTTCGATATGGCCAAACTGTGGCATAGTGGAGGGAGATAACTCCAACAACCATGATGAACACTGTACTTACAATCACCTTGCAAGGTACGACTGATTTATTTCTGTCTAATTTTCGCGGTTTTCTTTGCTTTCTTTGGTGTTGTCAACTGGTCGTGCTTTGCCTCATCGCCAGTTGTTATCTTCCTTCTCTGTTGGGTTTCTTTGCTCAGCGAACAGCAATTGGGTAATACAGTCATGGGGTCAATCTGCTCACATTCCCTTAAAGGTGTATTACACCTCCGATTACCAAACTAGTGGTAGAAATTTATGAAATCCCAGAGGGCAATATTTCCACTGAAGATTCTTGGAAAAAATTAAAAGATGCAACTTACAGGACAGCATCTGATCTCCCAGGATTCATTCAGCGAAAGCATTAAGACTGTTTCAACAACAAAGACCGGGACGTAGGTGAAGTTTTAGACAAAGCACAACTCTCACCGATCTTACATATCTGACAAGGAATCACCAGCAAGGAATGCCAGATACCACTGCACAATAGCACAATACACATTGCACAATAGCACAATACACATGCTGCAGACCAAAGTGAGAGAGATGAAAAAATGAGTGTGAGAAAACGAGGCTGATGAGCTTCAAGCAACTGCTGATAAAAACAACCTGAAGATTCTGCATGAAGATCTGTGATCAGTCTATGGCCCTGAAACTAATTGTGTGACACCAATCCTCTCAGCAGATGGCAATCAGCTCCTAACAAATAGGAATGAGATTCTCTCTCGTTGGACAGATCACTTCAGCAACTTCCTAACGCAACAATCCACAGTGTGCAATGATAACATCAAGTCACCATACAACATTGCAGTACAGTACTGTCTACTCAACACATCAAATCAGTACAGTCCACTCAGTACAGTCCACTCAACACATCAAATCAGTACAGTCCAATCAGTACAGTCCACTCAGAACAATCCAATCAGTACAGTCCACTCAGAACAGTCCACTCAGTACTGTCCACTCAACACATCAAATCAGTACAGTCCACTCAGTACTGTCCACTCAACACATCAAATCAGTACAGACCACTCAGTACAGTCCAATCAGTACAGTCCACTCAGTACAGTCCACTCAGCACATCAAATCAGTACAGTCCGATCAGTACTGTCCACTCAACACATCAAATCAGTACAGTCCACTCAGTACTGTCCACTCAACACATCAAATCAGTACAGTCCAATCAGTACTGTCCACTCAACACATCAAATCAGTACAGTCCATTCAGTACAGTCCACTCAGTTCAGTCCAATCAGTACAGTCCACTCAGAACAGTCCAATCAGTACAGTCCACTCAGCACATCAAATCAGTACAGTCCACTCAGTACTGTCCACTCAGTTCAGTCCAATCAGTACAGTCCACTCAGCACATCAAATCAGTACAGTCCACTCAGTACAGTCCACTCAGTACTGTCCACTCAACTCTTCAAATCAGTACAGTCCACTCAGTACAGTCCAGTCAGTACTGTCCAATCAGTACAGTCCAATCAGTACAGTCCACTCAGAACAGTCCAATCAGTACTGTCCACTCAACACATCAAATCAGAACATTCCAATCAGTACTGTCCACTCAGTACAGTCCAATCAGTACAGTCCACTCAGAACAGTCCAATCAGTACTGTCCACTCAACACATCAAATCAGTACAGTCCACTCAGTACAGTCCACTCAGTACTGTCCACTCAGTACAGTCCACTCAACACATCAAATCAGTACAGTCCACTCAGTACAGTCCAATCAGTGCAGTCCACTCAGAACAGTCCAATCAGTACAGTCCACTCAGCACATCAAATCAGTACAGTCCACTCAGTACAGTCCACTCATTACAGTCCAATCAGTACAGTCCACTCAACGCATCAAATCAGTACAGTCCAGTCAGTACTGTCCAATCAGTACATTCCAATCAGTACAGTCCACTCAGAACAGTCCAATCAGTACAGTCCACTCAGCACAGTCCACTCAGCACATCAAATCATTACAGTCCACTCAGTACAGTCCAATCAGTACAGTCCAATCAGTACAGTCCAGTCAGAACAGTCCAATCAGTACAGTACAGTCAGGACAGTCCAATCAGCACCGTCCAATCAGTACAGTTCAATCAGTACAGTCCAATCAGTACAGTCCACTCAGAACAGTCCAATCAGTACAGTCCACTCAGAACAGTCCAATCAGTACAGTCCAATCAGTACAGTCCACTCAGTACAATCCAATCAGTACAGTCCAATCAGTACAGTCCAATCAGTACAGTCCACTCAGAACAGTCCACTCAGTACAGTCCAATCAGTACAGTCCACTCAGTACAGCCCATTCAGTACAGTCCACTCAGAACAGTCCAATCAGTACAGTCCAATCAGTACAGTCCACTCAGAACAATCCAATCAGTACAGTCCAGTCAGTACAGTCCACTCAGAACAGTCCAATCAGTACAGTCCACTCAGAACAGTCCAATCAGTACAGTCCACTCAGTACAGTCCACTGAGTACAGTCCAATCAGTACAGTCCACTCAGAACAGTCCACTCAGTACAGTCCAATCAGTACAGTCCACTCAGTACAGTCCACACAGAACAGTCCAATCAGTACAGTCCAATCAGTACAGTCCACTCAGAACAGTCCACTCAGAACAGTCCACTCAGTACAGTCCAATCAGTACAGTCCAATCATTACAGTCCACTCAGTACAGTCCACTCAGTACAGTCCACTAAGAACAGTCCAATCAGTACAGTCCAATCAGTACAGTCCAATCAGTACAGTCTACTCAGAACAGTCCAATCAGTACAGTCCAGTCAGAATAGTCCATTCAGTACAGTCCAATCAGTACAGTCCACTCAGAACAATCCAATCAGTACAGTCCAGACAGTACAGTCCACTCAGAACAGTCCAATCAGTACAGTCCACTCAGTACAGTCCACTCAGAACAGTCCACTCAGTACAGTCCAATCAGTACAGTCCACTCAGAACAGTCCACTCAGTACAGTCCACTCAGAACAGTCCAATCAGTACAGTCCACTCAGTACAGTCCACTCAGTACAGTCCAATCAGTACAGTCCACTCAGAACAGTCCACTCAGTACAGTCCAATCAGTACAGTCCACTCAGTACAGTCCACTCAGAACAGTCCAATCAGTACAGTCCACTCAGAACAGTCCACTCAGTACAGTCCAATCAGTACAGTCCAATCAGTACAGTCCACTCAGTACAGTCCAATCAGTACAGTCCAATCAGTACAGTCCACTCAGCACAGTCCACTCAGCACATCAAATCATTACAGTCCACTCAGTACAGTCCAATCAGTACAGTCCAATCAGTACAGTCCAGTCAGAACAGTCCAATCAGTACAGTACAGTCAGAACAGTCCAATCAGCACCGTCCAATCAGTACAGTTCAATCAGTACAGTCCAATCAGTACAGTCCACTCAGAACAGTCCAATCAGTACAGTCCACTCAGAACAGTCCAATCAGTACAGTCCAATCAGTACAGTCCACTCAGTACAGTCCAATCAGTACAGTCCAATCAGTACAGTCCAATCAGTACAGTCCATTCAGAACAGTCCACTCAGTACAGTCCAGTCAGTACAGTCCACTCAGTACAGCCCATTCAGTACAGTCCACTCAGAACAGTCCAATCAGTACAGTCCAATCAGTACAGTCCACTCAGAACAATCCAATCAGTACAGTCCAGTCAGTACAGTCCACTCAGAACAGTCCAATCAGTACAGTCCACTCAGAACAGTCCAATCAGTACAGTCCACTCAGTAGAGTCCACTGAGTACAGTCCAATCAGTACAGTCCACTCAGAACAGTCCACTCAGTACAGTCCAATCAGTACAGTCCACTCAGTACAGTCCACACAGAACAGTCCAATCAGTACAGTCCAATCAGTACAGTCCACTCAGAACAGTCCACTCAGAACAGTCCACTCAGTACAGTCCAATCATTACAGTCCAATCATTACAGTCCACTCAGTACAGTCCACTCAGTACAGTCCACTAAGAACAGTCCAATCAGTACAGTCCAATCAGTACAGTCCAATCAGTACAGTCTACTCAGAACAGTCCAATCAGTACAGTCCAGTCAGAACAGTCCATTCAATACAGTCCAATCAGTACAGTCCACTCAGAACAATCCAATCAGTACAGTCCAGACAGTACAGTCCACTCAGAACAGTCCAATCAGTACAGTCCACTCAGTACAGTCCACTCAGAACAGTCCACTCAGTACAGTCCAATCAGTACAGTCCACTCAGAACAGTCCACTCAGTACAGTCCACTCAGAACAGTCCAATCAGTACAGTCCACTCAGTACAGTCCACTCAGTACAGTCCAATCAGTACAGTCCACTCAGAACAGTCCACTCAGTACAGTCCAATCAGTACAGTCCACTCAGTACAGTCCACTCAGAACAGTCCAATCAGTACAGTCCACTCAGAACAGTCCACTCAGTACAGTCCAATCAGTACAGTCCAATCAGTACAGTCCACTCAGTACAGTCCAATCAGTACAGTCCAATCAGTACAGTCCACTCAGCACAGTCCACTCAGCACATCAAATCATTACAGTCCACTCAGTACAGTCCAATCAGTACAGTCCAATCAGTACAGTCCAGTCAGAACAGTCCAATCAGTACAGTACAGTCAGAACAGTCCAATCAGCACCGTCCAATCAGTACAGTTCAATCAGTACAGTCCAATCAGTACAGTCCACTCAGAACAGTCCAATCAGTACAGTCCACTCAGAACAGTCCAATCAGTACAGTCCAATCAGTACAGTCCACTCAGTACAGTCCAATCAGTACAGTCCAATCAGTACAGTCCAATCAGTACAGTCCACTCAGAACAGTCCACTCAGTACAGTACAGTCAGTACAGTCCACTCAGTACAGCCCATTCAGTACAGTCCACTCAGAACAATCCAATCAGTACAGTCCAGTCAGTACAGTCCACTCAGAACAGTCCAATCAGTACAGTCCACTCAGAACAGTCCAATCAGTACAGTCCACTCAGTAGAGTCCACTGAGTACAGTCCAATCAGTACAGTCCACTCAGAACAGTCCACTCAGTACAGTCCAATCAGTACAGTCCACTCAGTACAGTCCACACAGAACAGTCCAATCAGTACAGTCCAATCAGTACAGTCCACTCAGAACAGTCCACTCAGAACAGTCCACTCAGTACAGTCCAATCAGTACAGTCCAATCATTACAGTCCACTCAGTACAGTCCACTCAGTACAGTCCACTAAGAACAGTCCAATCAGTACAGTCCAATCAGTACAGTCCAATCAGTACAGTCTACTCAGAACAGTCCAATCAGTACAGTCCAGTCAGAATAGTCCATTCAATACAGTCCAATCAGTACAGTCCACTCAGAACAATCCAATCAGTACAGTCCAGACAGTACAGTCCACTCAGAACAGTCCAATCAGTACAGTCCACTCAGTACAGTCCACTCAGAACAGTCCACTCAGTACAGTCCAATCAGTACAGTCCACTCAGAACAGTCCACTCAGTACAGTCCACTCAGAACAGTCCAATCAGTACAGTCCACTCAGTACAGTCCACTCAGTACAGTCCAATCAGTACAGTCCACTCAGAACAGTCCACTCAGTACAGTCCAATCAGTACAGTCCACTCAGTACAGTCCACTCAGAACAGTCCAATCAGTACAGTCCACTCAGAACAGTCCACTCAGTACAGTCCAATCAGTACAGTCCAATCAGTACAGTCCACTCAGTACAGTCCAATCAGTACAGTCCAATCATTACAGTCCACTCAGTACAGTCCACTCAGTACAGTCCACTCAGAACAGTCCAATCAGTAAGTCCAATCAGTACAGTCCAATCAGTACAGTCTACTCAGGACAGTCCAGTCAGTACAGTCCAGTCAGAACAGTCCATTCAGTACAGTCCAATCAGTACAGTCCACTCAGAACAATCCAATCAGTACAGTCCAGACAGTACAGTCCACTCAGAACAGTCCAATCAGTACAGTCTACTCAGAACAGTCCAATCAGTACAGTCCACTCAGAACAGTCCACTCAGAACAGTCCACTCAGTACAGTCCAATCAGTACAGTCCAATCAGTACAGTCCACTCAGTACAGTCCAATCAGTACAGTCCAATCATTACAGTCCACTCAGTACAGTCCACTCAGTACAGTCCACTCAGAACAGTCCAATCAGTACAGTCCAATCAGTACAGTCCAATCAGTACAGTCTACTCAGAACAGTCCAATCAGTACAGTCCAGTCAGAACAGTCTATTCAGTACAGTCCAATCAGTACAGTCCACTCAGAACAATCCAATCAGTACAGTCCAGACAGTACAGTCCACTCAGAACAGTCCAATCAGTACAGTCTACTCAGAACAGTCCAATCAGTACAGTCCACTCAGTACAGTCCAATCAGTACAGTCCACTCAGAACAGTCCACTCAGTACAGTCCAATCAGTACAGTCCACTCAGAACAGTCCACTCAGTACAGTCCACTCAGAACAGTCCAATCAGTACAGTCCACTCAGTACAGTCCACTCAGTACAGTCCAATCAGTACAGTCCACTCAGAACAGTCCACTCAGTACAGTCCAATCAGTACAGTCCACTCAGTACAGTCCACTCAGAACAGTCCAATCAGTACAGTCCAATCAGTACAGTCCACTCAGAACAGTCCACTCAATACAGTCCAATCAGTACATTCCAATCAGTACAGTCCACTCAGTACAGTCCAATCAGTACAGTCCAATCATTACAGTCCACTCAGTACAGTCCACTCAGTACAGTCCACTCAGAACAGTCCAATCAGTACAGTCCAATCAGTACAGTCCAATCAGTACAGTCCACTCAGAACAATCCAATCAGTACAGTCCAGACAGTACAGTCCACTCAGAACAGTCCAATCAGTACAGTCTACTCAGAATAGTCCAATCAGTACAGTCCACTCAGTACAGTCCAGTCAGTACAGTCCACTCAGAACAGTCCACTCAGTACAGTCCAATCAGTACAGTCCACTCAGTATAGTCCAATCAGTACAGTCCACTCAGAACAGTCCAATCAGTATAGTCCAATCAGTACAGTCCACTCAGAACAGTCCAATCAGTACAGTCCAATCAGTACAGTCCAATCAGTACAGTCCACTCAGAACAGTCCAGTCAGTACAGTCCACTCAGAACAGTCCAGTCAGTACAGTCCAGTCAGAACAGTCCAATCAGTACAGTCCACTCCGAACAGTCCAATCAGTACAGTCCACTCAGTACAGTCCAATCAGTACAGTCCAATCAGCACAGTCCAATCAGCACGGTCCAATCAGCACGGTCCAATCAGCACGGTCCAATCAGCACAGTCTGCTCAGTACAGCAGTTTTGCTATTTGGGGAACGATCCCACAACCAATGGATCAGATCCAAGCCCTGCAGTCCTGCCGCATTCATGAATGGTGGTGGATAATTAAACAACTCACTGAAGGAGGAGGCTCCACAAACATCCCCATCCTCAATGACGGGAGAGCCCAGCCAATGAGTGAGTGATCCATCTTTGCCTCCTCTGGAGGTCTCCAGCAGCATGGATTCTCTCCATGTGATATGAAGAAATGGTTGAAGGCTGAAGGCGTTGGATATTGCGAAGGCCACGGACAACATTGTCTTATTCGTTCATGGGATGTGGGAATCGCTGGCTGGGCCAGCATTAACTCCCCATCCCTAACTGCCCTTGCTCAGAGGGCATTTTAAGAGTCAGCCACATTACCGTGGGTCTGGAGTCACATGTAGGCCAGACCAGGTAAGGAGAGCAGATTACCTTCCCTAAAGGATGTTAGTGAACCAGATGGGTTTTTACAGCAATCGGCAATAGTTTCATGGTCATCATCAGACTTTTAATGGATTCAAATTTGACCACCTGCTGTGGTGTGATTCACCCTGGACCCAAGAGCACTGCGCGGGGTCCCTAATCCAGTGACAAGACCACTATGCCACCACCTCCCCCCTGGCAACAATGCTAAAGACTTGCGTTCCAGAACTTGCTGGATCCCTGGCCAAGCTGTTCCAGTACAGCTACAACACTGACATCTACCCGGCTATTTGGAACATTTCCCAGCTCTGTCCTGTACACAAAAAGGATAAATCCAACCCGGCCAATTACCGCCCATCAGTCTACTCTCGATCACCAGTAAAGTAATGGAAGGGGTCATCAGCAGTGCTATCCAGCTGCACTTACTCAGCAATAACCTGCTCACTGATGCCCAGTTTGGGTTCCGCCAGGGCCACTCAGCTCCTGACCTCATTACAGCCTTGGTTCAAAAATGGACAAAAGAACTGAACTCCTGAGGTGAGGTGAGAGTGACTGCCCTTGACATCAGGGCTGCATTTGACCAAATATGGCATCAAGGAGCCCTAGCAAAACTGGAGTCAATGAGAATCAGGGAGAAAACTCTCCACTGGTTGGAGTCATACCTAGCACAAAGGAAGATGGCTGTGGTTGTTGGAGGTCAGTCATCTCAGTTCCAGGACATCACTGCAGGAGTTCCTCAGGGTAGTGTCCTCGGCCCAACCATCTTCAGCTGTTTCATCAATGACCTTCCTTCCATCATAAAGTCAGAAGTGGGGATGTTCACTGATGATTGTACAATGTTCAGCACCATTCGCAACTCCTCAGATACTGAAGCAGTCCATGTCCAAATGCAGCAAGACCTGGACAATATCCAGGCTTGAGCTAACAAATGGCAAGTAACATTCACACCACACAAGTACCAGGCAATTACTATTTTCAACAAGAGAGAATCTAACCTCTCATTCAGTGGTATTACCATCACTGAATCCCCCATTATCAACATTCTGGGGGTTACCATTGAGCAGAAACTGAACTGGACTAGCCATATAAATACTGTGGCTACAACAGCAGGTCAGAGGCTAGGAATTCTGCAGCAAGTAACTCACCTCCTGACTCCCCAAAGCCTGTCCACCATCTACAAGGCACAAGTCAGGAGTGTGATGGAATACTCCCCACTTGCCTGGATGAGTGCAGCTCCCACAACACTCAAGAAGTTCGACACCGTCCAGGACAAAGCAGCCCGTCTGATTGGCACCCCATCCACCACCTTCAACATTCACTCCCTTCACCACCAATGCACAGTGGCAGCAGTGTGTACCATCTACAAGGTATACTGCAAAAAGATAATACCTTCTAAATCCACGACCACTACCATCAGGATGGACAAGGGCAGCAGATAGATGGGAACATCACCACCTGGAAGTTCCCCTCCAAGTCACTCACCATCCTGACTTGGAAATATATCATCTTTCCTTCACTATCGCTGGGTCAAGATCCTGGAATTCCCTCCCTAACAGCACTGTGGGTGTACCTACACCACATGGACTGCAGCGGTTCAAGAAGGCAGCTCACCACCAACTTCTCAAGGGCAATTAGGGAGCGGCAATAAATGCTGAGCCAGCCTGATGTTTAGGGTTAAAATTGATCCTTAATGGACTCAACTCACATCCCCATGTACACTCTCCCCTATCACTGACTCTACCCACCCATTCACTCCCCTCCCACATCCCCATGTACACTCTCCCCTATCACTGACTCTACCCACCCATTCACTCCCCTCCCACATCCCCATGTACACTCTCCCCTATCACTGACTCTACCCACCCATTCACTCCCCTCCCACATCCCCATGTACACTGAATCCTATCAGGCTCAACCAGAATTCCTGAATCTCTTCCTAACCTCTCATCCCACCACATCTTTCCCTGAACAGTTTCCTTCCTTATCCTGATATTCCTGGTGTAAGGCTCAGAAACTGTTGTGTCTCACATAGCATTCACTGGTAGCCACCTTGACCATCTTCAAAACTCCACCCCCATTCAGAACCGATCAGTAATGGAGTGCTTTATCTCAGTGTCTGATAGACAGACCCACCTCCCTGTCCCAGTGTTACAGCAGACCCTGGAGGCAGTCCCTGTAGGGTACAGTTGGCCAAGATGGTACTGTGCTTCATTAACACCCTCCCAACCCTATAATACATTGGCAGGGTGTTGAGAACTGGCAGAGAGTTGCTATGGTTTCTGTCATTGCCTACAAGACCAAATTATTAATTTAAAATCAGCATTTTTAACAGAAATTAGTAAATGTTCCCTCTCACAAATGCTTATTGAGTGGAGAGAGATGGTGTTTTGCAGAAACCATCAGGAGGTTGCTGTTTGTATCAACATTTCTCCAAGAGCCGAGAATTCAGGCTGTCCATGGCTCTCCTCCCACTAATACAATCTCTGCTATTGAAGCTGACTGTGACCATTGACACACTGACAGGAGCAGATAGCAGACATGCAGACCAGGAACTGACATAAACAAGAGAGAGTTTCTCAAATTGTTTGAAAAACATGTTGCTCCATTGAAATGCAGCTGATGTTTGTTGTGTGTTGGCCAGAATTTCCTGGAGTACTATAAATCCACAAAACAGCAAGTCAGAGCAGGAAATAGTGATCACAGGGCATTAAATGATATTGATACCAGGTGTATCATAGCAAAGCAGAAATGTACGTGGTATTAATACCCTTTTTTTAAAATTCACTCACAGGATGTGGGCTGTAGCGTATAGAAAATTGCACTGTGCATTTTGTCCATTTAAGGCTACCATATACACATGACCCAGCAGTGGGAGTCTAGGGTGAGAATAAAGGAATCCATGTTTTAACAGCACACACAGTTCTGATTCCGAATTCTTCTAAGTGAATCTTACTGTTCCTTCCCAAGAACCTCACGTGGGTATCACGGGCTATGCCAGAATTTATTTCCATTGATAATGGCCCTCGACAAGGTGCTGATGAATGTTCTTGAATATAAATGAGTGACTTGCTAAGCTACATCAGAGGGCATTTAAGAGTCAACCACATCGCTGTGGGTCTGGAGTCACATGTAGGCCAGACCAGGTAAGGACGGCAGATTTCCTTCCCTAAAGGACATTAGTGACCCAGATGGGTTTTTACAACAATCAATGATAAAAAAAGGGAAAATCGAATATGAGAGTAAACTAGTGAGAAACGTAAAAACAGACTGTAAGAGCTTCTATAGGTATGTAAAAAGGAAAAGATTAGCAAAGGCAAATGTGGGCCCACTACAGGCAGAGACAGGGGATTTTATAATGGGGAATAAAGAAATAGCAAAGAACTAAAAAAACTTTGCGTCTTTCTTCACGAAGGAAGGAATACTAGAAAACCAAAGGACTAACGAAAATGAGGATTGAAAGGAATTTGTATTATTAAGAAAAAGTACTGGAGAATTTAATGGAACTGAAAGTTGATATATCCCTTGGACCTGATGATCTCCATCCCAGAGCGTTGAAAGAGGTGGCTATGGTGACAGTGGAAGCACTGGTTTGAATTTTCCAAAATTCCCTAGATTAGGGGAAGGTTCCATTAGATTGGAAATTAGCAAATGTAACTCCTTTATTCAAAAAGGGAGTGAGACAGAAAGCAGGAAACTACAGGGCAGTTAGCTTAACATCTGTCTCAGGGAAAATGTTAGAAGCTGTAATTAAAGATGTTATAACAGGTCACTTAGAAAAATTCAGGGTAATCAGGCAGAGTCAACATGGGTTTGTAAAAGGGAAATCAGGTTTAAGCATTTTATTGGAGTTCTTTGAAGGAGTCACATGTGCTGTGGATAAAGGGGAACAGGTGGATGTGCTGTATTTAGATTTCCAGAAGGCATTTGATAAAGTGCCACATCAAAGGTTATTGCGAAAATTAAAAGTTCATGGTGTAGAGGGTAACATATTGGCATGAGTAGAAGATTGGCTGGTGAATAAGAAACAGAGAATTGGCATAAATGGGCCTTTTTCTGGTTGGCAGGATGTGATGAGTGGTGGGCCACAGGGATCAGTGCTGGGGCCTCGACTGTTTATAATGTATATCAATGACTTGGATGAAGGGACCAAAAAAATGGTTGTTAAATTTGCTGACAACACAAAAATAGGTATGAAAGTAACTTGTGAAGAGGACATAAGGAGGCTACAAAAGAACACAGATGGGTTAAGATCTGGCAAATGGAGTATAATGTGGGCAAATGTGAAATCGTTCATTTTGGCAGGAAGAATTTAAAAAATCTTATTATCTAAATGGTGAGAGATTGCAGAGCTCTGAGATGCAGAGGGATCTGGGTGTCCTAGTGCATGAATCACAAAAGGTTAGTATGCAGGTAGACCAGGTAATTAGCTTCAGCCTTATCTTTTGCACTGATGTGCTGGGCTCCTCCATCACTGAGGATGGGGATATTTGTGGAGCCTCCTCCTCCAGTGAGTTGTTTAATTGTTCACCACCATTCACCACTGGATGTGGCAGGACTGCAGAGCTTTGATCTGATCCATTGGTTGTGGGATCACTTAGCTCTGTCTATCACTTGCTGCTTATGCTGTTTGGCACACAAGTAGTCCTGTGTTATAACTTCACCAGGCTGACACCTCATTTTTAGGTGTGCCTGGTGCTGCTCCTGACATGCCCTCCTGCACTCTTCACTGAACCAGAGTTGATCCCCTGGCTTGATGGTAATGGTAGAGTGGGGGATATGCTGGGCCATGAGGTTACAGATTGTGCTCGAGTACAATTCTGCTGCTGCTGATGACCCACAGAGCCTCATGGATGGCCAGTCTTAAATTGCTAGATCTGTTCATAATCTATCCCATTTGGCACAGTGGTGGTGCCACACAACACGATGGAGGGTGTCCTCAATGTGAAGGCGGGAATTTGTCTCCACAATGTGCGGTGGTCACTCCCACCAATACTGACATGGACAGATGTATCTGCAGCAGGCAGGTTGGTGAGGATGAGGTCCAGTATGTTTTTCCCTCTTGTAGGATCCCCCACCACCTGCTGCAGACCCAGTCTAGCAGCTATGTCCTTTAGGACTCGGCCAGTGCTACCGAGCCACTCTTGGTGATGGACATTGAAGTCCTCCACCCAGAGTACATTCTGGGTACTTGCCACCCTCAGTGTTTCCTCTAATTGATGTTCAACATGATTCATGATTCATCAGCTGAGGGAGGGCGGTACGTGGTATTAAGCAGGAGGTTTCCTTGCCCATGTTTGACCTGATGTCATGAGACTTCATGGGGCCCGGGGTCAATGTTGAGGACTCCCAGGGCAACTCCCTCCTGACTGTAAACCACTGTGCCCCCACCTCTGCTGGGTCTGTCCTGCTGGTGGGACAGGACATACCCAGGGACGGTGATGGTGGAGTCTGGGACATTATCTGTAAGATATGATTCTGTGAGGATGACTATGCCAGGCTGTTTCTTGATAAGTCTGTGAGACAGCTCTCCGATTTTGGCACAAAGCCCCAGATGTTAGTAAGAAGGACTTTGCAGGGTCGACAGGGCTGAGTTTGCTGTTGTTGTTTCCGGTGCCTTGGTCGATACCAGATCGTCTGTCTGATTTTATTCCTTTTAGAGTTCATAGTGGTTTGATACAACTGAGTGGCTTGCTACACCATTTCAGAGGGCATTTTAGAGTCAACCACATTGTTGGTAAGGTGTAGTAAGTATTAGCAGGGTTTGTCAATAATGCTAATGTTCATTAATAGCAGTAAGTTTTATTGAAGCTTTTGAACTGTCAGTAAGGTTTATTGCCTGTAGTAATGTTTACTATTGTGGTAGGGCTGAAGGACCCGTTTCTGTGGAGTGATCTCTATGAAGTTGTTCAATTCCATTCTGGGAAACACACAAATTTGACACAGTTAATGTTAAAGGCAGTGAGTTTCCTCAGTGTGAATATTTCCCCTTTAATATATAAAGAATCGTGGTGGAGTTAGAGTGACAATACTGTAACACAATCCAGCATTCTGCTAACATCCGTACTGGGAGAGAACTTTAATCACCATTGCCCCAAGGGTAACACAGGCTGTGTATCCAAAGTCAAGATAATATCACATAGACACAGTTACTGAGATTCGAGACAATGTAATCAGGTTAAACCCCATGTAGACTGACACTCATCAGAATGAGGTAAGAGTGTGAGGTTTAAAATAAAACAGTGAGTGACATTTACAACAACTTAGAACAAAATCTCCTGGACCCCACTAAATATTTCCATTTATTTGTAGGTTAAAGAGGACATCATCCTAATATTCATACCAAGCTGTTCAGCAGTGATGGCAGGAATCATTTCTTCACACAAAGGGAAGTGGACATCTGGAACTCTCTCCACTAAAAAGCTGCAGATGTTGGGGATCAATCGTAATTTTCAAGGTTGAGATTGGTAGATTTTTGACGGTTAATCATATTAAGAGATATGGAGCAAAGATGGGTAAATGGAGTGAAGATGCAGATCAAACATAATCGAATTGAAGGGTGTAACAGGTTCAAGAGGCTGAATCACCTCCACCTTCCTAATTCTTGATAAGAAGATACAATTTTCACTCAAGACTATTGTTTTACTCTAAGGTCCTGGATTCGAATCCAGCTCAGATACACAGTCCGATGTTTTATTCCTCTTATGTTGTCATTCTCTAGTAGACATTCAGGCCAAGATTTGTGGCTTAGATGTTGAGCCTAGATTTTAGGCATATCTTCCACCCATCACAAAGGCCAAGCCCCAGGCCTCAGCTCATTTTCTGGCTTTGGCTTATTTGAATACTGGAACTTTGAACTTTGGCAGGAAATTATGCCAAAATGGAGACTGTGTTTTTCCACAGAAGGCCTTTGATGTTCTCTTACAGCCTCCACATCACCTGAAGCACTGAACTAAGGCTTTACACCTTACCTTTATAGGGTCACAGCTTCTGGAGTGGATTATGTTATAATACAACTCATGAGATCTTGGGTTTCATGACAAGGGAGTCATAGGGTCATTAAGGCACAGAAGGAGGCCATTGGGCCCATTGAGTCCATGGTGGCCCTCTGTAGAGCAACTCAGGCAGTCCCAATCCCCTGCTGCTTTGCTCTTTAGAGAGTAAAATGGATTTGTAGCAATATAAAACTATAGTGAGACAACAGTGGGCTCCTTACAAGACAATAGAGAGGGAGCAGCACAGATTTGTTGGTACAGATACAAATATTTGAAAAATTAGGGTTGTTTTCATTGGCTGATAGATGTGTTTAAAATTCTGATGGCAATGGGACAGAGTATCCAGTGGTTAAGGGGTCTCGGATGAGGGACTATGAGAATTAGACCATATACAGGAGAGATTAGGGCAGAGAACAAGAGAAGCTTTTTCACATGGAGGGAATGTAAGGAATAGTTTTAGTAACTGAAGCAGAAGGCCATGTCAACATGTAAGATATGTTAGTTGGTGGTTAAAGGAAACTGGGATGAAGGTAAATGGAACCAAGAACATGGCATTGGGATACTGCTGGTGAATAATGAAGTGTAGATACTGTTGTACAGTAGGCAGCCAGTTTGTGCACAGCAAGATCCCATAAACAGAGAATGTGATATGAACCAGAAACCCTGTTCTTTAAGTGATGTTTGTCAAGAGATAAATATTAGCCAGGACACCAGGAGAACTACCCCCTGCTCTTCTTCAAGATTAAAAATAAATCATAATGGGTATTGCTGGCAATTCTGGCATTTAATACCCCTCCTGGTGGGTCTTCTTGCAGCACAACAATGGTTTGATACAGAATGTCTTGCTAGACCACCTCAGAGGGCAGTTAAGAGTTAAGCAGGTTTTTGTGTGAGATTGGGTCCAGACTTGGCACGTTTCTAAAGGCCCAAAGGCAGCTAAATGAAGCTGAGGTACAGAGAAATGGTTCTGGTGATACACAGCTACAAAAAGAACCAATTTTGTGAAGCAACATCCGGCATTCCGAGGATGTCTGAGAGATGCCCTACAGCAGATCGGGTTGGGTATTACAGGCAGTCACCTAAAGCAGAGGTGAGTCCTTCACATCTGCAGATGATGGGCCTATCACCAGTTTCAGCCATCCTGTAGAGGTTGAATGGGACTGGAGTCCAACAGAGATCCAGAACCAGGGAGGAGGGAGCCCGGACCCTGCTCAGCTTGGGAATCATCAACAACCTGTGGCCTAAACTAAAGAGCCAGCAGCAGGTTTGTCCTTTTGTACCTCATGAAGTTTAAGACAATTTGGAATAATCGGAGGTTCTGGCAGACACTTTATAAATGTAAGAGAGTCTCTCTTTCCTTTCTTCCTTTCTTTCATTGCTGCACATGGGATCTTGCTGTGCACTAAAAAGGCTGACATGTTTCTCTACAGAACAGCACATTAAATTTGATAAACTGACTGTGAAGCACCTTGGGATGTCCAGAGGACACAGGAAGACCTCTATAAATAGGAGTTCTTGCTGTTTAAGACAATCAAAGCCGATCAATAGTTGGAAGCCAGGACTTTGTTTGATTTATACTAGGTTGTTTCATTGGGTGTTCAATATTTAATGATAAATACAGGAAGTACACACTGACTCTAATCTTACTTGCTTGGTAATGAATATTAATATTGATAGCAGATCTGAATTAAACAAATGCAGATAGTGCCACAAACAGAAGATTGGAAATGGCTGGATCTCGGTCGGTGTAGCAGTGACCTTCGGTGGAAAACTCCTCATTCTGTGAATCTGAAACTGTCTTTGGATCTGAGCATGAGTACAGGCTCATTATCACACTGGATAGTTTTTTAAAAATGTATTCCTTCATAAGATGTGGGTGCTACTGTCTGGGCCCAGCATTTATTGCCCATCCCTAATTGCCCTTGAGAAGGTGGCGGGGAGCTGCCTTCTTGAACCACTGCAGTCCATGTTTTTCATTCGTTCATGAGATGTGGGCATCACTGGTAAGGCCAGCATTTGGTGCCCATCCCCAATTACCCTTGAGCTGAGTGGCTTGCTAGGCCATTTCAGAGGGCAGTTAAAAGTCAACCACACTGTGTGGGTCTGGAGTCACATGTAGGTCAGACCAGGTAAGGAGGGCAGATTTCCTTCCTTAAAAGGCATTAGAGAACCAAATGGGTTTTTACAACAATCGATGATAGTTTCATGGTCACCATTACTGAGACTAGCTTTAATTCCTGATTTATTAATTGAATTTAAATTCCACCTACTGCCGTACTGGGACATGTCCCCTGGTTGGTCTCTGGATTACTAGTCTGGTGATATTACCACTGCTCCACTGTCTCCTCTATTTGGTGTAGGTACACCCACAGTGCTGTTAGGAAGGGAGCTCCAGGAGTTTGACCCAGCGACAGTGAAGGAACTTGTATGGCGTGAATGTTACTTGCCACTTGTCAGCCCAAGCCTGGATATTGTCCAGGTCTTGCTACATTCGGACATGGACTGCTTCAGTATCTGAGGAGTCGCGAATGGTGCTGAACATTGTGCAATCATCAGCAAACATCCCCACTTCTGACTTTATGATGGAAGGAAGGTCATTGATGAAGCAGCTGAAGATGGTTGGGCCAAGGACATTGCAGCCACAAACTACAGTAAGGACAGCTCTGTCAGTGACTGCCAAAGTCACCGGTGATTGAAACCTCCACACGACAGGATAGTTCCAGGCAGGAGCACACTTGATCTGCACACCCTTCTCCACCACCTTAAACATTCAGTCCCTCGACCACCAACACAAAGTAGCAGCAGTGTGTGTACCAACTACAAGATGCACTGCAGGAATTCTTAGACAGCACCTTCTAAACCCACGACCACTACCATCTAGAAGGACAAGGGCAGCAGACACATGGGAACACCACCACCTGGAAGTTCCCCTCCAAGTCACTCACCATCCTGACTTGGAAATATATCACCGTTCCTTCACTGTCACTGGGTCAAAATCCTGGAACTCCCCCCCTAACAGCACTGTGGGTGTACCTACACCACATGGACTGCAGCGGCTCAAGAAGGCAGCTCACCACCACCTTCTCAAGGGCAACTTGGGATGGGCAATGTCCAGATGGCTGCCTGCCCAAGGCCAGGGTTCGGGACTTCTGCTCTGGGCTGGAGAGGAACTTGCAGTGGGAGGTGGAGGATCCAGAGGCCATGCTCCATGTAGGTACCAGCAAGATAGGTAGAACTAAGAAAGAGGTTCTGCTGAGGGAGTATGAGCTGTTAAGCGCTAAATTAAAAGGCAGAACCTCTCAAGTAATAATTTCTGGGTTACTACCTTAGCCAAGAGCAACTTGGCTTAGGCTAAATCAGGTTAAAGAGTTAAATGCCTGACTCAAAGATTGGTGTGGGAGAATTGGGTTTCCACTCATGGGCACTGGCACCAGCACTGGGGACAGCGGGAGCTGTGCTGTCAGGATAGTCTTCACCTGTACCGTGCTGGGACCAGTGTTCTGGCAAGTCATATAACTAGAGTGGTAGAGAGGGCTTCAAACTAAATAGTGGGAGCACAGGATCATGTTTGAGAAGATGTGATGAATTAAAGAGAGAAGACAAGGCAAAAGAGCAAGGTAGGAATATGTGAAATGATGGTCAGAGTGTGACAGGAAAGCACAAAATGTACAAACCTAAGAGTGCACCAGCAGCTAAGGCAGAAATAAAGGCTCTGTATCTGAATGCACAAAGCATTTATAACAAAACAGATGAATTGACAGCACAAATAGAAATAAATAAGTATGATCTGATAGCCATTACAGAGACATGGCACCAGGATGACAAAGACGGGGACCTGAATATTCAGGGGGATATGTCACTGAGGAAGGACAGGAAGCTAGGAAATGGTTGAGGGGGAGCTCTGTTCAATCAGGATGACATTGGCACTATAGAGAGACAGGGCTTCAGTCCTGGAGAACAAGGTGCAGCGCAGGACTTTTGTTTGGTGGGAAAACATAATCGGTAGTAGAGAAGCAATGGCAGACATTAAAGGAGATATTTCAGAATACGCAGAAAACATGAATTCCGGTGAGAAAGAAGGGCTCTAAGAGAAGGTGCGTCACCCGTAGTTAAGTAAGGAAGTTAAAGATCATATCCCTCAATACTGACCCTCTGACAGTGCAGCACTCCCTCAGTACTGACCCTCCGACAGTGCAGCACTCCCTCAGTACTGACCCTCTGACAGTGCAGCACTCCCTCAGTACTGACCCTCCGACAGTGCAGCACTCCCTCAGTACTGACCCTCTGACAGTGCAGCACACCCTCAGTACTGACCCTCTGTCAATGCAGCACTCCCTCAGTACTGACCCTCTGACAGTGTAGCACTCCCTCAGTACTGACCCTCTGGCAATGCAGCACTCCCTCAGTATTGACCCTCTGACAGTGCAGCACTCCCTCAGTACTGACCCTCTGGCAATGCAGCACTCCCTCAGTATTGACCCTCTGACAGTGCAGCACTCCCTCAGTACTGACCCTCTGACAGTGCAGCACTCCCTCAGTACTGACCCTCCGACAGTGCAGCAACTCCTCAGTACTGACGCTCCGACAGTGCAGCACACCCTCAGTACTGACCCTCTGTCAATGCAGCACTCCCTCAGTACTGAGTCTCTGACAGTGCAGCACTCCCTCAGTACTGACCCTCTGTCATTGCAGCACTCCCTCAGTACTGAGTCTCTGACAGTGCAGCACTCCCTTAGTACTGACCCTCTGACAGTGCAGCACTCTCTCAGTACTGACTCTCTGACAGTGCACCAACTCCTCAGTACTGACCCTCTGACAGTGCAGCACTCCCTCAGTACTGACCCTCTGTCAATGCAGCACTCCCTCAATACTGAGTCTTTGACAGTGCAGCGCTCCCTCAGTACTGACCCTCTGACAACGCAGCACACCCTCAATACTGAGCCTCTGACAATGCAGTAGCTCTCTCTCAGTACAGACCCTCTGACAATGCAACACACCCTCAGTACTGACGCTCCGACAGTGCAGCACTCCCTCAGTACTGACCCTCCGCCAGTGCAGCACTCCCTCAGTACTGACCCTCTGACAGTGAGGCACTCCCTCAGTACTGACCCTTTGACAGTGCAGCACTCCCTCAGTACTAACCCTCCGACAGTGCAGCACTCCCTCAGTACTGACCCTCTAACAGTGCAGCACTCTCTCAGTACTGACCCACCAACAGTGCAGCACTCCCTCAGTACTGACCCACCAACAGTGCGGCACTCCCTCAGTACTGTACCTCCGAAAATGCAGTACTCCCTCAGTACTGACCCTCCGACAGTGCAGCGCTCCCTCAGTACTGACCCTCTGACAGTTCAGCACTCCCTTAGCACTGACCCTCTGACAATGCAGCACACCCTCAATACTGAGCCTCTGACAGTGCAGTAGCACTCCCTCAGTACTGACCCTC
Source organism: Isurus oxyrinchus (assembly GCA_026770705.1). Taxonomy (NCBI): domain Eukaryota; kingdom Metazoa; phylum Chordata; class Chondrichthyes; order Lamniformes; family Lamnidae; genus Isurus; species Isurus oxyrinchus. The sequence continues at coordinate 38,968 of JANJGN010000007.1, read as the reverse complement.
TGACAGTGCAGGACTCCGTCAGTACTGACCCTCTGACAGCGCAGGACTCCCTCAGTACTGACCCTCCGACAGTGCAGCACTCCCTCAGTACTGACTCTCTGACAGTGCAGCACTCCCTCAGTACTGACCCTCTGACAGTGCAGCACTCCCTCCGTACTGACCCTCTTACACTGCAGCACTCCCTCATTACTGACCCTCTAACAGTGCAGCACTCCCTCAGTACTGACCCTTTGACAGTGCAGGACTCCCTCAGTGCTGGTCCTTTGACAGTGCAGCACTCCCTCATTACTGACCCTCCGACAGTGCAGCACTCCCTCAGTACTGCCTGCCTGATGGTGCAGCACACCCCCAGTTCTGACTCTCTGACATTGCAGCACTCCCTCAGTACTGACCCTCTGACAGTGCAGCACTCCCTCAGTACTGACCCTCTGACAGTGCAGGACTCCCTCAGTACTGGCCCTTTGACAGTGCAACACTCCCTCATTACTGACCCTCCGACAGTGCAGCACTCCCTCAGTACTGACCCTCTGACAGTGCAGCACTCCCTCAGTACTGGCCCTTTGACAGTGCAACACTCCCTCATTACTGACCCTCCGACAGTGCAGCACTCCCTCAGTACTGACTGCCTGATGGTGCAGCACTCCCCCAGTTCTGACGCTCTGACATTGCAGCACACCCTCAGTGCTGACCCTCTGACAGTGCAGCATTCCTTCAGTACTGACCCACTTTAAAATATCTTTCAAAAGGTAACCTTATATCCTGACTCTCGTAACATACACTTACGCAATTAAACATGGAAATGAACAAGTTTGAGCAGTTGGAGGTTATTTTTATGGCCAAATTAAAATTCAATGCTGGTAGTTAAAAATAGAGAGTTCACTGTTTGAGTCCTTCACTGTTATTCGTGCCTGAAGCAGAATTTTCGACAATAGTCTTGAATATTCAGTGATGTTCAAGCTGATGTAATGTGCAACTCCTGGAGAATGTCTCTTTTTTTACAGGTATGCGCATTTTCCAAAAGTTGATGGTTTTTGCGCCTGATACTACTTTCACTTGAAAATTCTCAGGCTTTGAGCAGGATTTCTTGGGGGGACAAAGTCTTTCTGCTTCATTGGTAACTTTCTTCCAGACTCCTGCTTAGCAGCCGTGGGGCAGAGTCTCTGCCTGTCGGTGGGCGGAGAGATGATAGTGCCGGCAATAAGCTGCACGCAAACAGCTATCCGCAATCACCTGCCTGCAATCAGCCACGCGCAATCAGCTGTCCGCAATCAGCTATCCGCAAACAGCCGCCCGCAAACAGCTGCCCGCAATCAGCCACCCGCAATCAGCCGCCCGCAATCAGCTATCCTCAATCAGCCGCCTGCAATCAGCTATCTGCAATCAGCTGCCTGCAATCAGCCACCCGCAAACAGCTGTCCACAATCAGCTATCCGCAAACAGTCGCCCGCAATCAGCTGCCCAGAATCAGCCACCCGCAATCAGCCGCCCGCAATCAGCTATCCGCAATCAGCCGCCCGTAATCAGCTGCCCGCAATCAGCTATCCGCAATCAGCCGCCCGTAATCAGCTGCCCGCAATCAGCTATCCGCAATCAGCTGCCCACAATCAGCCACCTGCAAACGGCTGCCCGCAATCAGCTGCCCGCAATCAGCTGCCGGCAATCAGCTATCCACAATCAGCTGCTCACAATCAGCTGCCCTCAATCAACCGCCAGCACTCAGCCACCTGCAATCAGCCGCCCGCAATCAGCCGCCTGCAATCAGCTATCCGCAATCAGCAACCCACAATCAGCTATCCGCAATCAGCTGCCCGCAATCAGCTATCCGCAATCAGCTGCTCACGATCAGCTGTCTTCAATCAGCTGCCTGCAATCAGCCATCTGAAATCAGCCGCTTGCAATCAGCCGCCTGCAATCAGCCACCCACAATCAGCTATCCGTAATCAGCTGCCTGCAATCAGCTATCTGCAATCAGCTGCCCGCAATCAGCTATCTGCAATCAGCCACCCGCAATCAGCCACCCGCAATCGGCTGCCAGCAATCAGCTATCCGCAATCAGCCACCCACAATCAGCTATCCGCAATCAGCCACCCGCAATTGGCTGTCAGCAATCAGCTATCCGCATTCGGATACCCACAATCAGCTATCTGCAATCAGCCACACGCAATCGGCTGCCAGCAATCAGCTATCCGCAATCAGCCACCCTCAATCAGCTATCCGCAATCAGCCACCCGCAATCAGCTGCCCGCAATCAGCTGTCTGCAATCAGCTATCTGCAATCAGCCACCCACAATCAGCCGCCCACAATCAGCCACCCACAATCAGCTGCCCGCAATCAGCCACCCACAATCCGCCGCCCGCAATCAGCTATCCGTAATCAGCCGCCCGTAATCAGCTATCCGCAATCAGCTGCTCTCAAACAGCCACCTGCAATCAGCCACCAGCAATCAGCCACTTGCAATCAGCCACCTGCAATCAGCCGCCCGCAATCAGACACCCGCAATCAGCTATCCGCAATCAGCTGCCCACAATCAGCTATCCCCAATCAGCTGCCCGCAATCAGCCGCCCGCAATCAGCTGCCCACAATCAGCCGCCCGCAATCAGCTGCCCGCAATCAGCCACCCGCAATCAGCCGCCCGCAACCAGCTGCCCACAATCAGCTATCCGCAATCAGCCGCCCATAATCAGCTATCCGCAATCAGCTGCCCTCTATCAGCCACCAGCAATCAGCCGCTTGCAATCAGCCGCCTGCAATCAGCCGCCCACAATCAGCCACCCGCAATCAGCAATCTGCAATCAGGTGCCCGCAATCAGCTATCCGCAATCAGCTGCCCACAATCAGCTATCCGCAATCAGCTGCCCGCAATCAGCCGCTCGCAATCAGCCACCCACAATCAGCCGCCCGCAATCAGCCGCCCGCAATCAGCCACCCGCAATCAGCCGCCCACAGTCAGCTATCTGCAATCAGCTGCCTGCAATCAGCCACACGCAATCAGCTGTCCGCAATCAGCTATCCGCAAACAGCCACCCGCAATCAACTGCCCACAATCAGCCACCCGCAAACAGCTGCCCGCAATCAGCCACCCGCAATCAGCCGCCCGCAATCAGCTATCCTCAATCAGCCGCCCGCAATCAGCTATCCGCAATCAGCCGCCCGCAATCAGCTATCCGCAATCAGCCGCCCGTAATCAGCTGCCCGCAATCAGCTATCCGCAATCAGCTGCCCACAATCAGCCACCTGCAAACAGCTGCCCACAATCAGCTGCCCGCAGTCAGCTGCCCGCAATCAGCTATCCGCAATCAGCTGCCCACAATCAGCTGCCCTCAATCAGCCGCCAGCACTCAGCCACCTGCAATCAGCCACCCGCAATCAGCCGCCCGCAATCAGCTATCCGCAATCAGCAACCCACAATCAGCTATCCGCAATCAGCTGCCCGCAATCAGCTATCCGCAATCAGCCACCCGTAATCAGCTGCCCGCAATCAGCTGCCCGCAATCAGCAATCCGCAATCAGCTGCCCACAATCAGCTGCCCTCAATCAGCCGCCAGCACTCAGCCACCTGCAATCAGCCACCCGCAATCAGCCGCCCGCAATCAGCTATCCGCAATCAGCAACCCACAATCAGCTATCCGCAATCAGCTGCCCGCAATCAGCTATCCGCAATCAGCTGTTCACGATCAGCTGTTTTCAATCAGCTGCCTGCAATTAGCCGTCTGAAATCAGCCGCTTGCAATCAGCCGCCTGCAATCAGCCACCCACAATCAGCTGCCCGTAATCAGCCATCCACAATCAGCCACCCACAATCAGCTATCCGTAATCAGCTGCCTGCAATCAGCTATCTGCAATCCGCTGCCCGCAATCAGCTATCTGCAATCAGCCACCCGCAATCAGCCACCCGCAATCAGCTATCTGCAATCAGCCACCCGCAATCAGCCACCCGCAATCGGCTGCCAGCAATCAGCTATCCGCAATCAGCCACCCACAATCAGCTATCCGCAATCAGCCACCCGCAATTGGCTGCCAGCAATCAGCTATTCGCAATCGGATACCCGCAGTCAGCTATCTGCAATCAACCACCCACAATCAGCCACACGCAATCGGCTGCCAGTAATCAGCTATCCGCAATCAGCCGCCCACAATCAGCCGCCCGCAATCAGCCGCCCGCAATCAGCTACCTGCAATCAGGTATCCGCAATCGGCTGCCCGCAATCAGCAACCTGCAATCAGCTGCCCGCAATCAGCTGTCCGCAATCAGCTATCTGCAATCAACTGCCTGCAATCAGCTGTCCTCAACCAGCTGCCTGCCATCAGCCGCCTGAATTCAGCCGCTTGCAATCAGCTGCCTGCAATCAGCCGCCCGCAATCAGCTGTCCGCAATCAGCTATCCGCAATCAGCCACCCACAATCAGCTGCCTGCAATCAGCCGCCCACAATCAGCCGCCTGCAATCAGCTATCTGCAATCTGCCGCCCGTAATCAGCTATCCGCAATCAGCTGCCCGCAATCAGCTATCCACAATCAGCTGCTCACAATCAGCCACCTGCAATCAGCCGCCCGCAATCAGCCACTTGCAATCAGCCACCTGCAATCAGCTGCCCGCAATCAGCCACCCGCAATCAGCTATCCGCAATCAGCTGCCCGCAATCAGCTATCCGCAATCAGCTGCCCGCAATCAGCCGCCCGCAATCAGCTGCCCACAATCAGCCGCCCGCAATCAGCCGCCCGCAATCAGCCATCCACAATCAGCAGCCCACAATCAGCTGCCCGCAATCAGCCACCCACAATCAGCTGCCTGCCATCAGCCGCCTGAATTCAGCCGCTTGCAATCAGCCACCTGCAATCAGCTGCCCGCAATCAGCCACCCGCAATCAGCTATCCGCAATCAGCCACCCGCAATCAGCTATCTGCAATCAGCTGCCCACAATCAGCTATCCGCAATCAGCTTCTCACAGTCAGCTGCCCTCAATCAGCTGCCCGCAATCAGCCGCCCGAAATCAGCCGCTTGCAATCAGCTACCTGCAATCAGCCGCCCACAATCAGCTGCCCACAATCAGCCACCCGCAATCAGCTATCCGCAATCAGCTGCCTGCAATCAGCTATCCGCAATCAGCTGCCCGCAATCAGCCGCCAGCAATCAACTGCCAGCAATCAGCTATCAGCAATCGGCTGCCCGCAATCAGCAACCTGCAATCAGCTGCCCGCAATCAGCTGTCCGCAATCAGCTATCCACAATCAGCCGCCTGCAATCAGCTGCCCGCAATCAGCCACGCGCAATCAGCTGCCTGCAATCGGCTGTCCGCAATCAGCTGCCCACAATCAGCTGCCCTCAATCCGCCGACCACAATCATCTATCTGCAATCGGCTGGCCGCAATCAGCCGCCTGCAATCAGCTGCCCATAATCATCTGCCCGCAACCAGCCGCCCGCAATCAGCAATCCGCAATCAGCTATCCGCAATCAGCCGCCTGCAATCAGCTATCCGCAATCAGCCGCCCGCAATCAGCCGCCAGCAATCAACTGCCAGCAATCAGCTGTCCGCAATCAGCTATCCACAATCAGCCGCCCGCAATCAGCTGCTCGCAATCAGCCACGCGCAATCAGCTGCCTGCAATCAGCTGTCCGCAATCAGCTGCCCACAATCAGCTATCCGCAATCAGCTGCTCACAATCAGCTGCCCTCAATCAGCTGCCAGCAATCAGCCGCCCACAATCAGCCGCCCACAATCAGCCGCCCGCAATCAGCTACCTGCAATCAGGTATCCGCAATCGGCTGCCCGCAATCAGCAACCTGCAATCAGCTGCCCGCAATCAGCTGTCCGCAATCAGCTATCTGCAATCAACTGCCTGCAATCAGCTGTCCTCAACCAGCTGCCTGCCATCAGCCGCCTGAATTCAGCCGCTTGCAATCAGCTGCCTGCAATCAGCCGCCCGCAATCAGCTTCCCACAATCAGCTATCCGCAATCAGCTTCTCACAGTCAGCTGCCCTCAATCAGCTGCCCGCAATCAGCCACCCGCAATCAGCTATCCGCAATCAGCCACCCGCAATCAGCTATCCGCAATCAGCCGCCTGCAATCAGCTATCCGCAATCAGCCGCCCGCAATCAGCCGCCAGCAATCAACTGCCAGCAATCAGCTGTCCGCAATCAGCTATCCACAATCAGCCGCCCGCAATCAGCTGCTCGCAATCAGCCACGCGCAATCAGCTGCCTGCAATCAGCTGTCCGCAATCAGCTGCCCACAATCAGCTATCCGCAATCAGCTGCTCACAATCAGCTGCCCACAATCAGCTGCCAGCAATCAGCCGCCCACAATCAGCCGCCCACAATCAGCCGCCCGCAATCAGCTACCTGCAATCAGGTATCCGCAATCGGCTGCCCGCAATCAGCTGTCCGCAATCAGCTATCTGCAATCAACTGCCTGCAATCAGCTGTCCTCAACCAGCTGCCTGCCATCAGCCGCCTGAATTCAGCCGCTTGCAATCAGCTGCCTGCAATCAGCCGCCCGCAATCAGCTGTCCGCAATCAGCTATCCGCAATCAGCCACCCACAATCAGCTGCCTGCAATCAGCCGCCCACAATCAGCCGCCTGCAATCAGCTATCTGCAATCTGCCGCCCGTAATCAGCTATCCGCAATCAGCTGCCCGCAATCAGCTATCCACAATCAGCTGCTCACAATCAGCTGCCCTCAATCAGCCACCTGCAATCAGCCGCCCGCAATCAGCCACTTGCAATCAGCCACCTGCAATCAGCTGCCCGCAATCAGCCACCCGCAATCAGCTATCCGCAATCAGCTGCCCGCAATCAGCTATCCGCAATCAGCTGCCCGCAATCAGCCGCCCGCAATCAGCTGCCCACAATCAGCCGCCCGCAATCAGCCGCCCGCAATCAGCCATCCACAATCAGCAGCCCACAATCAGCTGCCTGCAATCAGCCACCCACAATCAGCTGCCTGCCATCAGCCGCCTGAATTCAGCCGCTTGCAATCAGCCACCTGCAATCAGCTGCCCGCAATCAGCCACCCGCAATCAGCTATCCGCAATCAGCCACCCGCAATCAGCTATCTGCAATCAGCTGCCCACAATCAGCTATCCGCAATCAGCTTCTCACAGTCAGCTGCCCTCAATCAGCTGCCCGCAATCAGCCGCCCGAAATCAGCCGCTTGCAATCAGCTACCTGCAATCAGCCGCCCACAATCAGCTGCCCACAATCAGCCACCCGCAATCAGCTATCCGCAATCAGCTGCCTGCAATCAGCTATCCGCAATCAGCCGCCCGCAATCAGCCGCCAGCAATCAACTGCCAGCAATCAGCTATCAGCAATCGGCTGCCCGCAATCAGCAACCTGCAATCAGCTGCCCGCAATCAGCTGTCCGCAATCAGCTATCCGCAATCAGCCGCCCGCAATCAGCCGCCAGCAATCAACTGCCAGCAATCAGCTATCAGCAATCGGCTGCCCGCAATCAGCAACCTGCAATCAGCTGCCCGCAATCAGCTGTCCGCAATCAGCTATCCACAATCAGCCGCCCGCAATCAGCTGCCCGCAATCAGCCACGCGCAATCAGCTGCCTGCAATCAGCTGTCCGCAATCAGCTGCCCACAATCAGCTGCCCTCAATCCGCCGACCACAATCATCTATCTGCAATCGGCTGGCCGCAATCAGCCGCCTGCAATCAGCTGCCCATAATCATCTGCCCGCAACCAGCCGCCCGCAATCAGCAATCCGCAATCAGCTATCCGCAATCAGCTGCCTGCAATCAGCTATCCGCAATCAGCCGCCCGCAATCAGCCGCCAGCAATCAACTGCCAGCAATCAGCTATCAGCAATCGGCTGCCCGCAATCAGCAACCTGCAATCAGCTGCCCGCAATCAGCTGTCCGCAATCAGCTATCCACAATCAGCCGCCCGCAATCAGCTGCCCGCAATCAGCCACGCGCAATCAGCTGCCTGCAATCAGCCGCCCACAGTCAGCCGCCCACAATCAGCCATCCACAATCAGCAGCCCACAATCAGCTGCCCGCAATCAGCCACCCACAATCAGCTGCCTGCCATCAGCCGCCTGAATTCAGCCGCTTGCAATCAGCCACCTGCAATCAGCTGCCCGCAATCAGCCACCCGCAATCAGCTATCCGCAATCAGCCACCCGCAATCAGCTATCTGCAATCAGCTGCCCACAATCAGCTATCCGCAATCAGCTTCTCACAGTCAGCTGCCCTCAATCAGCTGCCCGCAATCAGCCGCCCGAAATCAGCCACTTGCAATCAGCTACCTGCAATCAGCCGCCTGCAATCAGCTATCCGCAATCAGCCGCCCGCAATCAGCCGCCAGCAATCAACTGCCAGCAATCAGCTATCAGCAATCGGCTGCCCGCAATCAGCAACCTGCAATCAGCTGCCCGCAATCAGCTGTCCGCAATCAGCTATCCACAATCAGCCACCCGCAATCAGCTGCCCGCAATCAGCCACGCGCAATCAGCTGCCTGCAATCAGCTGTCCGCAATCAGCTGCCCACAATCAGCTGCCCTCAATCCGCCGACCACAATCATCTATCTGCAATCGGCTGGCCGCAATCAGCCGCCTGCAATCAGCTGCCCATAATCATCTGCCCGCAACCAGCCGCCCGCAATCAGCAATCCGCAATCAGCCACCTGCAATCAGCTGCCTGCAATCAGCTATCCGCAATCAGCCGCCTGCAATCAGCCGCCCGCAATCAGCCGCCCGCAATCAGCTGCCCGCACTCAGATGCCTGCAATCAGCCACCCGCAATCAGCTGCCCGCAATCAGCTGCCCGCTATCAGCTTTCCGCAATCATCTGCCCACAATCAGCTGCCCTCAATCCGCCGACCACAATCAGCTATCCGCAATCGGCTGGCCGCAATCAGCCGCCTGCAATCAGCTGCCCGTAATCAGCTGCCCACAATCAGCCGCCCGCAATCAGCTGCCCACAATCAGCCGCCCGCAATCAACCGCCCGCAATCAACCGCCCGCAATCAGCCACTCGCAATCAGCTATCCACAATCAGCCACCTGCAATCAGCTGCCCGCAATCAGCTGCCCGCAATCAGCCACCTACAATCAGCCACCCGCAATAAGCTATCTGCAATCAGCTGCCCGCAATCAGATGCCTGCAGTCAGCCATCCGCAATCAGCTGCCCACAATCAGCCACCCGCAATCAGCTATCCGCAATCAGCTGCCTGCAATCAGCTATCCGCAATCAGCCGCCCGCAATCAGCCGCCAGCAATCAACTGCCAGCAATCAGCTATCAGCAATCGGCTGCCCGCAATCAGCAACCTGCAATCAGCTGCCCGCAATCAGCTGTCCGCAATCAGCTATCCGCAATCAGCCGCCCGCAATCAGCCGCCAGCAATCAACTGCCAGCAATCAGCTATCAGCAATCGGCTGCCCGCAATCAGCAACCTGCAATCAGCTGCCCGCAATCAGCTGTCCGCAATCAGCTATCCACAATCAGCCACCCGCAATCAGCTGCCCGCAATCAGCCACGCGCAATCAGCTGCCTGCAATCAGCTGTCCGCAATCAGCTGCCCACAATCAGCTGCCCTCAATCCGCCGACCACAATCATCTATCTGCAATCGGCTGGCCGCAATCAGCCGCCTGCAATCAGCTGCCCATAATCATCTGCCCGCAACCAGCCGCCCGCAATCAGCAATCCGCAATCAGCTATCCGCAATCAGCTGCCTGCAATCAGCTATCCGCAATCAGCCGCCCGCAATCAGCCGCCAGCAATCAACTGCCAGCAATCAGCTATCAGCAATCGGCTGCCCGCAATCAGCAACCTGCAATCAGCTGCCCGCAATCAGCTGTCCGCAATCAGCTATCCACAATCAGCCGCCCGCAATCAGCTGCCCGCAATCAGCCACGCGCAATCAGCTGCCTGCAATCAGCCGCCCACAGTCAGCCGCCCACAATCAGCCATCCACAATCAGCAGCCCACAATCAGCTGCCCGCAATCAGCCACCCACAATCAGCTGCCTGCCATCAGCCGCCTGAATTCAGCCGCTTGCAATCAGCCACCTGCAATCAGCTGCCCGCAATCAGCCACCCGCAATCAGCTATCCGCAATCAGCCACCCGCAATCAGCTATCTGCAATCAGCTGCCCACAATCAGCTATCCGCAATCAGCTTCTCACAGTCAGCTGCCCTCAATCAGCTGCCCGCAATCAGCCGCCCGAAATCAGCCACTTGCAATCAGCTACCTGCAATCAGCCGCCCGCAATCAGCTGCCCACAATCAGCCACCCGCAATCAGCTATCCGCAATCAGCTGCCTGCAATCAGCTATCCGCAATCAGCCGCCCGCAATCAGCCGCCAGCAATCAACTGCCAGCAATCAGCTATCAGCAATCGGCTGCCCGCAATCAGCAACCTGCAATCAGCTGCCCGCAATCAGCTGTCCGCAATCAGCTATCCACAATCAGCCACCCGCAATCAGCTGCCCGCAATCAGCCACGTGCAATCAGCTGCCTGCAATCAGCTGTCCGCAATCAGCTGCCCACAATCAGCTGCCCTCAATCCGCCGACCACAATCATCTATCTGCAATCGGCTGGCCGCAATCAGCCGCCTGCAATCAGCTGCCCATAATCATCTGCCCGCAACCAGCCGCCCGCAATCAGCAATCCGCAATCAGCCACCTGCAATCAGCTGCCTGCAATCAGCTATCCGCAATCAGCCGCCTGCAATCAGCCGCCCGCAATCAGCCGCCCGCAATCAGCTATCCGCAATCAGCTGCCCGCACTCAGATGCCTGCAATCAGCCACCCGCAATCAGCTGCCCGCAATCAGCTGCCCGCTATCAGCTTTCCGCAATCATCTGCCCACAATCAGCTGCCCTCAATCCGCCGACCACAATCAGCTATCCGCAATCGGCTGGCCGCAATCAGCCGCCTGCAATCAGCTGCCCGTAATCAGCTGCCCACAATCAGCCGCCCGCAATCAGCTGCCCACAATCAGCCGCCCGCAATCAACCGCCCGCAATCAACCGCCCGCAATCAGCCACTCGCAATCAGCTATCCACAATCAGCCACCTGCAATCAGCTGCCCGCAATCAGCTGCCCGCAATCAGCCACCTACAATCAGCCACCCGCAATAAGCTATCTGCAATCAGCTGCCCGCAATCAGATGCCTGCAGTCAGCCATCCGCAATCAGCTATCCACAATCAGCTGCCTGCAATCAGCTGCCCGCTATCAGCTATCCGCAATCAGTCGCCTGCAATCAGCCGCCCGCAATCAGCTGCCCGTAATCAGCCGACTGCAATCAGCTATCCTCAGTTGGCTGCCCGCAATCAGCTGCCCTCAATCAGCTGACTGCAATCAGCTATCCGCAATCGGCTGCCCGCAATCAGCTATCCGCAATCGGCTGCCCGCAATCATCCGACTGCAATCAGCTATCCGCAATCAGTTATCCGCAATCAGTTATCCGCAATCATCTGCCTGCAATCAACTGCCCGCAATCAGCTGCCCGCAATCAGATGCCTGCAGTCAGCCATCCGCAATCAGCTATCCACAATCAGCTGCCTGCAATCAGCTGCCCGCTATCAGCTATCCGCAATCAGTCGCCTGCAATCAGCCGCCCGCAATCAGCTGCCCGTAATCAGCCGACTGCAATCAGCTATCCTCAGTTGGCTGCCCGCAATCAGCTGCCCTCAATCAGCTGACTGCAATCAGCTATCCGCAATCGGCTGCCCGCAATCAGCTATCCGCAATCGGCTGCCCGCAATCATCCGACTGCAATCAGCTATCCGCAATCAGTTATCCGCAATCAGTTATCCGCAATCATCTGCCTGCAATCAACTGCCCGCAATCAGCTGCCCGCAATCAGCTGCCCACAATCAGCTGCCCACAATCAGCTATCTGCAATCAGCCACCTGCAAACAGCTGCCTACAATCAGCCGCCCACAATCAACTGCCCGCAATCAGCTGCCCGCAATCAGCCACCCGTAATCAGCTGAATGCAATCAGCCACCCGCAATCAGCCGCCCGCAATCAGCTATCCACAATCAGCTATCCACAATCAGCTGCACACAATCAGCCGCCCGCAATCAGCCACCAGCAATCAGCCGCATGCAATCAGCCGCCCACAATCAGCTGCCCGCAATCAGCCACCCGCAATCAGCTATCCGCAATCAGCTATCCGCAATCAGCTGCCCGCAATCAGTTATCCGCAATCATCCGCCTGCAATCAACTATCCGCAATCATCCACCTGCAATCAGCTGCCCACAATCAGCTGCCCACAATCAGCTGCCCGCAATCAGCTGCCCACAATCAGCTATCTGCAATCAGCCACCTGCAAACAGCTGCCCACAATCAGCCGCCCGCAATCAACTGCCTGCAATCAGCTGCCCGCAATCAGCCACCCGTAATCAGCTGAATGCAATCAGCCACCCGCAATCAGCCGCCCGCAATCAGCTATCCACAATCAGCTATCTACAATCAGCTATCCACAATCAGCTGCACACAATCAGCCGCCCGCAATCAGCCACCCGCAATCAGCTGCCCGCAATCGTTGGAGGGCCAATTAAGTCACGCTCAGTGTGAGGCGCACCTGGAAATGCTCAGCACTACCTGTGCGGGTGGGGGGAGGAGGGAGATTCGGGGCCTGCGGCTTTTTCACGTAAAAGGATGTTTTACCCTCTGGCTGCAATGGCAGCTTCTCACACCGTATCTTCCCCATCCCGCCTCATTAATAATGCAGCCACAGGAAACAGGCTGTCTCGCTGGCCGGCAGCCTCTGAATGTCCCCCCACGCTGACACCTCACCGTTCCCTCACTGCGGGGGCCATATCTAAACTGCAGCCGCACACACAGTTCCCAATGCCTGGAGCCCAGGGCTGCTCCAGTGAAGACATGGCCCTGAAAGACAGGGAGAGTTCAGTGTCCTGTCACTGGGATGCCTTTCAGAGGCCCCCATGATGTCCTCCACCCCCCACTCTGGCCGCAGGAGGTCCAGCAATCTCACCACTCCGGCTTGGGAGGCAGTGGCAGTGGTGGTCAGTGCCAATCCTGCACAGAAGAGGTTGGCCATCCAGTGCAGAAAGAGGATGAATGATCTCATCCATACCCCCAGGGTAAGGCAACCATCTCATCACTCTAAACTCACACCCTCACACACCCATCACACACTCACTGGTATCTCACTCACTGCCAGCTCAAGGGACATCACCACTCACTCTCTCACACACACACCCTCACATCTCCATCTGGCCTCATCTCCTCTGGAGACTGACTCCTCAGCCCTCACCCTCTTGAGGCCACTTGCACAGATCAACATGTGCCCCCCACACACACCCTGGGATACCCCCCTTCCCCAGTACAGCCCTCACCCTGCAGCCTCTTCCCTTGCCTGAGGCCACTTCTCCCCCTTCCCCAAGCAAGCCCCAGCCCTGCAGCTGTTGAAAAGCCCCCCCTGCCTTACAGCTGGTCTGGTAGGTTTGGACCTGCCCGTGAGTCCCCCTAACAGTGATGTGGTGCTGCCTGTGAATCCTGGCGCTGAGACCCCGAGTGCTGCCCGGAGCAGGACAGGCAAACAAACCTCGAAGTCCCGAGTGAAGGGCAGCTCACCCGGTGCACGTTGGTTATGATGGGTTGTGAAACACGTCAGTGTGGGATCAGGTTGATGTGTCTGGATGATCCAGCGTTGGGGGGGTGGGGAGTGGGGATGATTCTGGTGAGCAGGGGTTAGAATGAGATGCTAAAGTGTTGAAATTAGGTTCCTGATGTGAGGCAGCAGGAAACACGGCCCCGTCACTGACAGGCGGAGCCGCAGATCGTAAACTAGTTTTACGATGGTGTAAAACTGATTTTTGTCCTTCTCACCATATTGTCCGCTCCCAGCCACCATGATGCCCAACACCAGAGGGACCGGAAGATTCTGTCTGTTGTCATCCTGACACAACTCCTTATTTATTTGAAAAATGATTTTTTTAAAAAAAAACCTTCAACTGAAATTCTTTATTTGAAATGGGAACAGGGTGAAGGTGAAGAAAACAAACAAGGCCCCCCACCCCCCACCCCCCCCACCCCCCCAACCCCCCACCCCCCCCACCCCCCCACCCCCCCACCCCCCCCCACCCCCCCACCCCCCAACCCCCCCGAATTGTGGAGAGAGAGAGAGAGAGAGAGAGAGAGAGACATTCCAGGTAACCACAGGCATCAAGACCCAGCACTAAGGAAGATATTAAAAATGCCAAGCGCTGAACTTTAAACAACTACAACCCTATCAAAGACACTGGGGAGCTATTAGCCAGCCAGGATAGACAACCCACGGAGCTTCAGTCCCCCTGTGGAGGGTGAAAGACCCCCATCTCCTGTTGGTTTCTACAACCCTGAGATGTCTCCAACGTTTCTGAGGTCAAACATCAAACTGTGATTCCTTGTTCTACAGCGACGCCGGGAGCGGACAGGGGTCGCCCAATTCCCCTGGTATAGACACGGACAGCAGGACTTTGAGAACTGGGTTTGCTAAGTAGAAGCAGAGGGAATCTGGAGAAGCTGCTAACAGAGCGGTGAGGAATCTCTCCCTCCCTCCCTCTCTCTCTCTCACACACACACAGACACGGGGCAGAATGTTACATTCGGCATGCGGGCTGGTGCCCAATGCACCAGAACGTAAAATGACGGGCGATGATGTTGGCCGTGTGTCCCAATGTCACTGCACACCCTCGCAATATTTCACTAGATGGGCACTATGAGGATGGAGGCGAGTCTGCCATTAATTAACAGGCCAGTTAAGGCCCTTGAGGCACCAAGAGTCTGTGATTTTACGTAGCCTGTGCGATTTTCAGGGCCTCGCATGGGCGCAATTGGCTGGCAGGTGGGCCAACTTTGTCCACCGGTGGGATAAGAAGGGTGAGTTGGCTTGCGAATGTGAGTTGTTAGTACTTTAACTTATAAGTTGCTGCTGCTTGCTTGTGTGAGTAGGACAACTTCAATTTGTTTCAGATCTGCTATGACAGAAATAACAGGCTTCGGTTCAAGACTCCAGAGTCATAGCACTTGGGGCCTTCCAGGTATCAGACAGCCTTCCCTTACCCTGGGAATGAATATTGTGGTCTCCACTGGAGGCACCTCCTCTGAGGAGGAAGAGAGGGCCAGAAGGGGGAGGAGGCCAGGTGTCCATTTACAGCCTCCAGGGGAGTGACCTGTGGGAGGAGAGGCACAGGCACAAGGGGCACAGGGCCAACAGGAAGTCCAAGGTGGAAGGGGCCGCAGAAGACACCACTATCCTGCTGCCAGGGTTTACAGGCAGCAATGCAGCTACCTCAATATGTCTGAGGTGCAATGCCAAAGGAGCCTCCGCTTCTCCAGGGAGACCGTGACCTCCAACTGTCGGAGTGTTGGGCCTGAGATCAGCTTCAACTGTGTGGGTGGACACTCCATGCCAGTGGTGCTGAAGGTCACAGTGGCCCTCAACTTCTATGCCTCCGGCTCTTTCCAGGAGTCAGTGGGGAATCTATGTGGAGTCTCCCAATCAGCTGTCCACAGTTGTGTCAAGCTGGTGACAGGAGCTCTGTTCAGGTGTGCATTGACTTTCATTCACTACCGCACGGATGAGGCTGGCTAGGCTGAGCGAGCCAGAGGCTTTACTGTGATTGCTGGGATCCCCTGCATCCAGGGTGCAATTGACTACACACATGTGGCCATCAAGGCGCCAGTGGGTGAGCCAGGTGCCTTCATCAACAGGAAGGGCTTCCACCCCATGAACGTGCAGATAGTGTGTGACCATAGGATGCAGATTCTACAAGTCTGTGCAAGGTACCCAGGCAGCTCTCATGACACTTACATCCTGAGACACTCCCAGGTGCCAGGGGTCTTCAGTGCTCCAGTCCAGCTGGTGAATGGCTGCTGGAAAACAAGGGCTATTCCCTCAAAAGGTGGATCATGACGCCTCTCCACCATCCAGGAACAGAGGCTGAGCACGGGCACTATAGGAGCCACGCCTCCACAAGGGCGTTGGTAGAGAGAACCATTAGTCTTCTCAAGGTGCGCTTTCGATGCCTGGACCGTTCAGGGGACCACTCCAATACCCCCCAAGTCATGTGTCGCTGATAGTGGTTGCATGCGCTCTCCACAATCTGGCACTGGAAAGGGGGGACGCAGTGGAGGAAGAGGATGTTGACGCAGCTGCTCTGGCTGCAGACGATGAGTCCAGTAGTGAGTCCGAGGACGGGCATGGTCAGGAGAACACAGAGAGAATAGGCACTGATCTGGGCAACCTCCAGGGAGGCAGGGACATGAGGGAGGCGTTGATCCAACGCTCCTTCAGCTAGCCCACCAAAGAAGAACCACTGCCACATGCCAGGGCTGCTGGCTCCATACGCGATACCTGACAGGATCACGTGCTTGGTGAACAACATGCACCATGGGCCATTTCAGTAAAGTTCAATGACAAACAAGTCACTCATAACATCTGCACCTGCAGAACTAATGAAGCACCCAGAGGCTTGTTGAACACAAGCACGTTTTCTGCTGTGGTGCCTGGCATAAATGATACAAATTAAATGGAAAGGTGTTCTCCATCACACCTAATAATAATGTCAAAGTGGGGGAAAAAAATATCACCAGTGATAAGCCCATGTTGTGCTTAAGGTGCTTTAAGTTTTTGTTTGCGGGTGCTACGTCTAAGTGCTCCCCCCTCGCTGGCACTGGCATTGGAGGCAGCTGCTCACTCTGCTGTCCTGTTGGCCTTGATGACCTTGGCGGGGGTCCTCTGGCCAGTGGAGCCTGTGCTGGTCCCACCTGGGAGGGAGTGGCCAGTGCCATGACTGGCATCTCCCCAGTGGCCGCAGCCTCATCAGATACCATGGTCACTGGCAGAGGAGCGAAGGAGCTGCTGCCGTCATCCAGTGCGCCCTGAGAGGAGTCCGCAGGGACAACAAGCAACTCGGGCGCCAATGTCAGGTCGCTTTGGACTTCCCTGCTCACCATTGATGGACAGGCACCGAGCTGGGATACTGGGTGCCCAACCCATCTCCCACACTGACAGTGACCACCTGCGGTCATTGCCTGTGTGAGGGCTGCAGGTCTGAGCATAACACCAGGAAGCCCTGATTCAACTCCTGGAGCTGCCTCTCCATGAGAGTTGTCACTCTCTGCGTGGAGGGAGCAGTGCGCTCGGCTGTGAGGGTCATTGCGTTGCTCGTGCTCCACATGGGCTCCTCCACAACGGAGACCATGGCACGCATTCCCTCATGTACCTCCACCACATCCTCCCGCACACCCTGCTGGACCTCCAGCATCTGCTGCCTCAGGGACGACTCCAGAGGCCCATCATCAGCCACTGACTGGGCATGTTCCTGGTGCCCAGCAGTCCTTCCACTGCCGGCGCCCTGGGCACTCTCTGTCTCCACCTGCACCTCAAGTGAGTGTGAAGTGCCCTCACTGTTGTGCACCGAGCTACTATTCAAAGATCTAATGCCCACCGAGGTGCTGGTATCTGCGCTGGTGCCTGCCTGGCTGAGAGGGTATGATGCAGGTACTTTTCAATGGTCGCTATCCTCTGGGGTGAGCGGCGGGACTTCAGGCTCCTCACCCCGGCGGGCTTCTGGTGACCCTGAAAGGAAGAGCAAGGACATGTCATTAGTTGAAGTCATTACACTGTTACTATGCATGTCTGGTGCCCGGATCAGGGTGCCCTCGTCTTTCTATTATCAATGGGGATCCCATGTTCGAGGCTCACATTAATATACAGACAACAGTGGAATGGTTGCTATTACAGACATGACCTCAGTGCACTGCATTCTTACCTCACTGAGGCACCCCAACCTCACCCCGGCCGGGTGACCTAGGTGCACGGCACTTCTCCAGCTCCAGGGCCTCCTGCTCGTATCTACTCAAGATTAGAAGGTGGGGCAGTGCTCAGCCAGTCCACAACCCTTCTGCATTGTTACGGGATGTCTTCTCCTGAAAGGACAGAGGAGCATTGATTAGTCCACTCTGTACCTGCATTGCCACCGCAGCCTGACCAACCCCACCTGAGGAACACCTCACAGGGCTCAACTATTTCGTGATCCTGGAGCTGCAAGACACTCATTCCAAGCAGCCAGGGCTCACCCCCTTGCCCAGAAGTTGCCTCATTGATAATTTCCACTTACACTCTAAGAATCTGAGGCCCGGGGTGGGTGCTCCTAACTGCTGTGCTAAGTGACCCATGTCAGCTCGGTAATCGCCCTTCCTGATAGCAGGAGATCATTGAAGTGCTTGCGGCACTGCACCCATATGTACCTCACCACATCATGGGAACTCACCCTGGATGCCACCTCCTCCCAGGCGTTTTTGCTGAGGTCAGGGGGGATGGGGGTGGGGGGTGTGGGAGTGGGGACTCCTCCTCTCGTTCCTGGGAACAAGTATATCTCTGCGTGTGAGGGGGAGAGAGGGAGAGATCAGAGTGGGAGGGGGAGAGATCAGGGTGTGAGGGGGGGAGGTCAGAGTGTGAAGGGGAGAGAGGGTGAGATCAGAGTGGGAGGGGGTGAGGATGTGTGAGTCATTGTGTGAGTGGGTGAGGGTGTGTGAGTCAGACTGTGAGGGGTTGAGGGTGTGTGAATCATTGTGTGAGGGGGGTGAGGGTGTGTGAGTCAGAGTGTGAGGGGTTGAGGGTGTGTGAGTCAGTGTGTGAGGGGAGTGAGGGTGTGTGAGTCAGTGTGTGAGGGGATGAGGGGATGTGAGGGGGTGAGGGTGTGTGAGTCAGTATGTGAGGGGGGTGAGGGTGTTTGAGTCAGAGTGTGAGGGGGTGAGGGTGTGTGAGTGAGTGTGAGGGGTTGAGGGTGTTTGAGTCAGTGTGTGAGGGGGTGAGGGTGTGTGAGTCAATGTGTGAGGGGGGTAAGGGTGTGTGAGTCAGTGTGTGAGGGGGGTGAGGGTGTTTGAGCCAGTGTGTGAGGGGGTGAGGGAGTGTGAGTCAGTGTGTGAGGGGGATGAGGGTGTGTGAGTCACTGTGTGAGGGGGGTGAGGGTGTGTGAGTGAGTGTGTGAGGGGGTGAGGGTGTGTGAGTCAGTGTGTGAGGGGTTGAGGGTGTTTGAGTCAGTATGTGAGGGGAATGAGGGTGTGTGAGTCAGTATGTGAGGGGGTGAGGGTATGTGAGGGGGGTGAGGGTGTGTGAGTCAGTGTGTGTGGGGGGTGAGGGTGTGTGAGTCAGTGTGTGAGGGGGTGAGGGTATGTGAGGGGGGTGAGGGTGTGTGAGCCAGTGTGTGAGCGGGGTGAGGGTGTGTGAGTCAGTGTGTGAGGGGGTGAGGGTGTTTGAGTCAGTGTGTGAGGGGGTGAGGGAGTGTGAGTCAGTGTGTGAGGGGTTGAGAGTGTTTGAGTAAGTGTGTGAGGGGTTGAGGGTATGTGAGTCAGTGTGTGAGGGAGGTGAGGGTGTTTGAGTCAGTGTGTGAGGGGGTGAGGGTGTTTGAGTCAGTGTGTGAGGGGGTGAGGGTGTTTGAGTCATTGTGTGAGGGGGGTGAGGGTGTTTGAGTCAGTGGGTGAGGGGTTGAGGGTGTTTGAGTCAGTGTGTGAGGGGTTGAGGGTGTTTTGAGTCAGTGTGTGAGGGGGGTGAGGGTGTGTGAGTCAGTATGTGAGGGGGTGAGGGTATGTGAGGGGGGTGAGGGTTTGTGAGTCAGTGTGTGAGGGGGTGAGGGTGTGTGAGTCAGTGTGTGAGGGGGTGAGGGTGTGTGAGTCAGTATGTGAGGGGGTGAGGGTATGTGAGGGGGGTGAGGGTGTGTGAGTCAGTATGTGAGGAGGGTGAGTGTGTGTGAGTCAGTGTGTGAGGGGGTGAGGGTGTGTGAGGTCAGTGTGTGAGGGGGTGAGGGTGTGTGAATCAGTGTATGGAGGGGGTGAGGGGTGTGTGTCAGTGGGTGAGGGGTTGAGAGTGTTTGAGTCAGTGTGTGAGGGGGTGAGGGTGTGTGAATCAGTGTGTGAGGGGGTGACGGTGTGTGAGTCAGTGTGTGAGGGGGTGAGGGTGTTTGGTGTCAGTGTGTGAGGGGGTGAGGTTGTGTGAGGGTGGTGAGGGGGTGAGTGTGTTGAGTCAGTGTGTGAGGGGGGTGAGTGTGTTGAGTCAGTTTGTGAGGGGGGGTGAGTGTGTTGAGTCAGTGTGTGAGGGGGGTGAGGGTGTGTGAGTCAGTGTGTGAGGGGGTGAGGGTGTGTGAGTCCGTGTGTGAGGGGGTTGAGGGTGTTTAAGTCAGTGTGTGAGGGTGTGTGAGGGGTTGAGGGTGTGTGAGTCAGTGTGTGAGGGGGGTGAGGGTGTGTGAGTGAGTGTGTGAGGGGGTGAGGGTGTGTGAGTCAGTGTGTGAGGGGGTTGAGGGTGTTTGAGTCAGTGTATGAGGGGGTGAGGGTATGTGAGTCAGTGTGTGATGGGGGTGAGGGTATGTGAGGGGGGTGAGGGTGTGTGAGCCAGTGTGTGAGCGGGGTGAGGGTGTGTGAGTCAGTGTGTGAGGGTGTTTGAGTCAGTGTGTGAGGGGGTGAGGAGTGTGAGTCAGTGTGTGAGGGTTGAGGGTGTTTGAGTCAGTGTGTGAGGGGGGTGAGGGTGTGTGAGTCAGTATGTGAGGGGGTGAGGGTATGTGAGGGGGGTGAGGGTTTGTGAGTCAGTGTGTGAGGGGGTGAGGGTGTGTGAGTCAGTATGTGAGGGGGTGAGGGTATGTGAGGAGGGTGAGGGTGTGTGAGTCAGTAATGTGAGGAGGGTGAGTGTGTGTGAGTCAGTGTGTGAGGGGGTGAGGGTGTGTGAGTCAGTGTGTGAGGGGGTGAGGGTGTGTGAATCAGTGTGTGAGGGGGTGAGGGTGTGTGAATCAGTGTGTGAGGGGGTGAGGGTGTGTGTCAGTGGGTGAGGGGTTGAGAGTGTTTGAGTCAGTGTGTGAGGGGGTGAGGGTGTGTGAGTCAGTGTGTGAGGGGGTGAGGGTGTTTGTGTCAGTGTGTGAGGGGGTGAGGTTGTGTGAGGGTGGTGAGGGGGTTGAGTGTGTTGAGTCAGTGTGTGAGGGGGTGAGTGTGTTGAGTCAGTTTGTGAGGGGGGTGAGTGTGTTGAGTCAGTGTGTGAGGGGGGGTGAGGGTGTGTGAGTCAGTGTGTGAGGGGGTGAGGGTGTGTGAGTCTGTGTGTGAGGGGGTTGAGGGTGTTTAAGTCAGTGTGTGAGGGTGTGTGAGGGGTTGAGGGTGTGTGAGTCAGTGTGTGAGGGGGTGAGGGTGTGTAGAGTGAGTGAGTGAGGGGGGAGAGGGTGTGTGAGTCAGTGTATTAGGGGGGTGACGGTGTGTGAGGGGGGTGAGGCGGTGTGAGTGAGTGTGTGAGGGGAGTGAGGGTGTGTGAGTCAGTGTGTGATGGGGGTGAGGGTGTGTGAGTCAGTGTGTGAGGGGGGTGAGGGTGTGTGAGTGAGTGTGTGAGGGGGTGAGGGTGTTTGTGTCAGTGTGTGAGGGGGTGAGGGTGTGTGAGTGAGTGTGTGAGGGGTGAGGGTGTGTGAGTCATTGTATGAGGGGGGTGAGGGTTTGTGAGGGGGGTGAGGGTGTGTGAGTCAGTGTGTGTGGGGGTGAGGGTGTGTGAGTCAGTGTGTGAGGGGGTGAGGGTGTGTGTGAGGGGGTGAGGGTGTGTGAGTCAGTGTGTGAGGGGGTGAGGGTGTTTGAGTCAGTATGTGAGGAGAATGAGGGTGTGTGAGTCAGTATGTGAGGGGGTGAGGGTATGTGAGGGGGGTGAGGGTGTGTGAGTCAGTGTGTGTGGGGGTGAGGGTGTGTGAGTCAGTGTGTGAGGGGGTTGAGGGTGTTTGAGTCAGTGTATGAGGGGGTGAGGGTATGTGAGTCAGTGTGTGAGGGGGTGAGGGTATGTGAGGGGGGTGAGGGTGTGTGAGCCAGTGTGTGAGCGGGGTGAGGGTGTGTGAGTCAGTGTGTGAGGGTGTTTGAGTCAGTGTGTGAGGGGGTGAGGGAGTGTGAGTCAGTGTGTGAGGGGTTGAAAGTGTTTGAGTAAGTGTGTGAGGGGGTGAGGGTATGTGAGTCAGTGTGTGAGGGAGGTGAGGGTGTTTGAGTCAGTGTTTGAGGGGTGAGGGAGTGTGAGTCAGTGTGTGAGGGGGGTGAGGGTGTTTGAGTCAGTGGGTGAGGGGTTGAGGGTGTTTGAGTCAGTGTGTGAGGGGGTGAGGGTGTGTGAGTCAGGGTGTGTGAGTCAGTATGTGAGGGGGTGAGGGTATGTGAGTGAGTGTGTGAGGGGGAGAGGGTGTGTGAGTCAGTGTGTGAGGGGGTTGAGGGTGTTTGAGTCAGTGTGTGATGGGGGTGAGG
The DNA here is from genome assembly GCA_026770705.1 of Isurus oxyrinchus. Taxonomy (NCBI): domain Eukaryota; kingdom Metazoa; phylum Chordata; class Chondrichthyes; order Lamniformes; family Lamnidae; genus Isurus; species Isurus oxyrinchus. Next base: position 16,745 of record JANJGN010000007.1, on the reverse strand, counting down.
GTGTGTGAGTCAGTGTGTGAGGGGGGTGAGGGTGTGTGAGTGAGTGTGTGAGGGGATGAGGGTGTTTGTGTCAGTGTGTGAGGGGGTAGGGTGTGTGAGTGAGTCTGTGAGGGGGTGAGGGTGTGTGAGTCATTGTATGAGGGGGGTGAGGGTGTGTGTGTGTCAGTGTGTGAGGGGCGTGAGGGTGTTTGAGTCAGTGTTTGAGGGGTTGAGGGTGTGTGTGAGGGGGTGAGGGTGTGTGAGTCAGTGTGTGAGGGGGGTGAGGGTGTTTGAGTCAGTGTGTGAGGGGGGTGAGGGTGTTTGAGTCAGTGTGTGAGGGGGGTGACGATATGTGAGGGGGGTGTGGGTGTGTGAGGGGTGTGAGGGTGTGTGAGGGGGTGAGGGTGTTGAGTCAGTGTATGAGGGTGTGTGAGGGGGGCGAGGGTGTGTGAGTCAGTGTGTGAGGGGGTTGAGGGCGTGTGAGGGGGATGATGTTGTATGAGGGGGTGAGGGTGTGTGAGGGGTGTGAGGGTGGGTGAGTGAGTGTGTGAGGGTTTGTGAGGTGGGTGAGGGTGTGTGAGGGGGTGTGAGGTTGTTGAGTCAGTGTGTGAGGGTGTGTGAGGGGGGGTGAGGGTGTGTGAGTGAGTGTGTGAGGGGGGTGAGGGTGTGTGAGGGGGGTGAGGGTGTGTGAGTGAGTGTGTGAGGGGGTGAGAGTGGGTGACGGGGGTGAGGGTGTTAACTCAGTGTGTGAGGTGGTGAGGGTGTGTTTGAGGGAGGTGAGGGGATGTGAGGGTGTGTGAGGGGGGGTGAGGGTGTTTGAGGGGGTGAGGGTGTGTGAGGGGGTTGAGTGTGTGTGAGGGGGGTGAGAGTGTTTGAGGGGGGTGAGGGTGCGTGAGGGGGGGTGAGGGTGCGTGAGGGCGGTGACGGTGTTTGAGGGGGTGAGGGTGTGTGACGGGGTGAGGGTGTGTGACGGGGTGAGGGTGTGTGAGGGGGTGAGGGTGTGTGAGAGGTGAGGGTGTTTGAGTGGGGTGATGGTGTTTGAGGGTGTGAGGGTGTTTGAGGGGGTGAGGGGCTATGAGGGTGTGTGAGGGGGGGTGAGGGTGTTTGAGGGGCTGAGGGTGTGTGAGGAGGTGAGGGTGTGTGAGGGTGTGAGGGTGTGTGAGGGTGTGTGAGGGGGTTGAGGGTGTGTGAGGGGGTGAGGGTGTATGAGGGGGGTGATGGTGTGTGAGGGGGTGAGGATGTGTGAGGGGGGTGAGGGTGTGTGAGTGAGTGTGTGACGGGGTGAGGGTTTGTGAGGGTGGGTGAGGGTGTGTGAGGGGTATGAGGTTGTGTCAGTGTGTGAGGGTGTGTGAGTGAGTGTGTGAGGGGGTGAGGGTTTGTGAGGGGGGTGAGGTTGTGTGAGTGAGTGTGTGAGGGGTTGAGGGTGTCTGATGGGGCTGAGGGTGTTAAGTCAATGTGTGAGGGGGTGAGGGTGTGTTTGAGGGGGTGAGGATGTGTGAGGGGGGATGATGGTGTGTGAGGGGGTGAGGGTATGTGAGGGGGATGATGGTGTGTGAGGCAGTGTGAGAGGGGGTGAGGGGTGTTGAGTCAGTGTGTGAGGGTGTGTGAGGGGTGTGAGGGTGGGTGAGTGAGTGTGTGAGGGGAGTGGGGTTTGTGAGGTGGGTGAGGGTGTGTGAGGGGTGTGAGGTTGTTGAGTCAGTGTGTGAGGAGGGTGTGTGAGGGGGGTGAGGGGTGTGTGAGTGAGTGTGTGAGGGGGGTGAGGGTGTGTGAGGGGGTGAGGGTGTTAAGTCAGTGTGTGAGGGGTGAGGGTATGTTTGAGGGGGGTGAGGGGGGTGTGAGGGTGTTTGAGGGGGTGAGGGTGGTGTGAGGGGTTGAGTGTGTGTGAGGGGGGTGAGGGTGTTTGAGGGGGGTGAGGGGGGTGAGGGGTGTGTGAGTGGGGTGAGGGTGTTTGAGGGTGTAAGGGTGTGTGAGGGGGTGAGGATGTGTGATGGGGGGTGAGGGTGAGGGGGTGGTGTGAGGGGGTGAGGGTGTGTGAGGGGGTGAGGGTGTTGAGGGGGGTGAGGGTGTGTGAGGGGGGTGAGGGGGTGTGAGGGGGGAGAGGATGTGTGTGGGGGATGATGGTGTGTGAGGGTGTGTGAGGGGGTGAGGGTGTTGAGTCAGTGTGTGAGGGTGTGTGAGGGGTGTGAGGGTGGGGTGAGTGAGTGGTGTGAGGGGAGTGAGGGTTTGTGGAGGTGGGCGAGGGTGTGTGGGGGTTGTGAGGTTGTGAGTCAGTGTGTGAGGGTGTGTGAGGGGGGGTGAGGGTGTGTGTGAGTGTGTGAGGGGGGGTGAGGGTGTGTGAGGGGGGTGAGGGTGTGTGAGTGAGTGTGTGAGGGGGTGAGGGTGGGTGACGGGGGTGAGGGGTGTTAAGTCAGTGTGTGAGGTGGTGAGGGTGTGTTTGAGGGGGGTGAGGGGGTGTGAGGGTGTGTGAGGGGGGGTGAGGGTGTTTGAGGGGGTGAGGGTGTGTGAGGGGGTTGAGTGTGTGTGAGGGGGTGAGGGTGTTTGAGGGGGGTGAGGGGGGTGAGGGTGCGTGAGGGGGGTGAGGGTGTGTGAGTGGAGTGAGGGTGTTTGAGGGGGTAAGGATGTGTGAGGGGGTGAGGATGTGTGGGGGGGTGAGGGTGGGTGAGGGGGTGAGGGTGTGTGAGGGGGGTGAGGGTGTATGAGGGGGGTGATGGTGTGTGTGGGGTGAGGATGTGTGAGGGGGGTGAGGGTGTGTGAGTGAGTGTGTGACGGGGTGAGGGTTTGTGAGGTGGGTGAGGGTGTGTGAGGGGTGTGAGTTGTGTCAGTGTGTGAGGGTGTGTGAGTGAGTGTGTGAGGGGGTGGGGGAGGAGGGTGTGAGGGGGGTGAGGGTGTGTGAGTGAGTGTGTGAGGTGTTGAGGGTGTGTGAGGGGGGTGAGGGTGTGGTGAGTGAGGTGGTGTGAGGGGTTGTGGGTGTTGATGGGGGTGGAGTGTGTTAAGTCAGTGTGTGAGGGGGTGGTGGGTGGGTGTGGTTTGAGGGGGTGAGGGGGTGTGAGGGGTGTGTGTGGGGTGGTGGGTGAGGGTGTGTTGAGGGGGTGGGGGGTTTGAGGGTGTGTGGGAGGGTTAGGGTGTTGGGGGGTGAGGGGGTGAGGGTGTGAGGGGGTGAGGGTGTGTGGGGTGTGTGGGTGTTTGAGGGGGTGGGGTGTGTGAGGGGTGTGGATGTGTGGGGGGGTGTGGGTGTGTGAGGGGGTGAGGGTGGTGAGGGGGGTGAGGGTATGTGAGGGGGTGAGGGGTGTGTGAGGGGGTGAGGGTGTGTGTGAGGGGGTGAGGGTGTGTGAGGGGGTGAGGGTGGTGAGGGGGGTGAGGGTATGTGAGGGGGTTGAGGGTGTGTGAGGGGTTGAGGGTGTGTGAGGGGGTGAGGGGGGGGTGTGAGGGGGTGAGGGGGTGAGGGTGTGTGAGGGTGTGAGGGTGTGTGAGGGTGTGAGGGTGTGTGAGGGGGGGTGAGTATGTGTGAGGGGGTGAGGGTGTGTGAGGGGGTGAGGGTGTGTGAGGGGATGATGGTGTGTGAGGGGTGAGGGTGTGTGAGTGGGTGAGGGTGTTGAGTCAGTGTGTGAGGGTGTGTGAGGTGTGTGAGGGTGGGTGAGTGAGTGTGTGAGGGGAGTGAGGGTTTGTGAGGTGGGTGAGGGTGTGTGAGGGGTGTGAGGTTGGTTGAGTCAGTGTGTGAGGGTGTGTGAGGGGGGGTGAGGGGTGTGTGTGTGAGTGTGTGAGGGGGGTGAGGTGTGTGAGGAGCTGAGGGTGTGTGAGTGAGTGTGTGAGGGGTGAGGGTGGGTGACGGGGGTGAGGGTGTTAGTCAGTGTCTGGGGGGTGAGGGTGTGTTGAGGGGGGTGAGGGGTGTGAGGGTGTGTGAGGGGGTGAGGGTGTGTGAGGGGTGAGGGTGTGGTGAGGGGGTTGAGTGTGTGTGAGGGGGGGTGAGGGTGTTTGAGGGGGTGAGGGGGGGAGGGTGTGTGAGTGGGTGAGGGTGGTTGAGGGGGTAGGGTGTGTGGGGGGTGGATGTGTGGGGGGTGAAGGTTTGGGTGTGTGAGGGGGTGAGGGGTGTGTGGGGGATGTGGGTGTATGAGGGGGTGGGGTGGTTGAGGGGGTGAGGGGGGTGACGGTGTGTGAGTGGGGTGAGGGTGTTTGAGGGTGTAGGGTGTGTGAGGGGGTGAGGATGTGTGAGGGGGGTGAGGGTGAGGGTGTTTGAGGGGGTGAGGGTGTGTGAGGGGGTGAGGGTGTGTGAGGGGTGAAGGTGTGTGAGGGGGGTGAGGGTGTGTGAGGGGGGAGGGGTGTGTGAGGGGGATGATGGTGTGTGAGGGTGTGTGAGGGGGTGAGGGTGTTGGTCAGTGTGTGAGGGTGTGTGAGGGGTGTGAGGGGTGGGGTGAGTGAGTGTGTGGGGGGGTGAAGGGTTTGTGAGGTGGGTGAGGGTGTGTGAGGGATGTGGGTTGTTGAGTCAGTGTGTGAGGGTGTGTGAGGGGGGTGAGGGTGGTGAGAGTGGGTGAGGGGGGTGAGGGTGTGTGAGGGGGGTTGAGGTGTGTGAGTGAGTGTGTGAGGGGGTGAGGGTGGGTGACGGGGGTGAGGGTGTTAAGTCAGTGGTGTGGGTGGTGAGGGTGTGTTTGAGGGGGGTGAGGGGGTGTGGGGTGTGTGAGGGGGGTGAGGGTGTTTGAGGGGGTGAGGGTGTGTGAGGGGGTTGAGTGTGTGTGAGGGGGTGAGGGTGTTTGAGGGGGTGAGGGGGGTGAGGGTGCGTGAGGGGGTGAGGGTGTGTGAGTGGATGAGGGTGTTTGAGGGGGTGAGGATGTGTGAGGGGGTGAGGATGTGTGAGGGGTGAGGGTGTGTGAGGGGGTGAGGGTGTGTGAGGGGGTGAGGTGTGTGAGGGGGGTGATGGTGTGTGAGGGGGTGAGGATGTGTGAGGGGGTGAGGGTGTGTGAGTGAGTGTGTGACGGGGTGAGGGTTTGTGAGGTGGGTGAGGGGTGTGTGAGGGGTGTGAGGTTGTGTCAGTGTGTGAGGGTGTGTGAGTGAGTGTGTGAGGGGGAGGTGGAGTGTGTGAGGGGGGTGAGGGTGTGTGAGTGAGTGTGTGAGGGGGTGAGGGTGTCTGATGGGGGTGAGGGTGTTAAGTCAGTGTGTGAGGGGGTGAGGGTGTGTTTGAGGGGGAGAGGGGGGTGTGAGGGTGTGTGTGGGGGGTGAGGGTGCTTGAGGGGGTGAGGGGGGTGAGGGTGTGTGAGGGGGTGAGGGTGTGTGAGGGTGTGAGGGTGTTTTGAGGGGGTGAGGGTGTGTGAGAGGGTGAGGATGTGTGAGGGGGTGAGGGTGCTGTGAGGGGGTGAGGGTGCGTGAGGGGGGTGAGGGTATGTGAGGGGGTTGAGGGTGTGTGAGGGGGTGAGGGTGTGTGAGGGGGTGAGGGTGTGTGAGGGGGTGAGGGTGCGTGTGGGGGGTGAGGGTATGTGAGGGGGTTGAGGGTGTGTGAGGGATTGAGGGTGTGTGAGGGGGTGAGGGGGTGTGGAGGGGGTGAGGGGTGTGTGAGGGGGTGAGGGTGTGTGAGGGGGGTGAGGATGTGTGAGGGGGTGAGGGTGTGTGAGGGGGTGAGGGTGTGTGAGGGGTTGATGGTGTGTGAGGGGGTGAGGGTGTGTGAGGGGAGGGGGGTGAGGGTGTTGAGTAGGTGTGTGAGGGTGTGTGAGGTGTGTGAGGGTGGGAGGGTGAGTGTGTGAGGGGAGTGAGGGTTTGTGAGGGTGGGTGAGGGTGTGTGAGGGGTGTGAGGTTGTTGAGTCAGTGTGTGAGGGTGTGTGAGGGGGGTGAGGGTGTGTGTGTGAGTGTGTGAGCGGGGTGAGAGTGTGTGAGGGGGGTGAGGGTGTGTGAGTGAGTGTGTGAGGGGTGAGGGTGGGTGACGGGGGTGAGGGTGTTAAGTCAGTGTGTGAGGGGATGAGGGTGTGTTTGAGGGGGGTGAGGGGGTGTGAGGGTGTGTGAGGGGTGAGGGTGTTTGAGGGGGTGAGGGTGTGTGAGGGGGTTGAGTGTGTGTGAGGGGGGTGAGGGTTTTTGAGGGGGTGAGGGGGGGTGAGGGTGTGTGAGAGGGGTGAGGGTGTTTGAGGGGGTAAGGGTGTGTGAGGGGGTGAGGATGTGTGAGGGGGTGACGGTTAGGGTGTGTGAGGGGGTGAGGGTGTGTGAAGGGGGAGAGGGTGTCTGAGGGGGATGATGGTTTGTGAGGGTGTGTGAGGAGGTGAGGGTGTTGAGTCCGTCGAGGTGAGGGTGTTGAGTCAGTATGTGAGTGTGTGTGAGGGGTGTGAGGGTGGGTGAGTGAGTGTGTGAGGGGAGTGAGGGTTTGTGAGTGGATTGAGGGTGTTTGAGGGGGAAAGGGGTGTGTGAGGGGGGGTGAGGATGTGTGAGGGGGTGAGGGTGTGTGAGGGGGTGAGGGTGTGTGAGGGGGTGAGGGTGTATGAGGGGGGTGAGGGTGTGTGAGGGGGTGAGGGTGTATGAGGGAGTGAGAGTGTGTGATGGGGCTGAGGGTGTGTGAGGGGAGAGAGGGTGTGTGAGTTGGGTGAGGGTGTGGTGAGGAGCGTGAGGGTGCTTGAGGGGGTGAGGGGGGGCGAGGGTGTGTGAGGGGGTGAGGGGGGTGAGGGTGTTTGAGGGGGTGAGGGTGTGTGAGAGGGTGAGGATGTGTGAGGGGGTGAGGGTGTGAGGGATGTGAGGGTGTGTAAGGGGGTGAGGGTGTATGAGGGGGTGAGGGTGTGTGAGGGGGGTGAGGGTGTGAGGGATGTGAGGGTGTGTGAGGGGGGTGAGGGGTGTGTGAGGTGGTGAGGGGTGTGAGGGGGTGAGGGTGTGTGAGGGGGGTGAGGGTATGTGAGGGGGTTGAGTGTGTGTGACGGGGGTGAGGGTGTGTGAGGGGGTGAGGGTGTTTGAGGGGGGTGAGGGTGCGTGAGGGGGGTGAGGGTATGTGAGGGGGTTGAGGGTGTGTGAGGGGTTGAGGGTGTGTGAGGGGGGTGAGGGGGTGTGAGGGGGTGAGGGGGGTGAGGGGGGTGTGAGGGTGTGAGGGTGTGTGAGGGGGGTGAGGGTGTGTGAGGGGGTGAGGCTGTGTGAGGGGGATGATGGTGTGTGAGGGGGTGAGGGTGTGTGAGGGGGGTGAGGGTGTTGAGTCAGTGTGTGAGGGCGTGTGAGGGGTGTGAGGGTGGGTGAGTGAGTGTGTGAGGGGAGTGAGGGTTTGTGAGGTGGGTGAGGGTGTGTGAGGGGTGTGAGGTTGTTGAGTCAGTGTGTGAGGGTGTGTGAGGGGGTGAGGGTGTGTGAGGGGGGTGAGGGTGTATGAGGGGGGTGATGGTGTGTGAGGGGGTGAGGATGTGTGAGGGGAGTGAGGGTGTGTGAGGGGAGTGAGGGTGTGTGAGTGAGTGTGTGACGGGGTGAGGGTTTGTGAGGTGGGTGAGGGTGTGTGAGGGGTGTGAGGTTGTGTCAGTGTGTGAGGGTGTGTGAGTGAGTGTGTGAGGGGGGTGAGAGTGTGTGAGGGGGGTGAGGGTGTGTGAGTGAGTGTGTGAGGGGGTGAGGGTGTCTGATGGGGGTGAGGGTGTTAAGTCAGTGTGTGAGGGGGGTGAGGGTGTGTTTGAGGGGGAGAGGGGGTGTGTGAGGGGTGTGTGTGGGGGGGTGAGGGTGCTTGAGGGGGTGAGGGGGGTGAGGGTGTGTGAGGGGGTGAGGGTGTGTGAGGGTGTGAGGGTGTTTGAGGGGGTGAGGGTGTGTGAGAGGGTGAGGATGTGTGAGGGGGTGAGGGTGTGTGAGGGGGGTGAGGGTGCGTGAGGGGGGTGAGGGTATGTGAGGGGGTTGAGGGTGTGTGAGGGGGTGAGGGTGTGTGAGGGGGTGAGGGTGTGTGAGGGGGTGAGGGTGCGTGAGGGGGGTGAGGGTATGTGAGTGGGGTTGAGGGTGTGTGAGGGGGGTTGAGGGTGTGTGAGGGGGTGAGGGGGTGTGAGGGGGGTGAGGGTGTGTGTGAGGGGGTGAGGGTGTGTGAGGGGGGTGAGGATGTGTGAGGGGGTGAGGGTGTGTGAGGGGGTGAGGGTGTGTGAGGGGGTGAGGGTGTGTGAGGGGGATGATGGTGTGTGAGGGGGTGAGGGTGTGTGAGGGGGTGAGGGTGTTGAGTCAGTGTGTGAGGGTGTGTGAGGTGTGTGAGGGTGGGTGAGTGAGTGTGTGAGGGGGAGTGAGGGTTTGTGAGGGTGGGTGAGGGTGTGTGAGGGGGGTGAGGGTGTGTGTGTGAGTGTGTGAGGGGGGGTGAGGGTGTGTGAGGGGGGTGAGGGTGTGTGAGTGAGTGTGTGAGGGGGTGAGGGTGGGTGACGGGGGTGAGGGTGTTAAGTCAGTGTGTGAGGGGATGAGGGTGTGTTTGAGGGGGGTGAGGGGGTGTGAGGGTGTGTGAGGGGGTGAGGGTGTTTGAGGGGGTGAGGGTGTGTGAGGGGGTTGAGTGTGTGTGAGGGGGGGTGAGGGTGTTTGAGGGGGTGAGGGGGGTGAGGGTGTGTGAGTGGGGTGAGGGTGTTTGAGGGGGTAAGGGTGTGTGAGGGGGTGAGGATGTGTGAGGGGGGTGAAGGTTAGGGTGTGTGAGGGGGTGAGGGTGTGTGAGGGGGGAGGGGGTGTCTGAGGGGGATGATGGTTTGTGAGGGTGTGTGAGGAGGTGAGGGTGTTGAGTCAGTATGTGAGTGTGTGTGAGGGGTGTGAGGGTGGGTGAGGTGAGTGTGTGAGGGGAGTGAGGGTTTGTGAGTGGATTGAGGGTGTTTGAGGGGGAAAGGGTGTGTGAGGGGGTGAGGATGTGTGAGGGGGTGAGGGTGTGTGAGGGGGTGAGGGTGTGTGAGGGGGTGAGGGTGTATGAGGGGGTGAGGGTGTGTGAGGGGGTGAGGGTGTATGAGGGAGTGAGAGTGTGTGATGGGGGTGAGGGTGTGTGAGGGGAGAGAGGGGTGTGTGAGTTGGGTGAGGGTGTGTGAGGAGCGTGAGGGTGCTTGAGGGGGTGAGGGGGGTGAGGGTGTGTGAGGGGGTGAGGGGGTGAGGGTGTTTGAGGGGGTGAGGGTGTGTGAGAGGGTGAGGATGTGTGAGGGGGTGAGGGTGTGAGGGATGTGAGGGTGTGTGAGGGAGTGAGGGTGTATGAGGGGGTGAGGGTGTGTGAGGGGGTGAGGGGTGTGAGGGGATGTGAGGGTGTGTGAGGGGGGGTGAGGGTGTGTGAGGTGGTGAGGGGTGTGAGGGGGTGAGGGTGTGTGAGGGGGGTGAGGGTATGTGAGGGGGTTGAGTGTGTGTGACGGGGTGAGGGTGTGTGAGGGGGTGAGGGTGTGTGAGGGGGGTGAGGGTGCGTGAGGGGGGTGAGGGAATGTGAGGGGGTTGAGGGTGTGTGAGGGGTTGAGGGTGTGTGAGGGGGTGAGGGGGGTGTGAGGGGGTGAGGGGGGTGAGGGTGTGTGAGGGTGTGAGGGTGTGTGAGGGGGGTGAGGGGTGTGTGAGGGGGTTGAGGATGTGTGAGGGGGGTGAGGGTGTGTGAGGGGGTGAGGGTGTGTGAGGGGGATGATGGTGTGTGAGGGGGTGAGGGTGTGTGAGTGGGGTGAGGGTGTTGAGTCAGTGTGTGAGGGCGTGTGAGGGGTGTGAGGGTGGGTGAGTGAGTGTGTGAGGGGAGTGAGGGTTTGTGAGGTGGGTGAGGGTGTGTGAGGGGTGTGAAGTTGTTGAGTCAGTGTGTGAGGGTGTGTCAGGGGGTGAGGGTGTGTGAGGGGGGTGAGGGTGTTAAGTCAGTGTGTGAGGGGGTGAGGGTTTGTTTGAGGGGGGTGAGGGGGCGTGAGGGTGTGTGAGGGGGTGAGGGTGTTTGAGGGGGTGAGGGTGTGTGAGTGGGTTGAGTGTGTGTGAGGGGGGGTGAGGGTGTTTGAGGGGGTGAGGGGGGGTGAGAGTGTGTGAGTGGGGTGAGGGTGTTTGAGGGGGTAAGGGTGTGTGTGAGGGGGTGAGGGTGTGTGAGGGGGTGAGGGTGTATGAGGTGGTGAGGGGTGTGTGAGGGGGGTGAGGGTGTGTGAGTGGGGAGAGGGTGTGTGAGGGGGTTGAGTGTGTGTGAGGGGGGTGAGGGTGTGTGAGGGGGATGAGGGTGTGTGAGGGGGAGAGGGTGTGTGAGGGGGTGAAGGTGTGTGAGGGCGGTGAGGTTGTTTGAGCGAGATGAGGGTGTGTGAGTGCTGTGAGGGTGTTTGAGGGTGTGAGGGTGTGTGACGGGGTGAGGGGTGTGTGACGGGGTGAGGGGTGTGTGAGGGGGTGAGGGTGTGTGAGGGGTGCGGTTGTTTGAGTGGGTGAGGGTGTGTGAGGGGGGTGAGGGTGTGTGAGGGGGATGATGGTGTTTGAGGGGGTGAGGGTATTTGAGGGGGTGAGGGGCTATGAGGGTGTGTGAGGGGTGTGAGGGTGTTTGAGGGGCTGAGGGTGTGTGAGGGGGTGAGGGTGTGTGAGGGTGTGTGAGGGGGTTGAGGGGTGTGTGAGGGGGGTGAGGGTGTATGAGAGGGGTGATGGTGTGTGAGGGGGTGAGGATGTGTGAGGGGGTGAGTGTGTGTGAGTGAGTATGTGACGGGGTGAGGGTTTGTGAGGTGGGTGAGGGTGTGTGAGGGGTGTGAGGTTGTTGAGTCAGTGTGTGACAGTGTGTGAGTGAGTGTGTGAGGGGGGTGAGGGTGTGTGAGGGGGGTGAGGGTGTGTGAGTGAGTGTGTGAGGGGGTGAGGGTGTGTGCTGTGGGTGAGGGTGTTAAGTCAATGTGTGAGGGGGTGAGGGTGTTTTTGAGGGGGGAGAGGGTGTGTGAGGGGGGGTGAGAGTGTTTGATGGGGTGAGGGGTTTGAGGGTGTGTGAGGGGGATGAGGGTGCTTGAGAGGGTGAGGGGGGTGAGGGTGTGTGAGGGGGGTGAGGGTGTGTGAGGGGGGTGAGGGTGTTAGAGGGGGTGAGGGTGTGTGAGAGGGTGAGGATGTGTGAGGGGGTGAGGTGTGTGTGTGAGGGGTGTGAGGGTGTCTGAGGGGGGTGAGGGTGTGTGAGGGGGTGAGGGGTGTGAGGGGGGTGAGGGTGTGTGAGGGGTGAGGGTGTGTGAGGGGTGTGAGGGTGAGTGAGGGGTTGAGTGTGTGTGAGTGGGTGAGGGTGTGTGAGGGGGGTGAGGGTGTGTGAGGGGGTGAGGGGTGTGTGAGGGGGGTGAGGGTGTGTGAGGGTGTGTGAGGGGGTGAGGGGGTGACGGTGTGTGAGCGGGTGAGGGTGTGTGAGGGGGGTGAGGTTGTGTGAGGGTGTGTGAGGGGGGTGAGGTTGTGTGAGGGTGTGTGAGGTGGGTGAGGGGTGTGAGGGTGAGTGAGGGGTTGAGGGTGTGTGAGGGTGTGAGGGTGTGTGAGGGGGGTGAGGGTGTGTGAGGGGGTGAGGGTGTGTGAGGGGGGTGAGGGTGTGTGAGGGTGTGTGAGGGGGTGGGGGGGTGACGGTGTGTGAGCGGGTGAGGGTGTGTGAGTGGGGTGAGGTTGTGTGAGGGTGTGTGAGGGGGGTGAGGGTGTGTGAGGGGGTGAGTGTGTGTGAGGGGGTGAGGGTGGTGTGAGGGGGGTGAGGGTGTGTGAGGGGGTGAGTGTGTGTGAGGGGGTGAGGGTGTGTGAGGGGGGGTGAGGGTGTGTGAGGGTGTGAGGGTGTGTGAGGGGGGTGAGTGTGTGTGAGGGGGTGAGGGTGTGTGAGGGGGGTGAGGGTGTGTGAAGGTGTGAGGGGTGTGTGAGGGGGGTGAGTGTGTGTGAGGGGGGTGAGGGTGTGTGAGGGGGGTGAGGGTGTGTGAG
>JANJGN010000006.1:193241237-193525025 GCA_026770705.1 Isurus oxyrinchus | reverse complement strand
GGTGCTGCTGACTGCCTGTCCCAGGTTCCTCCTCTCGCACTCTCCACTAGGTGCTGCTGACTGCTTGTCTCAGAGTGCTCCTCTCGCACTCTCCCCTACGTGCTGCTGATTGCCTGTCGCAGGATCCCCCTCTCACACTTTCCTCTAGGTGCTGCTGACAGCCTGTCCAAGGGTCCTCCTCTCGTTCTCTCCTCTCGGTGCTGCTGAATGCCTGTACCAGGATCGTCCTCTCATTCTCTCCTCTAGGTGCTGCTGACAGCCTGTCCCAGGGTCATTGTCTCACACTCCTCTCTAGGTGCTGCTGGCTGCCTTTCCCAGGGTTCTCCTCTCACACTCTCCTCTAGGTGCTGCTGACTGCCTGTCCCAGTGTCCTCTTCTCGCTGTCTCTTCTAGGTGCTGCTGACTGCCTGTCTCAGTGTCCACCTCTCGCTCTCTCCTCGAGGTGCTGCTAACTGCCTGTCCCAGTGTCCTTCTCTTACGCTCTCCTCTAGGTGCTGCTGGCTTCCAGTTCCAGGGTCCTCCTCTCACAGTCTCCTCTAGGTGCTGCTGACAGCCTGTCCCAGTGTCCTCCTCTCGCTATCTCCTCTAGGTGCTGCTGACTGCCTGTCCCTGTGTCCTCCTCTCGATCTCTCCTCTACGTGCTGCTGACTGCCTTTCCCTGGGTCCTCCTCTCACACTGTCCTCTAGGTGCTGCTGACGACCTTTCCCAGGGTCCTCGTCTCGCTCAATTATCTAAGTGCTGCTGAATCCCTTTCCCAGTGCCCTCATTTCACACTCTCCTCTAGGTTCTCCTGACTGCCTGTCCCAGGTTCCTCCTCTCGCATTCTCCACTAGGTGCTGCTGACTGCTTGTCTCAGAGTCCTCCTCTCGCACTCTCCTCTACGTGCTGCTGCTTGCCTGTCCCAGGGTCCCCCTCTCACACTTTCCTCTAGGTGCTGCTGACTGCCTGTCCCAGGGTCCTTACCTCTCACACTTTCCTCTAGGTGCTGCTGACTGCCTGTCCAAGGGTCCTCCTCTCATTCTCTCCTCTATGTGCTGCTGACTGCCTGTCCCAGGATCCTCCTCTCACACTCTCCTTTAGGTGCTGCTGACTGCCTGTCCCAAGATCCTCCTCTCGCTCTCTCCTCCAGGTGCTGCTGACTGCCTGTCCAAGGGTCCTCCTCTCCCTCTCTCCATTAGCTTCTGCTGACTGCCTGTACCAGGATCGTCCTCTCATTCTCTCCTATAGGTGCTGCTGACAGCCTGTCCCAGGGTCATTGTCTCACACTCTCATCTAGATGCTGCTGACTGCCTGTCCCAGTGTCCTCTTCTCACACTCTCCTCTAGGTGCTGCTGACTGCCTGTCACAGGGTCCTCCTCTCGCTCTCTCCTCTAGGTGCTGCTGACAGCCTGTCCCAGGTTCCTCCTCTCGCAAACTCCTCCAGGTGCTGCTGGCTACCTTTCCCAGGGTTCTCCTCTCGCTATCTCCTCTAGGTGCTGCTGACTGCCCCTCTCAGTATCCACCTCTCGCTCTCTCCTCTAGGTGCTGCTAACTGCCTGTCCCAGGATCCTCCACTGACACTCTCCTCTTGGTGCTGCTGACTGCCTGTCCCAGGCTCGTCCTCTCAGTCTCCTCCAGGTCCTGCTGACTGCCTGTCCCAGGATCCTCCTCTCACTCTCTCCTCTAGGTGCTGCTGACTGCCTGTCCCAGGTTCCTCCTCTAACATTCTCCTTTAGGTGCTGCTGACTGCCTGTCCCAGGGCCCTCCTCTCGCTCTCTCCTCCAGGTGCTGCTGACTGACTGTCCCAGGTTCCTCCTCTCGCACTCTCCACTAGGTGCTGCTTCTGCTTGTCTCAGAGTCCTCCTCTCACACTCTCCTCTAGGTGCTGCTGACTGCCTGTCCCAGTGTCCTCCTCTCGCTATCTCCTCTAGGTGCTGCTGAGTGCCTGTCTCAGTGTCCACCTCTCGCTCTCTCCTCTAGGTGCTGCAAACTGCCTGTCCCAGTGTCCTCCTCTCACGCTCTCATCTAGGTGATGCTGACTGCCTCTCCCAGAGTCCTCCTCTCACACTCTCCTCTCGGTGCTGCTGACTGCCTCTCCCAGAGTGCTCCTCTCACACTCTCCTCTAGGTGATGCTGACTGCCTGTCCCAGGATCCTCCTCTCTCACTCTCCTCTAGGTGCTGCTGACTGCCTGTCCCAGGGTCCTCCTCTCTCACTCTCCTCTCGGTGCTGCTGACTGCCTGTCCCAGGGTCCTCCTCTTGCTCTCTTCTCTCGGTGCTGCTAATGGCCTTTCCCAGGATCCTCCACTGACACTCTCCTCTAGGTGCTGCTGACTGCCTGTACCAGGCTCATGCTCTCAGTCTCCTCTAGGTCCTGCTGACTGCCTGTCCCAGGATCCTCCTCTCGCTTTCTCCTCTAGGTGATGCTGACTGCCTCTCCCAAAGTCCTCGTCTGACACTCTCATCCACGTCCTGCTGCCTACCTGTCCCAGGCTCCACCTCTCATTCTCTCCTCTAGGTGCTGCTGACTGCCTGTCCCAGGATCCTCCTCTCACACTCTCCTTTAGGTGCTGCTGACTGCCTGTGCCAAGATCCTCCTCTCGCTCTCTCCTCCAGGTGCTGCTGACTGCCTGTCCCAGGTTCCTCCATCGCAATCTCCACTAGGTGCTGCTGACTGCTTGTCTCAGAGTGCTCCTCTCGCACTCTCCCCTACGTGCTTCTGATTGCCTGTCGCAGGGTCCCCCTCTCACACTTTCCTCTAGGTGCTGCTGACAGCCTGTCCAAGGGTGCTCCTCTCGCTCTCTCCTCTTGGTGCTGCTGACTGCCTGTACCAGGATCGTCCTCTCATTCTCTCCTCAAGGTGCTGCTGACAGCCTGTCCCAGGGTGATTGTCTCACACTCCTCTCTAGGTGCTGCTGGCTGCCTTTCCCAGGGTTCTCCTCTCACACTCTCCTCTAGGTGCTGCTGACTGCCTGTCCCAGTGTCCTCCTCTCGCTATCTCCTCTAGGTGCTGCTGAATGCCTGTCTCAGTGTCCACCTCTCGCTCTCTCCTCTAGGTGCTGCTGGCTTCCAGTTCCAGGGTCCTCCTCTCACAGTCTCCTCTAGGTGCTGCTGACAGCCTGTCCCAGTGTCCTCCTCTCGCTATCTCCTCTAGGTGCTGCTGACTGCCTGTCCCTGTGTCCTCCTCTCGATCTCTCCTCTACGTGCTGCTGACTGCCTTTCCCTGGGTCCTCCTCTCACACTGTCCTCTAGGTGCTGCTGACGACCTTTCCCAGGGTCCTCGTCTCGCTCAATTATCTAAGTGCTGCTGAATCCCTTTCCCAGTGCCCTCATTTCACACTCTCCTCTAGGTTCTCCTGACTGCCTGTCCCAGGTTCCTCCTCTCGCATTCTCCACTAGGTGCTGCTGACTGCTTGTCTCAGAGTCCTCCTCTCGCACTCTCCTCTACGTGCTGCTGCTTGCCTGTCCCAGGGTCCTTACCTCTCACACTTTCCTCTAGGTGCTGCTGACTGCCTGTCCAAGGGTCCTCCTCTCCCTCTCTCCACTAGCTTCTGCTGACTGCCTGTACCAGGATCGTCCTCTCATTCTCTCCTATAGGTGCTGCTGACAGCCTGTCCCAGTGTCATTGTCTCACACTCTCATCTAGATGCTGCTGACTGCCTGTCCCAGTGTCCTCTTCTCACACTCTCCTCTAGGTGCTGCTGACTGCCTGTCACAGGGTCCTCCTCTCGCTCTCTCCTCTAGGTGCTGCTGACTGCCTGTCCCAGGTTCCTCCTCTCGCAAACTCCTCCAGGTGCTGCTGGCTACCTTTCCCAGGGTTCTCCTCTCGCTATCTCCTCTAGGTGCTGCTGACTGCCCCTCTCAGTATCCACCTCTCGCTCTCTCCTCTAGGTGCTGCTAACTGCCTGTCCCAGGATCCTCCACTGACACTCTCCTCTTGGTGCTGCTGACTGCCTGTCCCAGGCTCGTCCTCTCAGTCTCCTCTTGGTGCTGCTGACTGCCTGTCCCAGGATCCTCCTCTCGCTCTCTCCTCTAGGTGATGCTGACTGCCTCTCCCAAAGTCCTTGTCTCACACTCTCGTCCACGTCCTGCTGCCTACCTGTCCCATGCTCCACCTCTCATTCTCTCCTCTAGGTGCTGCTGACTGCCTGTCCCAGGATTCTCCTCTCACACTCTCCTCTAGGTGCTGCTGACTGCCTGTCCCAGTGTCCTCCTCTCACTATCTCCTCTAGGTGCTGCTGAATGCCTGTCTCAGTGTCCACCTCTCGCTCTCTCCTCTAGGTGCTGCTGGCTTCCAGTTCCAGGGTCCTCCTCTCACAGTCTCCTCTAGGTGCTGCTGACAGCCTGTCCCAGTGTCCTCCTCTCGCTATCTCCTCTAGGTGCTGCTGACTGCCTGTCCCTGTGTCCTCCTCTCGATCTCTACTCTACGTGCTGCTGACTGCCTTTCCCAGGGTCCTCCTCTCACACTTTCCTCTAGGTGCTGCTGACGACCTTTCCCAGGGTCCTCGTCTCGCTCAATTATCTAAGTGCTGCTGAATCCCTGTCCCAGTGCCCTCCTTTCACACTCTCCTCTAGGTTCTCCTGACTGCCTGTCCCAAGTTCCTCCTCTCGCATTCTCCACTAGGTGCTGCTGACTGCTTGTCTCAGAGCCCTCCTCTCGCACTCTCCTCTACGTGCTGCTGCTTGCCTGTCCCAGGGTCCCCCTCTCACACTTTCCTCTAGGTGCTGCTGACTGCCTGTCCAAGGGTCCTCCTCTCCCTCTCTCCACTAGCTTCTGCTGACTGCCTGTACCAGGATCGTCCTCTCATTCTCTCCTATAGGTGCTGCTGACAGCCTGTCCCAGGGTCATTGTGTCACACTCCTCTCTAGGTGCTGCTGACTGCCTGTCCAAGGGTCCTCCTCTCCCTCTCTCCACTAGCTTCTGCTGACTGCCTGTACCAGGATCGTCCTCTCATTCTCTCCTATAGGTGCTGCTGACAGACTGTCCCAGGGTCATTGTCTCACACTCTCATCTAGATTCTGCTGACTGCCTGTCCCAGGGTCCTCTTCTCACACTCTCCTCTTGGTGCTGCTGACTGCTTGTCCAAGGGTCCTCCTCTCGCTCTTTCCTCTAGGTGCTGCTGACAGCCTGTCCCAGGTTCCTCCTCTCGCAAACTCCTCTAGGTACTGTTGACAGCCTGTCCCAGGTTCCTCCTCTCACACTCTCCTCTAGGTGCTGCTGGCTGCCTTTCCCAGGGTTCTTCTCTCACACTCTCCTCTAGGTGCTGCTGACTGCCTGTCCCAGTGTCCTCCTCTCGCTATCTCCTCTAGGTGCTGCTGACTGCCTGTCTCAGTGTCCACCTCTCGCTCTCTCCTCTAGCTGCTGCAAACTGCCTGTCCCAGTGTCCTCCTCTCACGCTCTCATCTAGGTGATGCTGACTGCCTCTCCCAGAGTCCTCCTCTCACACTCTCCTCTAGGTGCTGCTGACTGCCTCTCCCAGAGTACTCCTCTCACACTCTCCTCTAGGTGCTGCTGACTGCCTGTCCCAGGGTCCTCCTCTCTCACTCTCCTCTAGGTGCTGCTGACTGCCTGTCCCAGGGTCCTTCTCTCGCTCTCTTCTCTCGGTGCTGCTAATGGCCTTTCCCAGGATCCTCCACTGACACTCTCCTCTAGGTGCTGCTGACTGCCTGTACCAGGCTCATGCTCTCAGTCTCCTCTAGGTCCTGCTGACTGCCTGTCCCAGGATCCTCCTCTCGCTCTCTCCTCTAGGTGATGCTGACTGCCTCTCCCTAAGTCCTCGTCTCACACTCTCATCCACGTCCTGCTGCCTACCTGTCCCAGGCTCCACCTCTCATTCTCTCCTCTAGGTGCTGCTGACTGCCTGTCCCAGGATCCTCCTCTCACACTCTCCTTTAGGTGCTGCTGACTGCCTGTCCCAGATTCCTCCTCTCACACTCTCCACTAGGTGCTGCTGACTGCTTGTCTCAGAGTGCTCCACTCGCACTCTCCCCTACGTGCTGCTGATTGCCTGTCGCAGGGTCCCCCTCTCACACTTTCCTCTAGGTGCTGCTGACAGACTGTCCAAGGGTCCTCCTCTCGCTCTCTGCTCTCGGTGCTGCTGACAGCCTGTACCAGGATCGTCCTCTCATTCTCTCCTCTAGGTGCTGCTGACAGCCTGTCCCAGGGTCATTGTCTCACACTCCTCTCTAGGTGCTGCTGGCTTCCAGTTCCTGGGTCCTCCTCTCACAGTCTCCTCTAGGTGCTGCTGACAGCCTGTCCCAGTGTCCTCCTCTCGCTATCTCCTCTAGGTGCTGCTGACAGCCTGTCCCTGTGTCCTCCTCTCGATCTCTCCTCTACGTGCTGCTGACTGCCTTTCCCTGGGTCCTCCTCTCACACTGTCCTCTAGGTGCTGCTGACGACCTTTCCCAGGGTCCTCGTCTCGCTCAATTATCTAAGTGCTGCTGAATCCCTTTCCCAGTGCCCTCATTTCACACTCTCCTCTAGGTTCTCCTGACTGCCTGTCCCAGGTTCCTCCTCTCGCATTCTCCACTAGGTGCTGCTGACTGCTTGTCTCAGAGCCCTCCTCTCGCACTCTCCTCTACGTGCTGCTGCTTGCCTGTCCCAGGGTCCCCCTCTCACACTTTCCTCTAGGTGCTGCTGACTGCCTGTCCCAGGGTCCTTACCTCTCACACTTTCCTCTAGGTGCTGCTGACTGCCTGTCCAAGGGTCCTCCTCTCATTCTCTCCTCTATGTGCTGCTGACTGCCTGTCCCAGGATCCTCCTCTCACACTCTCCTTTAGGTGCTGCTGACTGCCTGTCCCAAGATCCTCCTCTCGCTCTCTCCTCCAGGTGCTGCTGACTGCCTGTCCCAGGTTCCTCCTCTCGCACTCTCCACTAGGTGCTGCTGACTGCTTGTCTCAGAGTGCTCCTCTCGCACTCTCCCCTACGTGCTGCTGATTGCCTGTCGCAGGGTCCCGCTCTCACACTTTCCTCTAGGTGCTGCTGACAGCCTGTCCAAGGGTCCTCCTCTCGCTCTCTCCTCTTGGTGCTGCTGACAGCCTGTACCAGGATCGTCCTCTCATTCTCTCCTCTAGGTGCTGCTGACAGCCTGTCCCAGGGTGATTGTCTCACACTCCTCTCTAGGTGCTGCTGGCTGCCTTTCCCAGGGTTCTCCTCTCACACTCTCCTCTAGGTGCTGCTGACTGCCTGTCCCAGTGTCCTCCTCTCACTATCTCCTCTAGGTGCTGCTGAATGCCTGTCTCAGTGTCCACCTCTCGCTCTCTCCTCTAGGTGCTGCTGGCTTCCAGTTCCAGGGTCCTCCTCTCACAGTCTCCTCTAGGTGCTGCTGACAGCCTGTCCCAGTGTCCTCCTCTCGCTATCTCCTCTAGGTGCTGCTGACTGCCTGTCCCTGTGTCCTCCTCTCGATCTCTACTCTACGTGCTGCTGACTGCCTTTCCCAGGGTCCTCCTCTCACACTTTCCTCTAGGTGCTGCTGACGACCTTTCCCAGGGTCCTCGTCTCGCTCAATTATCTAAGTGCTGCTGAATCCCTGTCCCAGTGCCCTCCTTTCACACTCTCCTCTAAGTTCTCCTGACTGCCTGTCCCAAGTTCCTCCTCTCGCATTCTCCACTAGGTGCTGCTGACTGCTTGTCTCAGAGCCCTCCTCTCGCACTCTCCTCTACATGCTGCTGCTTGCCTGTCCCAGGGTCCCCCTCTCACACTTTCCTCTAGGTGCTGCTGACTGCCTGTCCAAGGGTCCTCCTCTCCCTCTCTCCACTAGCTTCTGCTGACTGCCTGTACCAGGATCGTCCTCTCATTCTCTCCTATAGGTGCTGCTGACAGACTGTCCCAGGGTCATTGTCTCACACTCTCATCTAGATTCTGCTGACTGCCTGTCCCAGGGTCCTCTTCTCACACTCTCCTCTTGGTGCTGCTGACTGCTTGTCCAAGGGTCCTCCTCTCGCTCTCTCCTCTAGGTGCTGCTGACATCCTGTCCCAGGTTCCTCCTCTCGCAAACTCCTCTAGGTACTGTTGACAGCCTGTCCCAGGTTCCTCCTCTCACACTCTCCTCTAGGTGCTGCTGGCTGCCTTTCCCAGGGTTCTTCTCTCACACTCTCCTCTAGGTGCTGCTGACTGCCTGTCCCAGTGTCCTCCTCTCGCTATCTCCTCTAGGTGCTGCTGACTGCCTGTCTCAGTGTCCACCTCTCGCTCTCTCCTCGAGGTGCTGCAAACTGCCTGTCCCAGTGTCCTCCTCTCACGCTCTCATCTAGGTGATGCTGACTGCCTCTCCCAGAGTCCTCCTCTCACACTCTCCTCTAGGTGCTGCTGACTGCCTCTCCCAGAGTACTCCTCTCACACTCTCCTCTAGGTGCTGCTGACTGCCTGTCCCAGGGTCCTCCTCTCTCACTCTCCTCTAGGTGCTGCTGACTGCCTGTCCCAGGGTCCTTCTCTCGCTCTCTTCTCTCGGTGCTGCTAATGGCCTTTCCCAGGATCCTCCACTGACACTCTCCTCTAGGTGCTGCTGACTGCCTGTACCAGGCTCATGCTCTCAGTCTCCTCTAGGTCCTGCTGACTGCCTGTCCCAGGATCCTCCTCTCGCTATCTCCTCTAGGTGATGCTGACTGCCTCTCCATAAGTCCTCGTCTCACACTCTCATCCACGTCCTGCTGCCTACCTGTCCCAGGCTCCACCTCTCATTCTCTCCTCTAGGTGCTGCTGACTGCCTGTCCCAGGATCCTCCTCTCACACTCTCCTCTAGGTGCTGCTGACTGCCTGTCCCAGGGCCCTCCTCTCGCTCTCTCCTCCAGGTGCTGCTGACTGCCTGTCCCAGGTTCCTCCTCTCACACTCTCCACTAGGTGCTGCTGACTGCTTGTCTCAGAGTGCTCCACTCGCACTCTCCCCTACGTGCTGCTGATTGCCTGTCGCAGGGTCCCCCTCTCACACTTTCCTCTAGGTGCTGCTGACAGCCTGTCCAAGGGTCCTCCTCTCGCTCTCTGCTCTCGGTGCTGCTGACAGCCTGTACCAGGATCGTCCTCTCATTCTCTCCTCTAGGTGCTGCTGACAGCCTGTCCCAGGGTCATTGTCTCACACTCCTCTCTAGGTGCTGCTGGCTTCCAGTTCCTGGGTCCTCCTCTCACAGTCTCCTCTAGGTGCTGCTGACAGCCTGTCCCAGTGTCCTCCTCTCGCTATCTCCTCTAGGTGCTGCTGACTGCCTGTCCCTGTGTCCTCCTCTCGATCTCTCCTCTACGTGCTGCTGACTGCCTTTCCCTGGGTCCTCCTCTCACACTGTCCTCTAGGTGCTGCTGACGACCTTTCCCAGGGTCCTCGTCTCGCTCAATTATCTAAGTGCTGCTGAATCCCTTTCCCAGTGCCCTCATTTCACACTCTCCTCTAGGTTCTCCTGACTGCCTGTCCCAGGTTCCTCCTCTCGCATTCTCCACTAGGTGCTGCTGACTGCTTGTCTCAGAGTCCTCCTCTCGCACTCTCCTCTACGTGCTGCTGCTTGCCTGTCCCAGGGTCCCCCTCTCATTCTCTCCTCTATGTGCTGCTGATTGCCTGTCCCAGGATCCTCCTCTCACACTCTCCTTTAGGTGCTGCTGACTGCCTGTCCCAAGATCCTCCTCTCGCTCTCTCCTCCAGGTGCTGCTGACTGCCTGTCCCAGGTTCCTCCTCTCGCACTCTCCACTAGGTGCTGCTGACTGCTTGTCTCAGAGTGCTCCTCTCGCACTCTCCCCTACGTGCTGCTGATTGCCTGTCGCAGGGTCCCGCTCTCACACTTTCCTCTAGGTGCTGCTGACAGCCTGTCCAAGGGTGCTCCTCTCGCTCTCTCCTCTTGGTGCTGCTGACTGCCTGTACCAGGATCGTCCTCTCATTCTCTCCTCTAGGTGCTGCTGACAGCCTGTCCAAGGGTGCTCCTCTCGCTCTCTCCTCTTGGTGCTGCTGACTGCCTGTACCAGGATCGTCCTCTCATTCTCTCCTCTAGGTGCTGCTGACAGCCTGTCCAAGGGTGCTCCTCTCGCTCTCTCCTCTTGGTGCTGCTGACAGCCTGTACCAGGATCGTCCTCTCATTCTCTCCTCTAGGTGCTGCTGACAGCCTGTCCCAGGGTCATTGTCTCACACTCCTCTCTAGGTGCTGCTGGCTGCCTTTCCCAGGGTTCTCCGCTCACACTCTCCTCTAGGTGCTGCTGACTGCCTGTCCCAGTGTCCTCCTCTCGCTATCTCCTCTAGGTGCTGCTGAATGCCTGTCTCAGTGTCCACCTTTCGCTCTCTCCTCTAGGTGCTGCTGGCTTCCAGTTCCAGGGTCCTCCTCTCACAGTCTCCTCTAGGTGCTGCTGACAGCCTGTCCCAGGATCCTCCTCTTGCTCTCTCCTCTAGGTGATGCTGACTGCCTCTCCCAAAGTCCTCGTCTGACACTCAAATCCACGTCCTGCTGCCTACCTGTCCCAGGCTCCACCTCTCATTCTCTCCTCTCTGTGCTGCTGACTGCCTGTCCCAGGATCCTCCTCTCACACTCTCCTTTAGGTGCTGCTGACTGCCTGTCCCAGGTTCCTCCTCTCGCACTCTCCACTAGGTGCTGCTGACTGCTTGTCTCAGAGTGCTCCTCTCGCACTCTCCCCTACGTGCTGCTGATTGCCTGTCGCAGGATCCCCCTCTCACACTTTCCTCTAGGTGCTGCTGACAGCCTGTCCAAGGGTCCTCCTCTCGCTCTCTCCTCTTGGTGCTGCTGACTGCCTGTACCAGGATCGTCCTCTCATTCTCTCCTCTAGGTGCTGCTGACAGCCTGTCCCAGGGTCATTGTCTCACACTCCTCTCTAGGTGCTGCTGACTGCCTTTCCCAGGGTTCTCCTCTCACACTCTCCTCTAGGTGCAGCTGACTGCCTGTCCCAGTGTCCTCCTCTCGCTATCTCTTCTAGGTGCTGCTGACCGCCTGTCTCAGTGCCCACCTCTCGCTCTCTCCTCTAGGTGCTGCTAACTGCCTGTCCCAGTGTCCTCCTTTCACGCTCTCATCTAGGTGATGCTGACTGCCTCTCCCAGAGTCCTCCTCTCACACTCTCCTCTCGGTGCTGCTGACTGCCTCTCCCAGAGTGCTCCTCTCACACTCTCCTCTAGGTGATGCTGACTGCCTGTCCCAGGATCCTCCTCTCTCACTCTCCTCTAGGTGCTGCTGACTGCCTGTCCCAGGGTCCTCCTCTTGCTCTCTTCTCTCGGTGCTGCTAATGGCCTTTCCCAGGATCCTCCACTGACACTCTCCTCTAGGTGCTGCTGACTGCCTGTACCAGGCTCATGCTCTCAGTCTCCTCTAGGTCCTGCTAACTGCCTGTCCCAGGATCCTCCTCTCGCTCTCTCCTCTAGGTGATGCTGACTGCCTCTCCCAAAGTCCTCGTCTGACACTCTCGTCCACGTCCTGCTGCCTACCTGTCCCAGGCTCCACCTCTCATTCTCTCCTTTAGGTGCTGCTGACTGCCTGTCCCAAGGTCCTCCTCTCGCTATCTCCTCCAGGTGCTGCTGACTGCCTGTCCCAGGTTCCTCCTCTCGCACTCTCCCCTACGTGCTGCTGATTGCCTGTCGCAGGGTCCCCCTCTCACACTTTCCTCTAGGTGCTGCTGACAGCCTGTCCAAGGGTCCTCCTCTCCCTCTCTCCACTAGGTGCTGCTGACTGCCTGTACCAGGATCGTCCTCTCATTCTCTCCTATAGGTGCTGCTGAGAGCCTGTCCCAGGGTCATTGTCTCACACTCTCATTTAGATGCTTTTGACTGCCTGTCCCAGGGTCCTCTTCTCACACTCTCCTCTAGGTGCTACTGACTGCCTGTCACAGGGTCCTCCTCTCGCTCTCTCCTCTAGGTGCTGCTGACTGCCTGTCCCAGGTTCCTTCTGTCGCAAACTCCTCTAGGTGCTGTTGACAGCCTGTCCCAGGTTCCTCCTCTCACACTCTCCTCTAGGTGCTGCTGGCTGCCTTTCCCAGGGTTCTTCTCTCACACTCTCCTCTAGGTGCTGCTGACTGCCTGTCCCAGTGTCCTCCTCTCGCTATCTCCTCTAGGTGCTGCTAACTGCCTGTCCCAGTGGCCTCCTCTCGCTCTCTCCTCTAGGTGCTGCTGACTGCCTGTCCCAGAGTACTCCTCTCACACTCTCCTCTAGGTGCTGCTGACTGCCTGTCCCAGAGTACTCCTCTCACACTCTCCTCTAGGTGCTGCTGACTGCCTGTCCCAGAGTACTCCTCTCTCACTCTTCTCTAGGTGCTGCTGACTGCCTGTCCCAGGGTCCTTCTCTCGCTCTCTTCTCTCGGTGCTGCTAATGGCCTTTCCCAGGAACCTCCACTGACACTCTCCTCTTGGTGCTGCTGACTGCCTGTACCAGGCTCATGCTCTCAGTCTCCTCTAGGTCCTGCTGACTGCCTGTCCCAGGGTGTCCTCTCAGTCTCCTCTAGGTCCTGCTGACTGCCTGTCCCAGGATCCTCCTCTCGCTCTCTCCTCTAGGTGATGCTGACTGCCTCTCCCTAAGTCCTCGTCTCACACTCTCATCCACGTCCTGCTGCCTACCTGTCCCAGGCTCCACCTCTCATTCTCTCCTGTAGGTGCTGCTGACTGCCTGTCCCAGGATCCTCCTCTCACACTCTCCTTTAGGTGCTGCTGACTGCCTGTCCCAGGTTCCTCCTCTCGCACTCTCCACTAGGTGCTGCTGACTGCTTGTCTCAGAGTGCTCCTCTCGCACTCTCCCCTACGTGCTGCTGATTGCCTGTCGCAGGATCCCCCTCTCACACTTTCCTCTAGGTGCTGCTGACAGCCTGTCCAAGGGTCCTCCTCTCGTTCTCTCCTCTCGGTGCTGCTGAATGCCTGTACCAGGATCGTCCTCTCATTCTCTCCTCTAGGTGCTGCTGACAGCCTGTCCCAGGGTCATTGTCTCACACTCCTCTCTAGGTGCTGCTGGCTGCCTTTCCCAGGGTTCTCCTCTCACACTCTCCTCTAGGTGCTGCTGACTGCCTGTCCCAGTGTCCTCTTCTCGCTGTCTCTTCTAGGTGCTGCTGACTGCCTGTCTCAGTGTCCACCTCTCGCTCTCTCCTCGAGGTGCTGCTAACTGCCTGTCCCAGTGTCCTTCTCTTACGCTCTCCTCTAGGTGCTGCTGGCTTCCAGTTCCAGGGTCCTCCTCTCACAGTCTCCTCTAGGTGCTGCTGACAGCCTGTCCCAGTGTCCTCCTCTCGCTATCTCCTCTAGGTGCTGCTGACTGCCTGTCCCTGTGTCCTCCTCTCGATCTCTCCTCTACGTGCTGCTGACTGCCTTTCCCTGGGTCCTCCTCTCACACTGTCCTCTAGGTGCTGCTGACGACCTTTCCCAGGGTCCTCGTCTCGCTCAATTATCTAAGTGCTGCTGAATCCCTTTCCCAGTGCCCTCATTTCACACTCTCCTCTAGGTTCTCCTGACTGCCTGTCCCAGGTTCCTCCTCTCGCATTCTCCACTAGGTGCTGCTGACTGCTTGTCTCAGAGTCCTCCTCTCGCACTCTCCTCTACGTGCTGCTGCTTGCCTGTCCCAGGGTCCCCCTCTCACACTTTCCTCTAGGTGCTGCTGACTGCCTGTCCCAGGGTCCTTACCTCTCACACTTTCCTCTAGGTGCTGCTGACTGCCTGTCCAAGGGTCCTCCTCTCATTCTCTCCTCTATGTGCTGCTGACTGCCTGTCCCAGGATCCTCCTCTCACACTCTCCTTTAGGTGCTGCTGACTGCCTGTCCCAAGATCCTCCTCTCGCTCTCTCCTCCAGGTGCTGCTGACTGCCTGTCCAAGGGTCCTCCTCTCCCTCTCTCCATTAGCTTCTGCTGACTGCCTGTACCAGGATCGTCCTCTCATTCTCTCCTATAGGTGCTGCTGACAGCCTGTCCCAGGGTCATTGTCTCACACTCTCATCTAGATGCTGCTGACTGCCTGTCCCAGTGTCCTCTTCTCACACTCTCCTCTAGGTGCTGCTGACTGCCTGTCACAGGGTCCTCCTCTCGCTCTCTCCTCTAGGTGCTGCTGACAGCCTGTCCCAGGTTCCTCCTCTCGCAAACTCCTCCAGGTGCTGCTGGCTACCTTTCCCAGGGTTCTCCTCTCGCTATCTCCTCTAGGTGCTGCTGACTGCCCCTCTCAGTATCCACCTCTCGCTCTCTCCTCTAGGTGCTGCTAACTGCCTGTCCCAGGATCCTCCACTGACACTCTCCTCTTGGTGCTGCTGACTGCCTGTCCCAGGCTCGTCCTCTCAGTCTCCTCCAGGTCCTGCTGACTGCCTGTCCCAGGATCCTCCTCTCACTCTCTCCTCTAGGTGCTGCTGACTGCCTGTCCCAGGTTCCTCCTCTAACATTCTCCTTTAGGTGCTGCTGACTGCCTGTCCCAGGGCCCTCCTCTCGCTCTCTCCTCCAGGTGCTGCTGACTGACTGTCCCAGGTTCCTCCTCTCGCACTCTCCACTAGGTGCTGCTTCTGCTTGTCTCAGAGTCCTCCTCTCACACTCTCCTCTAGGTGCTGCTGACTGCCTGTCCCAGTGTCCTCCTCTCGCTATCTCCTCTAGGTGCTGCTGAGTGCCTGTCTCAGTGTCCACCTCTCGCTCTCTCCTCTAGGTGCTGCAAACTGCCTGTCCCAGTGTCCTCCTCTCACGCTCTCATCTAGGTGATGCTGACTGCCTCTCCCAGAGTCCTCCTCTCACACTCTCCTCTCGGTGCTGCTGACTGCCTCTCCCAGAGTGCTCCTCTCACACTCTCCTCTAGGTGATGCTGACTGCCTGTCCCAGGATCCTCCTCTCTCACTCTCCTCTAGGTGCTGCTGACTGCCTGTCCCAGGGTCCTCCTCTCTCACTCTCCTCTCGGTGCTGCTGACTGCCTGTCCCAGGGTCCTCCTCTTGCTCTCTTCTCTCGGTGCTGCTAATGGCCTTTCCCAGGATCCTCCACTGACACTCTCCTCTAGGTGCTGCTGACTGCCTGTACCAGGCTCATGCTCTCAGTCTCCTCTAGGTCCTGCTGACTGCCTGTCCCAGGATCCTCCTCTCGCTTTCTCCTCTAGGTGATGCTGACTGCCTCTCCCAAAGTCCTCGTCTGACACTCTCATCCACGTCCTGCTGCCTACCTGTCCCAGGCTCCACCTCTCATTCTCTCCTCTAGGTGCTGCTGACTGCCTGTCCCAGGATCCTCCTCTCACACTCTCCTTTAGGTGCTGCTGACTGCCTGTGCCAAGATCCTCCTCTCGCTCTCTCCTCCAGGTGCTGCTGACTGCCTGTCCCAGGTTCCTCCATCGCAATCTCCACTAGGTGCTGCTGACTGCTTGTCTCAGAGTGCTCCTCTCGCACTCTCCCCTACGTGCTTCTGATTGCCTGTCGCAGGGTCCCCCTCTCACACTTTCCTCTAGGTGCTGCTGACAGCCTGTCCAAGGGTGCTCCTCTCGCTCTCTCCTCTTGGTGCTGCTGACTGCCTGTACCAGGATCGTCCTCTCATTCTCTCCTCAAGGTGCTGCTGACAGCCTGTCCCAGGGTGATTGTCTCACACTCCTCTCTAGGTGCTGCTGGCTGCCTTTCCCAGGGTTCTCCTCTCACACTCTCCTCTAGGTGCTGCTGACTGCCTGTCCCAGTGTCCTCCTCTCGCTATCTCCTCTAGGTGCTGCTGAATGCCTGTCTCAGTGTCCACCTCTCGCTCTCTCCTCTAGGTGCTGCTGGCTTCCAGTTCCAGGGTCCTCCTCTCACAGTCTCCTCTAGGTGCTGCTGACAGCCTGTCCCAGTGTCCTCCTCTCGCTATCTCCTCTAGGTGCTGCTGACTGCCTGTCCCTGTGTCCTCCTCTCGATCTCTCCTCTACGTGCTGCTGACTGCCTTTCCCTGGGTCCTCCTCTCACACTGTCCTCTAGGTGCTGCTGACGACCTTTCCCAGGGTCCTCGTCTCGCTCAATTATCTAAGTGCTGCTGAATCCCTTTCCCAGTGCCCTCATTTCACACTCTCCTCTAGGTTCTCCTGACTGCCTGTCCCAGGTTCCTCCTCTCGCATTCTCCACTAGGTGCTGCTGACTGCTTGTCTCAGAGTCCTCCTCTCGCACTCTCCTCTACGTGCTGCTGCTTGCCTGTCCCAGGGTCCTTACCTCTCACACTTTCCTCTAGGTGCTGCTGACTGCCTGTCCAAGGGTCCTCCTCTCCCTCTCTCCACTAGCTTCTGCTGACTGCCTGTACCAGGATCGTCCTCTCATTCTCTCCTATAGGTGCTGCTGACAGCCTGTCCCAGTGTCATTGTCTCACACTCTCATCTAGATGCTGCTGACTGCCTGTCCCAGTGTCCTCTTCTCACACTCTCCTCTAGGTGCTGCTGACTGCCTGTCACAGGGTCCTCCTCTCGCTCTCTCCTCTAGGTGCTGCTGACTGCCTGTCCCAGGTTCCTCCTCTCGCAAACTCCTCCAGGTGCTGCTGGCTACCTTTCCCAGGGTTCTCCTCTCGCTATCTCCTCTAGGTGCTGCTGACTGCCCCTCTCAGTATCCACCTCTCGCTCTCTCCTCTAGGTGCTGCTAACTGCCTGTCCCAGGATCCTCCACTGACACTCTCCTCTTGGTGCTGCTGACTGCCTGTCCCAGGCTCGTCCTCTCAGTCTCCTCTTGGTGCTGCTGACTGCCTGTCCCAGGATCCTCCTCTCGCTCTCTCCTCTAGGTGATGCTGACTGCCTCTCCCAAAGTCCTTGTCTCACACTCTCGTCCACGTCCTGCTGCCTACCTGTCCCATGCTCCACCTCTCATTCTCTCCTCTAGGTGCTGCTGACTGCCTGTCCCAGGATTCTCCTCTCACACTCTCCTCTAGGTGCTGCTGACTGCCTGTCCCAGTGTCCTCCTCTCACTATCTCCTCTAGGTGCTGCTGAATGCCTGTCTCAGTGTCCACCTCTCGCTCTCTCCTCTAGGTGCTGCTGGCTTCCAGTTCCAGGGTCCTCCTCTCACAGTCTCCTCTAGGTGCTGCTGACAGCCTGTCCCAGTGTCCTCCTCTCGCTATCTCCTCTAGGTGCTGCTGACTGCCTGTCCCTGTGTCCTCCTCTCGATCTCTACTCTACGTGCTGCTGACTGCCTTTCCCAGGGTCCTCCTCTCACACTTTCCTCTAGGTGCTGCTGACGACCTTTCCCAGGGTCCTCGTCTCGCTCAATTATCTAAGTGCTGCTGAATCCCTGTCCCAGTGCCCTCCTTTCACACTCTCCTCTAGGTTCTCCTGACTGCCTGTCCCAAGTTCCTCCTCTCGCATTCTCCACTAGGTGCTGCTGACTGCTTGTCTCAGAGCCCTCCTCTCGCACTCTCCTCTACGTGCTGCTGCTTGCCTGTCCCAGGGTCCCCCTCTCACACTTTCCTCTAGGTGCTGCTGACTGCCTGTCCAAGGGTCCTCCTCTCCCTCTCTCCACTAGCTTCTGCTGACTGCCTGTACCAGGATCGTCCTCTCATTCTCTCCTATAGGTGCTGCTGACAGCCTGTCCCAGGGTCATTGTGTCACACTCCTCTCTAGGTGCTGCTGACTGCCTGTCCAAGGGTCCTCCTCTCCCTCTCTCCACTAGCTTCTGCTGACTGCCTGTACCAGGATCGTCCTCTCATTCTCTCCTATAGGTGCTGCTGACAGACTGTCCCAGGGTCATTGTCTCACACTCTCATCTAGATTCTGCTGACTGCCTGTCCCAGGGTCCTCTTCTCACACTCTCCTCTTGGTGCTGCTGACTGCTTGTCCAAGGGTCCTCCTCTCGCTCTTTCCTCTAGGTGCTGCTGACAGCCTGTCCCAGGTTCCTCCTCTCGCAAACTCCTCTAGGTACTGTTGACAGCCTGTCCCAGGTTCCTCCTCTCACACTCTCCTCTAGGTGCTGCTGGCTGCCTTTCCCAGGGTTCTTCTCTCACACTCTCCTCTAGGTGCTGCTGACTGCCTGTCCCAGTGTCCTCCTCTCGCTATCTCCTCTAGGTGCTGCTGACTGCCTGTCTCAGTGTCCACCTCTCGCTCTCTCCTCTAGCTGCTGCAAACTGCCTGTCCCAGTGTCCTCCTCTCACGCTCTCATCTAGGTGATGCTGACTGCCTCTCCCAGAGTCCTCCTCTCACACTCTCCTCTAGGTGCTGCTGACTGCCTCTCCCAGAGTACTCCTCTCACACTCTCCTCTAGGTGCTGCTGACTGCCTGTCCCAGGGTCCTCCTCTCTCACTCTCCTCTAGGTGCTGCTGACTGCCTGTCCCAGGGTCCTTCTCTCGCTCTCTTCTCTCGGTGCTGCTAATGGCCTTTCCCAGGATCCTCCACTGACACTCTCCTCTAGGTGCTGCTGACTGCCTGTACCAGGCTCATGCTCTCAGTCTCCTCTAGGTCCTGCTGACTGCCTGTCCCAGGATCCTCCTCTCGCTCTCTCCTCTAGGTGATGCTGACTGCCTCTCCCTAAGTCCTCGTCTCACACTCTCATCCACGTCCTGCTGCCTACCTGTCCCAGGCTCCACCTCTCATTCTCTCCTCTAGGTGCTGCTGACTGCCTGTCCCAGGATCCTCCTCTCACACTCTCCTTTAGGTGCTGCTGACTGCCTGTCCCAGATTCCTCCTCTCACACTCTCCACTAGGTGCTGCTGACTGCTTGTCTCAGAGTGCTCCACTCGCACTCTCCCCTACGTGCTGCTGATTGCCTGTCGCAGGGTCCCCCTCTCACACTTTCCTCTAGGTGCTGCTGACAGACTGTCCAAGGGTCCTCCTCTCGCTCTCTGCTCTCGGTGCTGCTGACAGCCTGTACCAGGATCGTCCTCTCATTCTCTCCTCTAGGTGCTGCTGACAGCCTGTCCCAGGGTCATTGTCTCACACTCCTCTCTAGGTGCTGCTGGCTTCCAGTTCCTGGGTCCTCCTCTCACAGTCTCCTCTAGGTGCTGCTGACAGCCTGTCCCAGTGTCCTCCTCTCGCTATCTCCTCTAGGTGCTGCTGACAGCCTGTCCCTGTGTCCTCCTCTCGATCTCTCCTCTACGTGCTGCTGACTGCCTTTCCCTGGGTCCTCCTCTCACACTGTCCTCTAGGTGCTGCTGACGACCTTTCCCAGGGTCCTCGTCTCGCTCAATTATCTAAGTGCTGCTGAATCCCTTTCCCAGTGCCCTCATTTCACACTCTCCTCTAGGTTCTCCTGACTGCCTGTCCCAGGTTCCTCCTCTCGCATTCTCCACTAGGTGCTGCTGACTGCTTGTCTCAGAGCCCTCCTCTCGCACTCTCCTCTACGTGCTGCTGCTTGCCTGTCCCAGGGTCCCCCTCTCACACTTTCCTCTAGGTGCTGCTGACTGCCTGTCCCAGGGTCCTTACCTCTCACACTTTCCTCTAGGTGCTGCTGACTGCCTGTCCAAGGGTCCTCCTCTCATTCTCTCCTCTATGTGCTGCTGACTGCCTGTCCCAGGATCCTCCTCTCACACTCTCCTTTAGGTGCTGCTGACTGCCTGTCCCAAGATCCTCCTCTCGCTCTCTCCTCCAGGTGCTGCTGACTGCCTGTCCCAGGTTCCTCCTCTCGCACTCTCCACTAGGTGCTGCTGACTGCTTGTCTCAGAGTGCTCCTCTCGCACTCTCCCCTACGTGCTGCTGATTGCCTGTCGTAGGGTCCCGCTCTCACACTTTCCTCTAGGTGCTGCTGACAGCCTGTCCAAGGGTGCTCCTCTCGCTCTCTCCTCTTGGTGCTGCTGACAGCCTGTACCAGGATCGTCCTCTCATTCTCTCCTCTAGGTGCTGCTGACAGCCTGTCCCAGGGTCATTGTCTCACACTCCTCTCTAGGTGCTGCTGGCTGCCTTTCCCAGGGTTCTCCTCTCACACTCTCCTCTAGGTGCTGCTGACTGCCTGTCCCAGTGTCCTCCTCTCGCTATCTCCTCTAGGTGCTGCTGAATGCCTGTCTCAGTGTCCACCTCTCGCTCTCTCCTCTAGGTGCTGCTGGCTTCCAGTTCCAGGGTCCTCCTCTCACAGTCTCCTCTAGGTGCTGCTGACAGCCTGTCCCAGTGTCCTCCTCTCGCTATCTCCTCTAGGTGCTGCTGACTGCCTGTCCCTGTGTCCTCCTCTCGATCTCTACTCTACGTGCTGCTGACTGCCTTTCCCAGGGTCCTCCTCTCACACTTTCCTCTAGGTGCTGCTGACGACCTTTCCCAGGGTCCTCGTCTCGCTCAATTATCTAAGTGCTGCTGAATCCCTGTCCCAGTGCCCTCCTTTCACACTCTCCTCTAGGTTCTCCTGACTGCCTGTCCCAAGTTCCTCCTCTCGCATTCTCCACTAGGTGCTGCTGACTGCTTGTCTCAGAGCCCTCCTCTCGCACTCTCCTCTACATGCTGCTGCTTGCCTGTCCCAGGGTCCCCCTCTCACACTTTCCTCTAGGTGCTGCTGACTGCCTGTCCAAGGGTCCTCCTCTCCCTCTCTCCACTAGCTTCTGCTGACTGCCTGTACCAGGATCGTCCTCTCATTCTCTCCTATAGGTGCTGCTGACAGACTGTCCCAGGGTCATTGTCTCACACTCTCATCTAGATTCTGCTGACTGCCTGTCCCAGGGTCCTCTTCTCACACTCTCCTCTTGGTGCTGCTGACTGCTTGTCCAAGGGTCCTCCTCTCGCTCTCTCCTCTAGGTGCTGCTGACATCCTGTCCCAGGTTCCTCCTCTCGCAAACTCCTCTAGGTACTGTTGACAGCCTGTCCCAGGTTCCTCCTCTCACACTCTCCTCTAGGTGCTGCTGGCTGCCTTTCCCAGGGTTCTTCTCTCACACTCTCCTCTAGGTGCTGCTGACTGCCTGTCCCAGTGTCCTCCTCTCGCTATCTCCTCTAGGTGCTGCTGACTGCCTGTCTCAGTGTCCACCTCTCGCTCTCTCCTCGAGGTGCTGCAAACTGCCTGTCCCAGTGTCCTCCTCTCACGCTCTCATCTAGGTGATGCTGACTGCCTCTCCCAGAGTCCTCCTCTCACACTCTCCTCTAGGTGCTGCTGACTGCCTCTCCCAGAGTACTCCTCTCACACTCTCCTCTAGGTGCTGCTGACTGCCTGTCCCAGGGTCCTCCTCTCTCACTCTCCTCTAGGTGCTGCTGACTGCCTGTCCCAGGGTCCTTCTCTCGCTCTCTTCTCTCGGTGCTGCTAATGGCCTTTCCCAGGATCCTCCACTGACACTCTCCTCTAGGTGCTGCTGACTGCCTGTACCAGGCTCATGCTCTCAGTCTCCTCTAGGTCCTGCTGACTGCCTGTCCCAGGATCCTCCTCTCGCTATCTCCTCTAGGTGATGCTGACTGCCTCTCCCTAAGTCCTCGTCTCACACTCTCATCCACGTCCTGCTGCCTACCTGTCCCAGGCTCCACCTCTCATTCTCTCCTCTAGGTGCTGCTGACTGCCTGTCCCAGGATCCTCCTCTCACACTCTCCTCTAGGTGCTGCTGACTGCCTGTCCCAGGGCCCTCCTCTCGCTCTCTCCTCCAGGTGCTGCTGACTGCCTGTCCCAGGTTCCTCCTCTCACACTCTCCACTAGGTGCTGCTGACTGCTTGTCTCAGAGTGCTCCACTCGCACCCTCCCCTACGTGCTGCTGATTGCCTGTCGCAGGGTCCCCCTCTCACACTTTCCTCTAGGTGCTGCTGACAGCCTGTCCAAGGGTCCTCCTCTCGCTCTCTGCTCTCGGTGCTGCTGACAGCCTGTACCAGGATCGTCCTCTCATTCTCTCCTCTAGGTGCTGCTGACAGCCTGTCCCAGGGTCATTGTCTCACACTCCTCTCTAGGTGCTGCTGGCTTCCAGTTCCTGGGTCCTCCTCTCACAGTCTCCTCTAGGTGCTGCTGACAGCCTGTCCCTGTGTCCTCCTCTCGATCTCTCCTCTACGTGCTGCTGACTGCCTTTCCCTGGGTCCTCCTCTCACACTGTCCTCTAGGTGCTGCTGACGACCTTTCCCAGGGTCTTCGTCTCGCTCAATTATCTAAGTGCTGCTGAATCCCTTTCCCAGTGCCCTCATTTCACACTCTCCTCTAGGTTCTCCTGACTGCCTGTCCCAGGTTCCTCCTCTCGCATTCTCCACTAGGTGCTGCTGACTGCTTGTCTCAGAGTCCTCCTCTCGCACTCTCCTCTACGTGCTGCTGCTTGCCTGTCCCAGGGTCCCCCTCTCATTCTCTCCTCTATGTGCTGCTGATTGCCTGTCCCAGGATCCTCCTCTCACACTCTCCTTTAGGTGCTGCTGACTGCCTGTCCCAAGATCCTCCTCTCGCTCTCTCCTCCAGGTGCTGCTGACTGCCTGTCCCAGGTTCCTCCTCTCGCACTCTCCACTAGGTGCTGCTGACTGCTTGTCTCAGAGTGCTCCTCTCGCACTCTCCCCTACGTGCTGCTGATTGCCTGTCGCAGGGTCCCGCTCTCACACTTTCCTCTAGGTGCTGCTGACAGCCTGTCCAAGGGTGCTCCTCTCGCTCTCTCCTCTTGGTGCTGCTGACTGCCTGTACCAGGATCGTCCTCTCATTCTCTCCTCTAGGTGCTGCTGACAGCCTGTCCAAGGGTGCTCCTCTCGCTCTCTCCTCTTGGTGCTGCTGACTGCCTGTACCAGGATCGTCCTCTCATTCTCTCCTCTAGGTGCTGCTGACAGCCTGTCCAAGGGTGCTCCTCTCGCTCTCTCCTCTTGGTGCTGCTGACAGCCTGTACCAGGATCGTCCTCTCATTCTCTCCTCTAGGTGCTGCTGACAGCCTGTCCCAGGGTCATTGTCTCACACTCCTCTCTAGGTGCTGCTGGCTGCCTTTCCCAGGGTTCTCCTCTCACACTCTCCTCTAGGTGCTGCTGACTGCCTGTCCCAGTGTCCTCCTCTCGCTATCTCCTCTAGGTGCTGCTGAATGCCTGTCTCAGTGTCCACCTTTCGCTCTCTCCTCTAGGTGCTGCTGGCTTCCAGTTCCAGGGTCCTCCTCTCACAGTCTCCTCTAGGTGCTGCTGACAGCCTGTCCCAGGATCCTCCTCTCGCTCTCTCCTCTAGGTGATGCTGACTGCCTCTCCCAAAGTCCTCGTCTGACACTCAAATCCACGTCCTGCTGCCTACCTGTCCCAGGCTCCACCTCTCATTCTCTCCTCTCTGTGCTGCTGACTGCCTGTCCCAGGATCCTCCTCTCACACTCTCCTTTAGGTGCTGCTGACTGCCTGTCCCAGGTTCCTCCTCTCGCACTCTCCACTAGGTGCTGCTGACTGCTTGTCTCAGAGTGCTCCTCTCGCACTCTCCCCTACGTGCTGCTGATTGCCTGTCGCAGGATCCCCCTCTCACACTTTCCTCTAGGTGCTGCTGACAGCCTGTCCAAGGGTCCTCCTCTCGCTCTCTCCTCTTGGTGCTGCTGACTGCCTGTACCAGGATCGTCCTCTCATTCTCTCCTCTAGGTGCTGCTGACAGCCTGTCCCAGGGTCATTGTCTCACACTCCTCTCTAGGTGCTGCTGACTGCCTTTCCCAGGGTTCTCCTCTCACACTCTCCTCTAGGTGCAGCTGACTGCCTGTCCCAGTGTCCTCCTCTCGCTATCTCTTCTAGGTCCTGCTAACTGCCTGTCCCAGGATCCTCCTCTCGCTCTCTCCTCTAGGTGATGCTGACTGCCTCTCCCAAAGTCCTCGTCTGACACTCTCGTCCACGTCCTGCTGCCTACCTGTCCCAGGCTCCACCTCTCATTCTCTCCTTTAGGTGCTGCTGACTGCCTGTCCCAAGGTCCTCCTCTCGCTATCTCCTCCAGGTGCTGCTGACTGCCTGTCCCAGGTTCCTCCTCTCGCACTCTCCCCTACGTGCTGCTGATTGCCTGTCGCAGGGTCCCCCTTTCACACTTTCCTCTAGGTGCTGCTGACAGCCTGTCCAAGGGTCCTCCTCTCCCTCTCTCCACTAGGTGCTGCTGACTGCCTGTACCAGGATCGTCCTCTCATTCTCTCCTATAGGTGCTGCTGAGAGCCTGTCCCAGGGTCATTGTCTCACACTCTCATTTAGATGCTTTTGACTGCCTGTCCCAGGGTCCTCTTCTCACACTCTCCTCTAGGTGCTACTGACTGCCTGTCACAGGGTCCTCCTCTCGCTCTCTCCTCTAGGTGCTGCTGACTGCCTGTCCCAGGTTCCTTCTGTCGCAAACTCCTCTAGGTGCTGTTGACAGCCTGTCCCAGGTTCCTCCTCTCACACTCTCCTCTAGGTGCTGCTGGCTGCCTTTCCCAGGGTTCTTCTCTCACACTCTCCTCTAGGTGCTGCTGACTGCCTGTCCCAGTGTCCTCCTCTCGCTATCTCCTCTAGGTGCTGCTAACTGCCTGTCCCAGTGGCCTCCTCTCGCTCTCTCCTCTAGGTGCTGCTGACTGCCTGTCCCAGAGTACTCCTCTCACACTCTCCTCTAGGTGCTGCTGACTGCCTGTCCCAGAGTACTCCTCTCACACTCTCCTCTAGGTGCTGCTGACTGCCTGTCCCAGGGTCCTCCTCTCTCACTCTTCTCTAGGTGCAGCTGACTGCCTGTCCCAGTGTCCTCCTCTCGCTATCTCTTCTAGGTGCTGCTGACCGCCTGTCTCAGTGCCCACCTCTCGCTCTCTCCTCTAGGTGCTGCTAACTGCCTGTCCCAGTGTCCTCCTTTCACGCTCTCATCTAGGTGATGCTGACTGCCTCTCCCAGAGTCCTCCTCTCACACTCTCCTCTCGGTGCTGCTGACTGCCTCTCCCAGAGTGTTCCTCTCACACTCTCCTCTAGGTGCTGCTGACTGCCTGTCCCAGGGTCCTCCTCTCTCACTCTCCTCTAGGTGCTGCTGACTGCCTGTCCCAGGGTCCTCCTCTCGCTCTCTTCTCTCGGTGCTGCTAATGGCCTTTCCCAGGATCCTCCACTGACACTCTCCTCTAGGTGCTGCTGTCTGCCTGTACCAGGCTCATGCTCTCAGTCTCCTCTAGGTGCTGCTGACTGCCTGTCCCAGGGTCGTCCTCTCACACTCTCCTCTAGGTGCTGCTGACTGCCTGTCCCAGGGTCCTCCTCTCTCACTCTCCTCTAGGTGCTGCTGACTGCCTGTCCCAGTGTCCTCCTCTCGCTCTCTTCTCTCGGTGCTGCTAATGGCCTTTCCCAGGATCCTCCACTGACACTCTCCTCTAGGTGCTGCTGTCTGCCTGTACCAGGCTCATGCTCTCAGTCTCCTCTAGGTGCTGCTGACTGCCTGTCCCAGGGTCGTCCTCTCACACTCTCCTCTAGGTGCTGCTGACTGCCTGTCCCAGGGTCCTCCTCTCGCTCTCTTCTCTCGGTGCTGCTAATGGCCTTTCCCAGGATCCTCCACTGACACTCTCCTCAAGGTGCTGCTGACTGCCTGTCCCAGGCTCATGCTCTCAGTCTCCTCTAGGTCCTGCTAACTGCCTGTCCCAGGATCCTCCTCTCGCTCTCTCCTCTAGGTGATGCTGACTGCCTCTCCCAAAGTCCTCGTCTGACACTCTCGTCCACGTCCTGCTGCCTACCTGTCCCAGGCTCCACCTCTCATTCTCTCCTTTAGGTGCTGCTGACTGCCTGTCCCAAGGTCCTCCTCTCGCTATCTCCTCCAGGTGCTGCTGACTGCCTGTCCCAGGTTCCTCCTCTCGCACTCTCCCCTACGTGCTGCTGATTGCCTGTCGCAGGGTCCCCCTTTCACACTTTCCTCTAGGTGCTGCTGACAGCCTGTCCAAGGGTCCTCCTCTCCCTCTCTCCACTAGGTGCTGCTGACTGCCTGTACCAGGATCGTCCTCTCATTCTCTCCTATAGGTGCTGCTGAGAGCCTGTCCCAGGGTCATTGTCTCACACTCTCATTTAGATGCTTTTGACTGCCTGTCCCAGGGTCCTCTTCTCACACTCTCCTCTAGGTGCTACTGACTGCCTGTCACAGGGTCCTCCTCTCGCTCTCTCCTCTAGGTGCTGCTGACTGCCTGTCCCAGGTTCCTTCTGTCGCAAACTCCTCTAGGTGCTGTTGACAGCCTGTCCCAGGTTCCTCCTCTCACACTCTCCTCTAGGTGCTGCTGGCTGCCTTTCCCAGGGTTCTTCTCTCACACTCTCCTCTAGGTGCTGCTGACTGCCTGTCCCAGTGTCCTCCTCTCGCTATCTCCTCTAGGTGCTGCTAACTGCCTGTCCCAGTGGCCTCCTCTCGCTCTCTCCTCTAGGTGCTGCTGACTGCCTGTCCCAGAGTACTCCTCTCACACTCTCCTCTAGGTGCTGCTGACTGCCTGTCCCAGAGTACTCCTCTCACACTCTCCTCTAGGTGCTGCTGACTGCCTGTCCCAGGGTCCTCCTCTCTCACTCTTCTCTAGGTGCTGCTGACTGCCTGTCCCAGGGTCCTTCTCTCGCTCTCTTCTCTAGGTGCTGCTAATGGCCTTTCCCAGGATCCTCCACTGACACTCTCCTCTTGGTGCTGCTGACTGCCTGTACCAGGCTCATGCTCTCAGTCTCCTCTAGGTCCTGCTGACTGCCTGTCCCAGGATCCTCCTCTCGCTCTCTCCTCTAGGTGATGCTGACTGCCTCTCCCTAAGTCCTCGCCTCACACTCTCATCCACGTCCTGCTGCCTACCTGTCCCAGGCTCCACCTCTCATTCTCTCCTGTAGGTGCTGCTGACTGCCTGTCCCAGGATCCTCCTCTCACACTCTCCTTTAGGTGCTGCTGACTGCCTGTCCCAGGTTCCTCCTCTCGCACTCTCCACTAGGTGCTGCTGACTGCTTGTCTCAGAGTGCTCCTCTCGCACTCTCCCCTACGTGCTGCTGATTGCCTGTCGCAGGATCCCCCTCTCACACTTTCCTCTAGGTGCTGCTGACAGCCTGTCCAAGGGTCCTCCTCTCGTTCTCTCCTCTCGGTGCTGCTGAATGCCTGTACCAGGATCGTCCTCTCATTCTCTCCTCTAGGTGCTGCTGACAGCCTGTCCCAGGGTCATTGTCTCACACTCCTCTCTAGGTGCTGCTGGCTGCCTTTCCCAGGGTTCTCCTCTCACACTCTCCTCTAGGTGCTGCTGACTGACTGTCCCAGGTTCCTCCTCTCGCACTCTCCACTAGGTGCTGCTTCTGCTTGTCTCAGAGTCCTCCTCTCGCACTCTCCTCTACGTGCTGCTGGTTGCCTTTCCCAGGGTTCTCCTCTCACACTCTCCTCTAGGTGATGCTGACTGCCTCTCCCAGAGTCCTCCTCTCACACTCTCCTCTCGGTGCTGCTGACTGCCTCTCCCAGAGTGCTCCTCTCACACTCTCCTCTAGGTGATGCTGACTGCCTGTCCCAGGATCCTCCTCTCTCACTCTCCTCTAGGTGCTGCTGACTGCCTGTCCCAGGGTCCTCCTCTTGCTCTCTTCTCTCGGTGCTGCTAATGGCCTTTCCCAGGATCCTCCACTGACACTCTCCTCTAGGTGCTGCTGACTGCCTGTACCAGGCTCATGCTCTCAGTCTCCTCTAGGTCCTGCTGACTGCCTGTCCCAGGATCCTCCTCTCGCTTTCTCCTCTAGGTGATGCTGACTGCCTCTCCCAAAGTCCTCGTCTGACACTCTCATCCACGTCCTGCTGCCTACCTGTCCCAGGCTCCACCTCTCATTCTCTCCTCTATGTGCTGCTGACTGCCTGTCCCAGGATCCTCCTCTCACACTCTCCTCCAGGTGCTGCTGACTGCCTGTCCCAGGTTCCTCCATCGCAATCTCCACTAGGTGCTGCTGACTGCTTGTCTCAGAGTGCTCCTCTCGCACTCTCCCCTACGTGCTGCTGATTGCCTGTCGCAGGGTCCCCCTCTCACACTTTCCTCTAGGTGCTGCTGACAGCCTGTCCAAGGGTGCTCCTCTCGCTCTCTCCTCTTGGTGCTGCTGACTGCCTGTACCAGGATCGTCCTCTCATTCTCTCCTCAAGGTGCTGCTGACAGCCTGTCCCAGGGTGATTGTCTCACACTCCTCTCTAGGTGCTGCTGGCTGCCTTTCCCAGGGTTCTCCTCTCACACTCTCCTCTAGGTGCTGCTGACTGCCTGTCCCAGTGTCCTCCTCTCGCTATCTCCTCTAGGTGCTGCTGAATGCCTGTCTCAGTGTCCACCTCTCGCTCTCTCCTCTAGGTGCTGCTGGCTTCCAGTTCCAGGGTCCTCCTCTCACAGTCTCCTCTAGGTGATGCTGACAGCCTGTCCCAGTGTCCTCCTCTCGCTATCTCCTCTAGGTGCTGCTGACTGCCTGTCCCTGTGTCCTCCTCTCGATCTCTATTCTACGTGCTGCTGACTGCCTTTCCCAGGGTCCTCCTCTCACACTTTCCTCTAGGTGCTGCTGACGACCTTTCCCAGGGTCCTCGTCTCGCTCAATTATCTAATTGCTGCTGAATCCCTGTCCCAGGGCCCTCCTTTCACACTCTCCTCTAGGTTCTCCTGACTGCCTGTCCCAAGTTCCTCCACTCACATTCTCCACTAGGTGCTGCTGACTGCTTGTCTCAGAGTCCTCCTCTCGCACTCTCCTCTACGTGCTGCTGCTTGCCTGTCCCAGGTCCCCCTCTCACACTTTCCTCTAGGTGCTGCTGACTGCCTGTCCCAGTGTCTTCCTCTCACACTCTCATCCACGTGCTGCTGACTGCCTGTCACAGAGTCCTCCTCTCGCTCTATCCTCTAGGTACTGCTGATTGCCTGTCCCAGTGTATTCCTCTCACACTCTCATCCAGGTGCTGCTGACTGCCTGTCCCAGGTTCCTCCTCTCGCACTCTCTCTCTAGGTGCTGTTGACTGCCTGTCCCAGGGTCTTCCTCTCACACTTTCCTCTAGGTGTTGCTGACTGCCTGTCCCAGAATCCTCCTCTCGCACTCTCCTCTAAGTGCTACTGACTGCATTTCCCAGGGTCCTCCTCTCGCAATCTCCTCTATGTGCTGCTGCCTGCATGTCCCAGTGTCCTCCTCTCGCTCTCTCCTCTAGGTGCTGCTGGCTTCCAGTTCCAGGGTCCTCCTCTCACAGTCTCCTCTAGGTGCTGCTGACAGCCTGTCCCAGTGTCCTCCTCTCGCTATCTCCTCTAGGTGCTGCTGACTGCCTGTCCCTGTGTCCTCCTCTCGATCTCTACTCTACGTGCTGCTGACTGCCTTTCCCAGGGTCCTCCTCTCACACTTTCCTCTAGGTGCTGCTGACGACCTTTCCCAGGGTCCTCGTCTCGCTCAATTATCTAATTGCTGCTGAATCCCTGTCCCAGGGCCCTCCTTTCACACTCTCCTCTAGGTTCTCCTGACTGCCTGTCCCAAGTTCCTCCTCTCGCATTCTCCACTAGGTGCTGCTGACTGCTTGTCTCAGAGTCCTCCTCTCGCACTCTCCTCTACGTGCTGCTGCTTGCCTGTCCCAGGGTCCCCCTCTCACGCTTTCCTCTAGGTGCTGCTGACTGCCTGTCCCAGTGTCTTCCTCTCACACTCTCATCCACGTGCTGCTGACTGCCTGTCACAGAGTCCTCCTCTCGCTCTATCCTCTAGGTACTGCTGACTGCCTGTCCCAGTGTATTCCTCTCACACTCTCATCCAGGTGCTGCTGACTGCCTGTCCCAGGGTCCTCCTCTCGCACTCTCCTCTAGGTGCTGTTGACTGCCTGTCCCAGGGTCTTCCTCTCACACTTTCCTCTAGGTGTTGCTGACTGCCTGTACCAGAATCCTCCTCTCGCACTCTCCTCTAAGTGCTACTGACTGCATGTCCCAGTGTCCTCCTCTCACATTCCCCTCTATTTGCTGCTGACTGCCTGTCCCAGGGTCCTCCTCTCACACTCTCATCCAGGTGCTGCTGACTGCCTGTCCCAGGTTCCTCCTCTCGCTCTCAACTCTAGGTGCTGCTGGCTGCCTTTCCCAGGGTTCTCCTCTCACACTCTCCTCCAGGTTCTGCTGGCAGCCTGTTCCAGGGTCCTTCTCTCAAACACTCCTCTCAGTGCTGCTGACTGCCTGTCCCAGGGTCCTCCACTCACACTCCCCTCTAAGTGCTGCTGACTGCGTGTTCCATGGTCCTCCACTCACCTTCCCCTCTAGGTGCTGTTGACTGCCTGTCCCGGAGTTCTCCTCTCCCTTTCTCGTCTACATGCGGCTGACTGCCTGACCCAGGGTCCTCGTCTCACACTATCCTCTATGTGCTGCTGATTGCCTGTACCAGAATCCTCCTCTCGCACTCTCCACTAGATGCTGCTGACTGCCCGTCCCCAGATTTCTCCTCTCCAATTCTCCTCCACGCGCTGCTGACTCCTTTTCCCATGGTCATCCTCTAACTCTCTCCTCTAGTTGCTGCTGACTGTCTGTCTCAGGGTCCTCCTCTCACACTCTCCTCTAGCTGCTGCTGACTGCCTGTCACAGTGTCCTCCTCTCACACTCTCCTCTAGGTGCTGCTGACTGCCTGTCCCAGGGTCCTCCTCTCACACTCTCCTCTAGGTGCTGCTGACTGCCTGTCCCAGTGTCCTCCTCTCACACTCTCCTCTAGGTGCTGCTGACTGCCTGTCCCTGTGTTCTCCTCTCACACTCTCCTCTAGATGCTGCTGACAGACTGTCCAAGTCTCCTCCTCACATTCTCTCCTCTAGGTGCTGTTGACTGCCTGTCCCATGGTCCTCATCTCGCACTCTACTCTCCGTGCTGCTGACTGCCTGTCCCAGGTTCCTCCTCTCACACTCTCCTTTAGGTGCTGTTGATGCCTGTCCCAGTGTCCTCTTCTCGCTCTCTCCTCTAAGTGCTGCTGACAGCCTTTCCAAGGGTCCTCCTCTCACACTCTCGTCCACGTCCTGCTGTCTGCCTGCCCCAGGGTCCTCCTCTCACACTCTCCTTTAGTGCTGCTGACTGCCTGTCGCAGGGTCCTCCTCTCACACTCTCACCTAGGTGTAGCTGACTGCCTGTCTCAGTGTTCTCCTCTCGCTCTCTCCTCTAGATGCTGCTGACTGCCTTTCCCAGTCGCCTTTTCTCACACTCTCGTCCACGACCTGCTGACTGCCTGTACCAGAATTCTCCTCTCGCAGTCTCCTCTAAGTGCTACTGACTGCATTTCCCAGGGTCCTCCTCTCGCAATCTCCTCGAAGTGCTGTTGACTGCCTGTCGCAGTGTTCTCCTCTCACACTCTCCTCTAGGTGCTGCTGACTGCCTGTCCCAGAGTCCTCCTCTCGCTCTCTCCTCTACGTGCTGCTGACTGCCTGTCCCAGAGTCCGCCTCTCGCTCTCTCCTCTAGGTCCTGCTGGCTGCCTGTCTCAAGGTCCTCCCCTCGCACCCTCCTATAAGTGCTGCTGATTGCCTGTCCCAGTTTCCTCCTCTCACACTCTCCTCTCGGTGCTGCTGACTGCTTATCCCAGGATATTCCTCTTGCACTCTCCTCTAGATGCTGAAGACTGACTGTCCAAGTGTCCTCCTCACATTCTCTCCTCCAGGTGCTGCTGCCTCCATGTCCCAGGCTCCTCCTCTCATTCTCTCCTCTAGGTGCTGCTGACTGCCTGTCACAGTGTCTTCCTCTCACACTCGCCTCTAGGTGCTGCTGACTGCCTGTCCCAGTGTCCTCTTCTCGCTCTCTCCTCTAGGTGCTACTGACTGCCTGTCCCAGTGTCCTCCTCTCACTCTCTCCTCTAGGTGCTGCTGACTGCCTGTCCCAGGGTCCTCCTCTCACACTCTCCTCTATCTGCTGCTGACTGCCTGTCACAGGGTCTTCCTCTCAAACTCTCATCTAGGTTCTGCTGACTGTCCCGTATTCCTCCTCTCACACTCTCCTCTAGGTGCTGCTGACTGCCTGACCCAGTGTCCTCGTCTCACACTATCCTCTATGTGCTGCTGATTGCCTGTACCAGAATCCGCCTCTCGCACTCTCCTCTAGATGCTGCTGACTGCCTGTCCCCAGGTTTCTCCTCTCCCATTCTCCTCCACGTGCTGCTGACTCCGTTTCCCCGGGTCCTCCTTTCACTCTCTCCTCTAGGTTCTGCAGTCTGCCTGTCCCAGGGCCCTCTTCTCTCTCTCTCCTCTAGGTGCTGCTGACTGCCTGTCCCAGAACCCGCCTCTCACACTCTCCTCTAGGTACTGCTGACTGCCTGTCCCAGGGTCCTCCTCTAATACTCTCATCTACGTGCTGTTGACTGCCTGTCTCAAGGTCCTCCTCTCGCACGCTCCTATAGGTACTGCTGATTGCCTGTCCCTGTGTCCTCCTCTCACACTCTCCTCTAGGTGCTGCTGACTGCTTATCCCAGGATCCTCCTCTTGCACTCTCCTCTAGGTGCTGCTGACTGCCTGTCCCTGTGTCCTCCTCTCGCACACTCCTCTAGGTACTGCTGACTGCCTGTCACAGGGTCTTCCTTTTTCACTCTCATCTATGTGCTGCTGACTGACTGTCCCATGTTCCTCCTCTCACACTCTCCTCTAGGTTCTGCTGACTGCCTGTCCAAGGTTCCTGCTCTCGCTCTCTCCTCTAGGTGCTGCTGACTGCCTGTCCCAGGTTCCTCCTCTCTCACTCTCCTCTAGATGCTGCAGTCTGCCTGTCCCAGGGCCCTCCTCTCACTCTCTCCTGTACGTGCTGCTGACTGCCTGTCCCAGGGTCCTCCTCTCGCTCTCTCCTCTAAGTGCTTCTCAGAGCCAGACCCAGGGTCCGCCTCTCACACTCTCGTCTACATCCTGCTGACTGCCTGTCCCAGGGACCTCTCACACTCTCCTCTTTGGTGCTGCTGACTGCCTGTCCCAGGGTCCTCCTCTCACACTCTCCTCTAGGTGTAGCTGAATGCCTGTCCCAGGGTCCTCCTCTCACACTC
This sequence comes from Isurus oxyrinchus, assembly GCA_026770705.1. Taxonomy (NCBI): domain Eukaryota; kingdom Metazoa; phylum Chordata; class Chondrichthyes; order Lamniformes; family Lamnidae; genus Isurus; species Isurus oxyrinchus. The sequence goes on along the minus strand of JANJGN010000006.1, from coordinate 193,492,484 downwards.
TCCTCTAGGTGTAGCTGAATGCCTGTCTCAGGGTCCTCCTCTCGCTCTCTCCTCTAGATGCTGCTGACTGCCTTTCCCAGTCTCCTCTTCTGACACTCCCCTCTAGGTGTTGCTGACTCTCTGTACCAGAATCCTCGTCTCGCACTCTCCTCCTAGTGCCACTGACTGCCTGTCCCAGGGTCGTTCTCCTGCAATCTCCTGTAGGTGCTGCTAACTGCCTGTCCCAGTGTCCTCCTCTCACACTCTCCTCTATGTGCTGCTGACTGAGTGTTCCGTGGTCCTCCTCTCACATTCCCCTCTAGGTGCTGTTGACTGCCTGTCCCCGAGTTCTCCTCTCCCATTCTCGTCCACATGCGGCTGACTGCCTGACCCTGGGTCCTCGTCTCACACTCTCCTCTATGTGCTGCTGATTGCCTGTACCAGAATCTTCCTCTCGCACGCTCCTCTAGATGCTGCTGACTGCCTTTCCCCAGGGTTCTCCTCTCCCAGTCTCCTCCACGTGCTGCTGACTCCTTTTCCCCAGGTCCTCCTCTCACTCTCTCCTCTAGGTGCTGCTGACTGCCTGTCCCAGGGTCCTCCTCTCTCACTCTCCTCTAGATGCTGCAGTCTGCCTGTCCCAGGGCCCTCCTCTCACTCTCTCCTGTAGGTGCTGCTGACTGCCTGTCCCAGAGTCCGCCTCTCGCTCTCTCCTCTAGGTACTGCTGACTGCCTGTCCCAGGGTCCTCCTCTCACACTCTCCTCTAGGTGCTGCTGACTGCGTGTTCCATGGTCCTCCTCTCACACTCTCCTCTAGGTGCTGCTGTCTGCCTGTCCCAGTGTCCTCCTCTCTCACTCTCCTCTAGATGCTGCAGTCTGCCTGTCCCAGGGCCCTCCTCTCACTCTCTACTGTAGGTGCTGCTGACTGCCTGTCCCAGGGTCCTCCTCTCACACTCTCTTTTGGAGCTGCTGACTGCTTGTCCCAGAGTCCGCCTCTCGCTCTCTCCTCTAGGTACTGCTGACTGCCTGTCCCAGGCTCCTCCTCTAATACTCTCATCTCGGTGCTGTGGACTGCCTGTCTCAAGGTCCTCCTCTCACACTCTCCTCTAGGTGCTGCTGACCGCGTGTTCCATGGTCCTCCTCTGACATTCCCCTCTAGGTGCTGTTGACTGCCTGTCCCCGAGTTCTCCTCTCCCATTCTCGTCCACATGCGGCTGACTGCCTGACCCAGGGTCCTCGTCTCACACTATCCTCTATGTGCTGCTGATTGCCTGTACCAGAATCCGCCTCTCGCACTCTCCTCTAGATGCTGCTGACTGCCTGTCCCCCGGGTCCTCCTCTCACTCTCTCCTGTAGGTGCTGATGACTGCCTGTCCCAGGGTCCTCCTCTCACACTCTCTCCTCGGTGCTGCTGACTGCCTGTCCCAAAGTCCGCCTCTCGCTCTCTCCTCTAGGTACTGCTGACTGCCTGTCCCAGGGTCCTCCTCTAATACTCTCATCTAGGTCCTGTTGACTGCCTGTCTCAAGGTCCTCCTCTCGCACCCTCCTATAGGTACTGTTGATTGCCTGTCCCAGTGTCCTCCTCTCACACTCTCCTCTAGGTGCTGCTGACTGCTTATCCCAGGGTCCTCCTCTCACACTCTCCTCTATCTGCTGCTGACTGCCTGTCACAGGGTCTTCCTCTCAAACTCTCATCTAGGTTCTGCTGACTGACTGTCCCGTATTCCTCCTCTCACACTCTCCTCTAGGTGCTGCTGACTGCCTGTCCCAGGGTCCTCCTCTCACACTCTCCTCTAGGTGCTGCTGTTTGCCATTCCCAGGGTCCTCTACTCGTACTCTCCTCTCGGTGCAGCGGACTGCCTGTCCCGGTGTCCTCTTCTCACTTTCTCCTCTAGGTGCTGTTGACTGCCTGCCCCAGGTTCCTCCTCTCGCACTCTCCTCTTGGTGCTGCTGACTGCCTGTCCAAGTTTCCTCCTCTCACACTCTCCTCTAGGTGCCGCTGACTGCCTGTACCAGAATCCTCCTCGCGCACTCTCCTCTAGGTGCTGCTGACTGCGTGTTCCATGGTCCTCCTCTCACATTCCCCTCTAGGTGCTGTTGACTGCCTGTCCCCGAGTTGTCCTCTCACATTCTCGTCCACGTGCTGCTGACTGATTTTCCCAGGGTCCTCCTCTCAAACTCTCCTCTAGGTGCTGCTGACTGCCTGTCCCAGGGTCCTCCTCTCTCACTCTCCTCTAGATGCTGCAGTCTGCCTGTCCCAGGGCCCTCCTCTCACACTCTCTTTTGGAGCTGCTGACTGCCTGTCCAGGAGTCCACCTCTCGCTCTCTCCTCTAGGTACTGCTGACTGCCTGTCCCAGGCTCCTCCTCTAATACTCTCATCTCGGTGCTGTTGACTGCCTGTCTCAATTTCCTCCTCTCGTACGCTCCTATAGGTGCTGCTGATTGCCTGTCCCAGTGTCCTCCTCTCACTCTATCCTCTAGGTGCAGCTGACTGTTCGCCATGTGTCCTCCTCACATACTCTCCTCTAGATGCTGAAGACTGACTGTCCAATGGTCCTCCTCACATTCTCTCCTCCAGGTGCTGCTGACTGCCTTTCCCTGGGTCCTCCTCTCACACTCTCCTCTAGGTGCTGCAGTCTGCCTGTCCCAGTGTCCTCCTCTCTCACTCTCCTCTAGATGCTGCAGTCTGCCTGTCCCAGGGCCCTCCTCTCACTCTCTCCTGTACGTGCTGCTGACTTCCTGTCCCAGGGTCCTTCTGTCACACTCTCTTCTAGGTGCTGCTGACTGCCTGTCCCAGAGTCCGCCTCTCGCTCTCTCCTCTAGGTACTGCTGACTGCCTGTCGCAGGGTCCTCCTCTAATACTCTCATCTAGGTGCTGTTGACTGCCTGTCTCAAGGTCCTCCTCTCGCACATCCTATAGGTACTGCTGATTGCCTGTCCCAGTGTCCTCCTCTCACACTCTCCTCTAGGTGCTGCTGACTGCCTGTCCCAGTGTCCTCCTCTCACACTCTCCTCTCGGTGCTGCTGACTGCCTGTCCCAGGTTCCTCCTCTCACACTCTCCTCTATGTGCTGCTGACTGAGTGTTCCGTGGTCCTCCTCTCACCTTCCCCTCTAGGTGCTGTTGACTGCCTGTCCCCGAGTTCTCCTCTCCCATTCTCGTCCACATGCGGCTGACTGCCTGACGCAGGGTCCTCGTCTCACACTATCCTCTATGTGCTGCTGATTGCCTGTACCAGAATCCGCCTCTCGCACTCTCCTCTAGATGCTGCTGACTGCCCGTCCCCAGGTTTCTGCTCTCCCATTCTCCTCCACGTGCTGCAGACTCCTTTTCCCCGGGCCCTCCTCTCACTCTCTCCTGCAAGTGCTGCTGACTGCCTGTCCCAGGGTCCTCCTCTCTCACTCTCCTCTAGATGCTGCTGTCTTCCTGTCCCAGTGTCCTCCTCTCTCACTCTCCTCTAGATGCTGCAGTCTGCTTGTCCCAGGGCCCTCCTCTCACTCTCTCCTGTAGGTGCTGATGACTGCCTGTCCCAGGGTCCTCCTCTCACTCTCTCCTCCAGGTGCTGCTGACTGCCTGTCCCAAGGCCCTCCTCTCACTCTCTCCTGTAGGTGCTGGTGACTGCCTGTCCCAGGGTCCTCCTCTCACACTCTCTTCTAGGTGCTGCAGACTGCCTGTCCCAGTGTCCTCCTCTCACACTCTCCTCTATGTGCTGCTGACTGCGTGTTCCGTGGTCCTCCTCTGACATTCCCCTCTAGGTGCTGTTGACTGCCTGTCCCCGAGTTCTCCTCTCCCATTCTCGTCCACATGCGGCTGACTGCCTGACCCAGGGTCCTCGTCTCACACTATCCTCTATGTGCTGCTGATTGCCTGTACCAGAATCCGCCTCTCGCACTCTCCTCTAGATGCTGCTGACTGCCTGTCCCCCGGGTCCTCCTCTCACTCTCTCCTGCAAGTGCTGCTGACTGCCTGTCCCAGGGTCCTCCTCTCACACTCTCCTCTAGGTGCTGCTGTCTTCCTGTCCCAGTGTCCTCCTCTCTCACTCTCCTCTAGATGCTGCAGTCTGCTTGTCCCAGGGCCCTCCTCTTACTCTCTCCTGTAGGTGCTGCTGACTGCCTGTCCCAGAGTCCGCCTCTCGCTCTCCCCTCTAGGTGCTGCTGACTGCCTGTCCCAGAGTCCGCCTCTCGCTCTCTCCTCTAGGTACTGCTGACTGCCTGTCCCAGGGTCCTCCTCTAATACTCTCATCTAGGTGCTGTTGACTGCCTGTCTCAAGGTCCTCCACTCGCACACTCCCACAGGTACTTCTGATTGCCTGTCCCAGTGTCCTCCTCTCACACTCTCCTCTCCATGCTGCTGACTGCTTATCCCAGGATCCTCCTTTCACACTCTCCTCTATCTGCTGCTGACTGCGTGTTCCATGGTCCTCCTCTCACATTCCCCTCTAGGTGCTGTTGACTGCCTGTCCCCGAGTTGTCCTCTCACATTCTCGTCCACGTGCTGCTGACTGATTTTCCCAGGGTCCTCCTCTCACACTCTCCTCTAGGTGCTGCTGACTGCCTGTCCCATTATTCTCATCTCACACTCTCCTCTCAGTGCTGCTGACTGCCTGTCCCAGGTTCCTCGTCTCATACTCTCGTCCACGTCCTGCTGCCTACCTGTCCCAGGCTCCTCCTCTCATTCTCTCCTCTAGGTGCTGCTGACTGCCTGTCCCAGGCTCCTCCTCTCATTCTCTCCTCTAGGTGCTGCTGACTGCCTGTCCCAGTGTCCTCCTCTCACACTCTCTTTTGGAGCTGCTGACTGCCTGTCCCAGAGTCCGCCTCTCACTCTCTCCTCTAGGTACTGCTGACTGCCTGTCCCAGGCTCCTCCTCTAATACTCTCAACTCGGTGCTGTTGACTGCCTGTCTCAAGGTCCTCCTCTCGTATGCTCCTATAGGTGCTGCTGACTGCCTGTCCCAGTGTCCTCCTCTCACTCTATCCTCTAGGTGCTGCTGACTGCCTGTCCCAGAGTCCTCCTCGCATACTCTCCTCTAGATGCTGAAGACTGACTGTCCAAGGGTCCTCCTCACATTCTCTCCTCCAGGTGCTGCTGACTGCCTTTCCCAGGGTCCTCCTCTCGCTCTATCCTCTAGGTACTGCTGACTGCCTGTCCCAGGGTCTTCCTTTTACTCTGTCATCTATGTGCTGCTGAGTGATTGTCCCATGTTCCTCCTCTCACACTCTCCTCGAGGTGCTGCTGATTGCCATTCGCTGGGTCCTCATCTCGCACTCTCGTCTCAGTGCTGCTGACTGCCTGTCCCAGTGTCCTCCTCTCACACTCTCCTCTAGATGCTGCTGACAGCCTGTCTCAGTGTCCTCCTCTCACACTCTCCTCTAGGTGCTGCTGACTGCCTGTCTCAAGGTTCCTCCTCTCACACTCTCCTCTAGGTGCTGTTGACAGCCTGTCCCAGGTTCCTCCTCTCACACTCTCCTCTAGATGCTGCTGACTGTCTTTCCCAGGGTCCTCCTCTCACACTGTCATCGAGATGCTGCTGACTGCCTGTCCCAGTGTCCTCCTCTCACACTCTCCTCTAGGTGCTGCTGACTGCCTGTCCCAGGGTCCTCCTCTCACACTCTCATCGAGATGCTGCTGACTTCCTGTCCCAGGGTCCTCCTCTCACACTCTCCTCTAGGTGCTGCTGAATGCCTATCCCAGGGTCCTCCTCTCACACTCTCCTCTAGGTGTAGCTGACTGCCTGTCCCAGGGTCCTCCTCTCACACTCTCCTCTTTGGTGCTCCTGACTGCCTGTCCCAGGGTCCTCTTCTCACACTCTCCTCTAGGTGCTACTGACTGCCTGTCACAGGGTCCTCCTCTCGCTCTCTCCTCTAGGTGCTGCTGACTGCCTGTCCCAGGTTCCTTCTGTCGCAAACTCCTCTAGGTGCTGTTGACAGCCTGTCCCAGGTTCCTCCTCTCACACTCTCCTCTAGGTGCTGCTGGCTGCCTTTCCCAGGGTTCTTCTCTCACACTCTCCTCTAGGTGCTGCTGACTGCCTGTCCCAGTGTCCTCCTCTCGCTATCTCCTCTAGGTGCTGCTAACTGCCTGTCCCAGTGGCCTCCTCTCGCTCTCTCCTCTAGGTGCTGCTGACTGCCTGTCCCAGAGTACTCCTCTCACACTCTCCTCTAGGTGCTGCTGACTGCCTGTCCCAGAGTACTCCTCTCACACTCTCCTCTAGGTGCTGCTGACTGCCTGTCCCAGGGTCCTCCTCTCTCACTCTCCTCTAGGTGCTGCTGACTGCCTGTCCCAGGGTCCTTCTCTCGCTCTCTTCTCTAGGTGCTGCTAATGGCCTTTCCCAGGAACCTCCACTGACACTCTCCTCTTGGTGCTGCTGACTGCCTGTACCAGGCTCATGCTCTCAGTCTCCTCTAGGTCCTGCTGACTGCCTGTCCCAGGATCCTCCTCTCGCTCTCTCCTCTAGGTGATGCTGACTGCCTCTCCCTAAGTCCTCGTCTCACACTCTCATCCACGTCCTGCTGCCTACCTGTCCCAGGCTCCACCTCTCATTCTCTCCTGTAGGTGCTGCTGACTGCCTGTCCCAGGATCCTCCTCTCACACTCTCCTTTAGGTGCTGCTGACTGCCTGTCCCAGGTTCCTCCTCTCGCACTCTCCACTAGGTGCTGCTGACTGCTTGTCTCAGAGTGCTCCTCTCGCACTCTCCCCTACGTGCTGCTGATTGCCTGTCGCAGGATCCCCCTCTCACACTTTCCTCTAGGTGCTGCTGACAGCCTGTCCAAGGGTCCTCCTCTCGTTCTCTCCTCTCGGTGCTGCTGAATGCCTGTACCAGGATCGTCCTCTCATTCTCTCCTCTAGGTGCTGCTGACAGCCTGTCCCAGGGTCATTGTCTCACACTCCTCTCTAGGTGCTGCTGGCTGCCTTTCCCAGGGTTCTCCTCTCACACTCTCCTCTAGGTGCTGCTGACTGACTGTCCCAGGTTCCTCCTCTCGCACTCTCCACTAGGTGCTGCTTCTGCTTGTCTCAGAGTCCTCCTCTCGCACTCTCCTCTACGTGCTGCTGGTTGCCTTTCCCAGGGTTCTCCTCTCACACTCTCCTCTAGGTGATGCTGACTGCCTCTCCCAGAGTCCTCCTCTCACACTCTCCTCTCGGTGCTGCTGACTGCCTCTCCCAGAGTGCTCCTCTCACACTCTCCTCTAGGTGATGCTGACTGCCTGTCCCAGGATCCTCCTCTCTCACTCTCCTCTAGGTGCTGCTGACTGCCTGTCCCAGGGTCCTCCTCTTGCTCTCTTCTCTCGGTGCTGCTAATGGCCTTTCCCAGGATCCTCCACTGACACTCTCCTCTAGGTGCTGCTGACTGCCTGTACCAGGCTCATGCTCTCAGTCTCCTCTAGGTCCTGCTGACTGCCTGTCCCAGGATCCTCCTCTCGCTTTCTCCTCTAGGTGATGCTGACTGCCTCTCCCAAAGTCCTCGTCTGACACTCTCATCCACGTCCTGCTGCCTACCTGTCCCAGGCTCCACCTCTCATTCTCTCCTCTATGTGCTGCTGACTGCCTGTCCCAGGATCCTCCTCTCACACTCTCCTTTAGGTGCTGCTGACTGCCTGTCCCAAGATCCTCCTCTCGCTCTCTCCTCCAGGTGCTGCTGACTGCCTGTCCCAGGTTCCTCCATCGCAATCTCCACTAGGTGCTGCTGACTGCTTGTCTCAGAGTGCTCCTCTCGCACTCTCCCCTACGTGCTGCTGATTGCCTGTCGCAGTGTCCCCCTCTCACACTTTCCTCTAGGTGCTGCTGACAGCCTGTCCAAGGGTGCTCCTCTCGCTCTCTCCTCTTGGTGCTGCTGACTGCCTGTACCAGGATCGTCCTCTCATTCTCTCCTCAAGGTGCTGCTGACAGCCTGTCCCAGGGTGATTGTCTCACACTCCTCTCTAGGTGCTGCTGGCTGCCTTTCCCAGGGTTCTCCTCTCACACTCTCCTCTAGGTGCTGCTGACTGCCTGTCCCAGTGTCCTCCTCTCGCTATCTCCTCTAGGTGCTGCTGAATGCCTGTCTCAGTGTCCACCTCTCGCTCTCTCCTCTAGGTGCTGCTGGCTTCCAGTTCCAGGGTCCTCCTCTCACAGTCTCCTCTAGGTGATGCTGACAGCCTGTCCCAGTGTCCTCCTCTCGCTATCTCCTCTAGGTGCTGCTGACTGCCTGTCCCTGTGTCCTCCTCTCGATCTCTATTCTACGTGCTGCTGACTGCCTTTCCCAGGGTCCTCCTCTCACACTTTCCTCTAGGTGCTGCTGACGACCTTTCCCAGGGTCCTCGTCTCGCTCAATTATCTAATTGCTGCTGAATCCCTGTCCCAGGGCCCTCCTTTCACACTCTCCTCTAGGTTCTCCTGACTGCCTGTCCCAAGTTCCTCCACTCACATTCTCCACTAGGTGCTGCTGACTGCTTGTCTCAGAGTCCTCCTCTCGCACTCTCCTCTACGTGCTGCTGCTTGCCTGTCCCAGGTCCCCCTCTCACACTTTCCTCTAGGTGCTGCTGACTGCCTGTCCCAGTGTCTTCCTCTCACACTCTCATCCACGTGCTGCTGACTGCCTGTCACAGAGTCCTCCTCTCGCTCTATCCTCTAGGTACTGCTGATTGCCTGTCCCAGTGTATTCCTCTCACACTCTCATCCAGGTGCTGCTGACTGCCTGTCCCAGGTTCCTCCTCTCGCACTCTCTCTCTAGGTGCTGTTGACTGCCTGTCCCAGGGTCTTCCTCTCACACTTTCCTCTAGGTGTTGCTGACTGCCTGTACCAGAATCCTCCTCTCGCACTCTCCTCTAAGTGCTACTGACTGCATTTCCCAGGGTCCTCCTCTCGCAATCTCCTCTATGTGCTGCTGCCTGCATGTCCCAGTGTCCTCCTCTCGCTCTCTCCTCTAGGTGCTGCTGGCTTCCAGTTCCAGGGTCCTCCTCTCACAGTCTCCTCTAGGTGCTGCTGACAGCCTGTCCCAGTGTCCTCCTCTCGCTATCTCCTCTAGGTGCTGCTGACTGCCTGTCCCTGTGTCCTCCTCTCGATCTCTACTCTACGTGCTGCTGACTGCCTTTCCCAGGGTCCTCCTCTCACACTTTCCTCTAGGTGCTGCTGACGACCTTTCCCAGGGTCCTCGTCTCGCTCAATTATCTAATTGCTGCTGAATCCCTGTCCCAGGGCCCTCCTTTCACACTCTCCTCTAGGTTCTCCTGACTGCCTGTCCCAAGTTCCTCCTCTCGCATTCTCCACTAGGTGCTGCTGACTGCTTGTCTCAGAGTCCTCCTCTCGCACTCTCCTCTACGTGCTGCTGCTTGCCTGTCCCAGGGTCCCCCTCTCACGCTTTCCTCTAGGTGCTGCTGACTGCCTGTCCCAGTGTCTTCCTCTCACACTCTCATCCACGTGCTGCTGACTGCCTGTCACAGAGTCCTCCTCTCGCTCTATCCTCTAGGTACTGCTGACTGCCTGTCCCAGTGTATTCCTCTCACACTCTCATCCAGGTGCTGCTGACTGCCTGTCCCAGGGTCCTCCTCTCGCACTCTCCTCTAGGTGCTGTTGACTGCCTGTCCCAGGGTCTTCCTCTCACACTTTCCTCTAGGTGTTGCTGACTGCCTGTACCAGAATCCTCCTCTCGCACTCTCCTCTAAGTGCTACTGACTGCATGTCCCAGTGTCCTCCTCTCACATTCCCCTCTATTTGCTGCTGACTGCCTGTCCCAGGGTCCTCCTCTCACACTCTCATCCAGGTGCTGCTGACTGCCTGTCCCAGGTTCCTCCTCTCGCTCTCAACTCTAGGTGCTGCTGGCTGCCTTTCCCAGGGTTCTCCTCTCACACTCTCCTCCAGGTTCTGCTGGCAGCCTGTTCCAGGGTCCTTCTCTCAAACACTCCTCTCAGTGCTGCTGACTGCCTGTCCCAGGGTCCTCCACTCACACTCCCCTCTAAGTGCTGCTGACTGCGTGTTCCATGGTCCTCCACTCACCTTCCCCTCTAGGTGCTGTTGACTGCCTGTCCCGGAGTTCTCCTCTCCCTTTCTCGTCTACATGCGGCTGACTGCCTGACCCAGGGTCCTCGTCTCACACTATCCTCTATGTGCTGCTGATTGCCTGTACCAGAATCCTCCTCTCGCACTCTCCACTAGATGCTGCTGACTGCCCGTCCCCAGATTTCTCCTCTCCAATTCTCCTCCACGCGCTGCTGACTCCTTTTCCCATGGTCATCCTCTAACTCTCTCCTCTAGTTGCTGCTGACTGTCTGTCTCAGGGTCCTCCTCTCACACTCTCCTCTAGCTGCTGCTGACTGCCTGTCACAGTGTCCTCCTCTCACACTCTCCTCTAGGTGCTGCTGACTGCCTGTCCCAGGGTCCTCCTCTCACACTCTCCTCTAGGTGCTGCTGACTGCCTGTCCCAGTGTCCTCCTCTCACACTCTCCTCTAGGTGCTGCTGACTGCCTGTCCCTGTGTTCTCCTCTCACACTCTCCTCTAGATGCTGCTGACAGACTGTCCAAGTCTCCTCCTCACATTCTCTCCTCTAGGTGCTGTTGACTGCCTGTCCCATGGTCCTCATCTCGCACTCTACTCTCCGTGCTGCTGACTGCCTGTCCCAGGTTCCTCCTCTCACACTCTCCTTTAGGTGCTGTTGATGCCTGTCCCAGTGTCCTCTTCTCGCTCTCTCCTCTAAGTGCTGCTGACAGCCTTTCCAAGGGTCCTCCTCTCACACTCTCGTCCACGTCCTGCTGTCTGCCTGCCCCAGGGTCCTCCTCTCACACTCTCCTTTAGTGCTGCTGACTGCCTGTCGCAGGGTCCTCCTCTCACACTCTCACCTAGGTGTAGCTGACTGCCTGTCTCAGTGTTCTCCTCTCGCTCTCTCCTCTAGATGCTGCTGACTGCCTTTCCCAGTCGCCTTTTCTCACACTCTCGTCCACGACCTGCTGACTGCCTGTACCAGAATTCTCCTCTCGCAGTCTCCTCTAAGTGCTACTGACTGCATTTCCCAGGGTCCTCCTCTCGCAATCTCCTCGAAGTGCTGTTGACTGCCTGTCGCAGTGTTCTCCTCTCACACTCTCCTCTAGGTGCTGCTGACTGCCTGTCCCAGAGTCCTCCTCTCGCTCTCTCCTCTACGTGCTGCTGACTGCCTGTCCCAGAGTCCGCCTCTCGCTCTCTCCTCTAGGTCCTGCTGGCTGCCTGTCTCAAGGTCCTCCCCTCGCACCCTCCTATAAGTGCTGCTGATTGCCTGTCCCAGTTTCCTCCTCTCACACTCTCCTCTCGGTGCTGCTGACTGCTTATCCCAGGATATTCCTCTTGCACTCTCCTCTAGATGCTGAAGACTGACTGTCCAAGTGTCCTCCTCACATTCTCTCCTCCAGGTGCTGCTGCCTCCATGTCCCAGGCTCCTCCTCTCATTCTCTCCTCTAGGTGCTGCTGACTGCCTGTCACAGTGTCTTCCTCTCACACTCGCCTCTAGGTGCTGCTGACTGCCTGTCCCAGTGTCCTCTTCTCGCTCTCTCCTCTAGGTGCTACTGACTGCCTGTCCCAGTGTCCTCCTCTCACTCTCTCCTCTAGGTGCTGCTGACTGCCTGTCCCAGGGTCCTCCTCTCACATTCTCCTCTATCTGCTGCTGACTGCCTGTCACAGGGTCTTCCTCTCAAACTCTCATCTAGGTTCTGCTGACTGTCCCGTATTCCTCCTCTCACACTCTCCTCTAGGTGCTGCTGACTGCCTGACCCAGTGTCCTCGTCTCACACTATCCTCTATGTGCTGCTGATTGCCTGTACCAGAATCCGCCTCTCGCACTCTCCTCTAGATGCTGCTGACTGCCTGTCCCCAGGTTTCTCCTCTCCCATTCTCCTCCACGTGCTGCTGACTCCGTTTCCCCGGGTCCTCCTTTCACTCTCTCCTCTAGGTTCTGCAGTCTGCCTGTCCCAGGGCCCTCTTCTCTCTCTCTCCTCTAGGTGCTGCTGACTGCCTGTCCCAGAACCCGCCTCTCACACTCTCCTCTAGGTACTGCTGACTGCCTGTCCCAGGGTCCTCCTCTAATACTCTCATCTACGTGCTGTTGACTGCCTGTCTCAAGGTCCTCCTCTCGCACGCTCCTATAGGTACTGCTGATTGCCTGTCCCTGTGTCCTCCTCTCACACTCTCCTCTAGGTGCTGCTGACTGCTTATCCCAGGATCCTCCTCTTGCACTCTCCTCTAGGTGCTGCTGACTGCCTGTCCCTGTGTCCTCCTCTCGCACACTCCTCTAGGTACTGCTGACTGCCTGTCACAGGGTCTTCCTTTTTCACTCTCATCTATGTGCTGCTGACTGACTGTCCCATGTTCCTCCTCTCACACTCTCCTCTAGGTTCTGCTGACTGCCTGTCCAAGGTTCCTGCTCTCGCTCTCTCCTCTAGGTGCTGCTGACTGCCTGTCCCAGGTTCCTCCTCTCTCACTCTCCTCTAGATGCTGCAGTCTGCCTGTCCCAGGGCCCTCCTCTCACTCTCTCCTGTACGTGCTGCTGACTGCCTGTCCCAGGGTCCTCCTCTCGCTCTCTCCTCTAAGTGCTTCTCAGAGCCAGACCCAGGGTCCGCCTCTCACACTCTCGTCTACATCCTGCTGACTGCCTGTCCCAGGGACCTCTCACACTCTCCTCTTTGGTGCTGCTGACTGCCTGTCCCAGGGTCCTCCTCTCACACTCTCCTCTAGGTGTAGCTGAATGCCTGTCCCAGGGTCCTCCTCTCACACTCTCCTCTAGGTGTAGCTGAATGCCTGTCTCAGGGTCCTCCTCTCGCTCTCTCCTCTAGATGCTGCTGACTGCCTTTCCCAGTCTCCTCTTCTGACACTCCCCTCTAGGTGTTGCTGACTCTCTGTACCAGAATCCTCGTCTCGCACTCTCCTCCTAGTGCCACTGACTGCCTGTCCCAGGGTCGTTCTCCTGCAATCTCCTGTAGGTGCTGCTAACTGCCTGTCCCAGTGTCCTCCTCTCACACTCTCCTCTATGTGCTGCTGACTGAGTGTTCCGTGGTCCTCCTCTCACATTCCCCTCTAGGTGCTGTTGACTGCCTGTCCCCGAGTTCTCCTCTCCCATTCTCGTCCACATGCGGCTGACTGCCTGACCCCGGGTCCTCGTCTCACACTCTCCTCTATGTGCTGCTGATTGCCTGTACCAGAATCTTCCTCTCGCACGCTCCTCTAGATGCTGCTGACTGCCTTTCCCCAGGGTTCTCCTCTCCCAGTCTCCTCCACGTGCTGCTGACTCCTTTTCCCCAGGTCCTCCTCTCACTCTCTCCTCTAGGTGCTGCTGACTGCCTGTCCCAGGGTCCTCCTCTCTCACTCTCCTCTAGATGCTGCAGTCTGCCTGTCCCAGGGCCCTCCTCTCACTCTCTCCTGTAGGTGCTGCTGACTGCCTGTCCCAGAGTCCGCCTCTCGCTCTCTCCTCTAGGTACTGCTGACTGCCTGTCCCAGGGTCCTCCTCTCACACTCTCCTCTAGGTGCTGCTGACTGCGTGTTCCATGGTCCTCCTCTCACACTCTCCTCTAGGTGCTGCTGTCTGCCTGTCCCAGTGTCCTCCTCTCTCACTCTCCTCTAGATGCTGCAGTCTGCCTGTCCCAGGGCCCTCCTCTCACTCTCTACTGTAGGTGCTGCTGACTGCCTGTCCCAGGGTCCTCCTCTCACACTCTCTTTTGGAGCTGCTGACTGCTTGTCCCAGAGTCCGCCTCTCGCTCTCTCCTCTAGGTACTGCTGACTGCCTGTCCCAGGCTCCTCCTCTAATACTCTCATCTCGGTGCTGTGGACTGCCTGTCTCAAGGTCCTCCTCTCACACTCTCCTCTAGGTGCTGCTGACCGCGTGTTCCATGGTCCTCCTCTGACATTCCCCTCTAGGTGCTGTTGACTGCCTGTCCCCGAGTTCTCCTCTCCCATTCTCGTCCACATGCGGCTGACTGCCTGACCCAGGGTCCTCGTCTCACACTATCCTCTATGTGCTGCTGATTGCCTGTACCAGAATCCGCCTCTCGCACTCTCCTCTAGATGCTGCTGACTGCCTGTCCCCCGGGTCCTCCTCTCACTCTCTCCTGTAGGTGCTGATGACTGCCTGTCCCAGGGTCCTCCTCTCACACTCTCTCCTCGGTGCTGCTGACTGCCTGTCCCAAAGTCCGCCTCTCGCTCTCTCCTCTAGGTACTGCTGACTGCCTGTCCCAGGGTCCTCCTCTAATACTCTCATCTAGGTCCTGTTGACTGCCTGTCTCAAGGTCCTCCTCTCGCACCCTCCTATAGGTACTGTTGATTGCCTGTCCCAGTGTCCTCCTCTCACACTCTCCTCTAGGTGCTGCTGACTGCTTATCCCAGGGTCCTCCTCTCACACTCTCCTCTATCTGCTGCTGACTGCCTGTCACAGGGTCTTCCTCTCAAACTCTCATCTAGGTTCTGCTGACTGACTGTCCCGTATTCCTCCTCTCACACTCTCCTCTAGGTGCTGCTGACTGCCTGTCCCAGGGTCCTCCTCTCACACTCTCCTCTCGGTGCTGCTGTTTGCCATTCCCAGGGTCCTCTACTCGTACTCTCCTCTCGGTGCAGCGGACTGCCTGTCCCGGTGTCCTCTTCTCACTTTCTCCTCTAGGTGCTGTTGACTGCCTGCCCCAGGTTCCTCCTCTCGCACTCTCCTCTTGGTGCTGCTGACTGCCTGTCCAAGTTTCCTCCTCTCACACTCTCCTCTAGGTGCCGCTGACTGCCTGTACCAGAATCCTCCTCGCGCACTCTCCTCTAGGTGCTGCTGACTGCGTGTTCCATGGTCCTCCTCTCACATTCCCCTCTAGGTGCTGTTGACTGCCTGTCCCCGAGTTGTCCTCTCACATTCTCGTCCACGTGCTGCTGACTGATTTTCCCAGGGTCCTCCTCTCAAACTCTCCTCTAGGTGCTGCTGACTGCCTGTCCCAGGGTCCTCCTCTCTCACTCTCCTCTAGATGCTGCAGTCTGCCTGTCCCAGGGCCCTCCTCTCACACTCTCTTTTGGAGCTGCTGACTGCCTGTCCAGGAGTCCACCTCTCGCTCTCTCCTCTAGGTACTGCTGACTGCCTGTCCCAGGCTCCTCCTCTAATACTCTCATCTCGGTGCTGTTGACTGCCTGTCTCAATTTCCTCCTCTCGTACGCTCCTATAGGTGCTGCTGATTGCCTGTCCCAGTGTCCTCCTCTCACTCTATCCTCTAGGTGCAGCTGACTGTTCGCCATGTGTCCTCCTCACATACTCTCCTCTAGATGCTGAAGACTGACTGTCCAATGGTCCTCCTCACATTCTCTCCTCCAGGTGCTGCTGACTGCCTTTCCCTGGGTCCTCCTCTCACACTCTCCTCTAGGTGCTGCAGTCTGCCTGTCCCAGTGTCCTCCTCTCTCACTCTCCTCTAGATGCTGCAGTCTGCCTGTCCCAGGGCCCTCCTCTCACTCTCTCCTGTACGTGCTGCTGACTTCCTGTCCCAGGGTCCTTCTGTCACACTCTCTTCTAGGTGCTGCTGACTGCCTGTCCCAGAGTCTGCCTCTCGCTCTCTCCTCTAGGTACTGCTGACTGCCTGTCGCAGGGTCCTCCTCTAATACTCTCATCTAGGTGCTGTTGACTGCCTGTCTCAAGGTCCTCCTCTCGCACATCCTATAGGTACTGCTGATTGCCTGTCCCAGTGTCCTCCTCTCACACTCTCCTCTAGGTGCTGCTGACTGCCTGTCCCAGTGTCCTCCTCTCACACTCTCCTCTCGGTGCTGCTGACTGCCTGTCCCAGGTTCCTCCTCTCACACTCTCCTCTATGTGCTGCTGACTGAGTGTTCCGTGGTCCTCCTCTCACCTTCCCCTCTAGGTGCTGTTGACTGCCTGTCCCCGAGTTCTCCTCTCCCATTCTCGTCCACATGCGGCTGACTGCCTGACGCAGGGTCCTCGTCTCACACTATCCTCTATGTGCTGCTGATTGCCTGTACCAGAATCCGCCTCTCGCACTCTCCTCTAGATGCTGCTGACTGCCCGTCCCCAGGTTTCTGCTCTCCCATTCTCCTCCACGTGCTGCAGACTCCTTTTCCCCGGGCCCTCCTCTCACTCTCTCCTGCAAGTGCTGCTGACTGCCTGTCCCAGGGTCCTCCTCTCTCACTCTCCTCTAGATGCTGCTGTCTTCCTGTCCCAGTGTCCTCCTCTCTCACTCTCCTCTAGATGCTGCAGTCTGCTTGTCCCAGGGCCCTCCTCTCACTCTCTCCTGTAGGTGCTGATGACTGCCTGTCCCAGGGTCCTCCTCTCACTCTCTCCTCCAGGTGCTGCTGACTGCCTGTCCCAAGGCCCTCCTCTCACTCTCTCCTGTAGGTGCTGGTGACTGCCTGTCCCAGGGTCCTCCTCTCACACTCTCTTCTAGGTGCTGCAGACTGCCTGTCCCAGTGTCCTCCTCTCACACTCTCCTCTATGTGCTGCTGACTGCGTGTTCCGTGGTCCTCCTCTGACATTCCCCTCTAGGTGCTGTTGACTGCCTGTCCCCGAGTTCTCCTCTCCCATTCTCGTCCACATGCGGCTGACTGCCTGACCCAGGGTCCTCGTCTCACACTATCCTCTATGTGCTGCTGATTGCCTGTACCAGAATCCGCCTCTCGCACTCTCCTCTAGATGCTGCTGACTGCCTGTCCCCCGGGTCCTCCTCTCACTCTCTCCTGCAAGTGCTGCTGACTGCCTGTCCCAGGGTCCTCCTCTCACACTCTCCTCTAGGTGCTGCTGTCTTCCTGTCCCAGTGTCCTCCTCTCTCACTCTCCTCTAGATGCTGCAGTCTGCTTGTCCCAGGGCCCTCCTCTTACTCTCTCCTGTAGGTGCTGCTGACTGCCTGTCCCAGAGTCCGCCTCTCGCTCTCCCCTCTAGGTGCTGCTGACTGCCTGTCCCAGAGTCCGCCTCTCGCTCTCTCCTCTAGGTACTGCTGACTGCCTGTCCCAGGGTCCTCCTCTAATACTCTCATCTAGGTGCTGTTGACTGCCTGTCTCAAGGTCCTCCACTTGCACACTCCCACAGGTACTTCTGATTGCCTGTCCCAGTGTCCTCCTCTCACACTCTCCTCTCCATGCTGCTGACTGCTTATCCCAGGATCCTCCTTTCACACTCTCCTCTATCTGCTGCTGACTGCGTGTTCCATGGTCCTCCTCTCACATTCCCCTCTAGGTGCTGTTGACTGCCTGTCCCCGAGTTGTCCTCTCACATTCTCGTCCACGTGCTGCTGACTGATTTTCCCAGGGTCCTCCTCTCACACTCTCCTCTAGGTGCTGCTGACTGCCTGTCCCATTATTCTCATCTCACACTCTCCTCTCAGTGCTGCTGACTGCCTGTCCCAGGTTCCTCGTCTCATACTCTCGTCCACGTCCTGCTGCCTACCTGTCCCAGGCTCCTCCTCTCATTCTCTCCTCTAGGTGCTGCTGACTGCCTGTCCCAGGCTCCTCCTCTCATTCTCTCCTCTAGGTGCTGCTGACTGCCTGTCCCAGTGTCCTCCTCTCACACTCTCTTTTGGAGCTGCTGACTGCCTGTCCCAGAGTCCGCCTCTCACTCTCTCCTCTAGGTACTGCTGACTGCCTGTCCCAGGCTCCTCCTCTAATACTCTCAACTCGGTGCTGTTGACTGCCTGTCTCAAGGTCCTCCTCTCGTATGCTCCTATAGGTGCTGCTGACTGCCTGTCCCAGTGTCCTCCTCTCACTCTATCCTCTAGGTGCTGCTGACTGCCTGTCCCAGAGTCCTCCTCGCATACTCTCCTCTAGATGCTGAAGACTGACTGTCCAAGGGTCCTCCTCACATTCTCTCCTCCAGGTGCTGCTGACTGCCTTTCCCAGGGTCCTCCTCTCGCTCTATCCTCTAGGTACTGCTGACTGCCTGTCCCAGGGTCTTCCTTTTACTCTGTCATCTATGTGCTGCTGAGTGATTGTCCCATGTTCCTCCTCTCACACTCTCCTCGAGGTGCTGCTGATTGCCATTCGCTGGGTCCTCATCTCGCACTCTCGTCTCAGTGCTGCTGACTGCCTGTCCCAGTGTCCTCCTCTCACACTCTCCTCTAGATGCTGCTGACAGCCTGTCTCAGTGTCCTCCTCTCACACTCTCCTCTAGGTGCTGCTGACTGCCTGTCTCAAGGTTCCTCCTCTCACACTCTCCTCTAGGTGCTGTTGACAGCCTGTCCCAGGTTCCTCCTCTCACACTCTCCTCTAGATGCTGCTGACTGTCTTTCCCAGGGTCCTCCTCTCACACTGTCATCGAGATGCTGCTGACTGCCTGTCCCAGTGTCCTCCTCTCACACTCTCCTCTAGGTGCTGCTGACTGCCTGTCCCAGGGTCCTCCTCTCACACTCTCATCGAGATGCTGCTGACTTCCTGTCCCAGGGTCCTCCTCTCACACTCTCCTCTAGGTGCTGCTGAATGCCTATCCCAGGGTCCTCCTCTCACACTCTCCTCTAGGTGTAGCTGACTGCCTGTCCCAGGGTCCTCCTCTCACACTCTCCTCTTTGGTGCTCCTGACTGCCTGTCCCAGGGTCCTCCTCTCACACTCTCCTCTAGGTGTAGCTGACTGCCTGTCTCAGGGTCCTCCTCTCGCTCTCTCCTCTAGATGCTGTTGACTGCCTTTCCCAGTCTCCTCTTCTGACACTCCCCTCTAGGTGTTGCTGACTCCCTGTACCAGAATCCTCGTCTCGCACTCTCCTCCTAGTGCCACTGACTGCATTTCCCAGGGTCCTCCTCTTGCAATCTCCTGTAGGTGCTACTAACTGCCTGTCCCAGTGTCCTCCTCTCACCTTCCCCTCTAGGTGCTGCTGACTGCCTGTCCCAGGGTCCTCCTCTCACTCTCTCCTCTATGTGCTGCTGACTAAGTGTTCCGTGGTCCTCCTCTCACATTCCCCTCTAGGTGCTGTTGACTGCCTGTCCCCGAGTTCTCCTCTCCCATTCTCGTCCACATGCGGCTGACTGCCTGACCCAGGGTCCTCGTCTCACACTCTCCTCTATGTGCTGCTGATTGCCTGTACCAGAATCCGCCTCTCGCACTCTCCTCTAGATGCTGCTGACTGCCCGACCCCAGGGTCCTCCTCTCACTCTCTCCTCTAGGTGCTGCTGACTGCCTGTCCCAGGGTCCTCCTCTCACTCTCTCCTGCAAGTGCTGCTGTCTGCCTGTCCCAGGGTTTTCCTCACACACTCTCATCTAGTTGCTTCCACACCTAACTCCCCAACTCCCCAGCAGCCCAGCACTCCACACCTTACTCCCCAACTCCCCAGCAGCCCAGCGCTCCACACCTAACTCCCCAGCAGCCCAGCACTCCACACCTAACCCCCAACTCCCCAGCACTCCACACCTAACTCCCCAACTCCCCAGCAGCCCAGCACTCCACAGCTAACTCCCCAACTCCCCAACTCCCCAGAACTCCACACCTAACTCCACAACTCCCCCGCACTTCAGACCGAACTTCCCAACTCCCCAGCAGCCCAGCACTCCACACATGACTCCCCAACTCCCAAGCACTCCACATCTAACGCCCCAACCCCCCAGCACTCCACGCCTGACTCCCCAGCTGCCCAGCACCCCACACCTAAATCCCCAACTCCCCAGCAACCCAGCAATGCACACCTAACTCCCCAGCTCCCAAGCACTCCACACCTAACACCCCAACTCCCCAGCACTCCACACCTAACTCCCCAACTCCCCAGCTGCCCAGAACTCCACACCTAACTCCCCAACTCCCCAGCAGCAAAGCACTCCACACTTAACTCCCCAACTCCCCAGCAGCCCAGCACTCCACACCTAACTCCCCAACTCCCCAGCTGCCCAGCACTCCACACTTAACTCCCCAACTGCACAGCAGCCCAGCACTCCACACCTAATTCCCCAACTCCCCAGCACTCCACACCTGACTCCCCAGTTGCCCAACACTGCACACCTAACTCCACAACTTCCCTGCAGTCCAGCACTCCACAGCTAACACACCAACTCCCCAGCAGCCCAGCACTCCACACCGAACTCCCCAGCTCAACAGCACTCCACACCTAAATCCCCAACTCCCCAGCAGCCCAGCACTCCACAGCTAACTCCCCAACTCCCCAGCAGCCCAGCACTCCACACGTAACTCCCCAGCAGCCCAGCACTCCACACCTAAATCCGCAACTCCCCCGCAGTCCACACCGAACTTCCCAACTCCCCAGCAGCCCAGCACCCCACACCTAACTCCCCAACTGCCCAGCAGCCAGGGACTCCACACCTAAATCCCCAAAACCCCACCAGCCCAGCACTGCACAGCTAACACCCCAACTCCCCAGCAGCCCAGCACTCCACACCTAACTCCACAAATCCCCAGCACTCCACACCTAACTCCCCAACTCCCCAACAGCCCAGCACTCCACACCTAACTCCACAAATCCCCAGCACTCCACACCTAACTCCCCAACTCCCCAACAGCCCAGCACTCCACACCGAACTCCCCAGCTCAGCAGCACTAAACACCTAAATCCCCAACTCCCCAGCAGCCCAGCACTCCACACCTAACTCCCCAAATCCCCAGCAACCCAGCACACCACACCTAACTCCACAACTCCCCCGCACTTCAGACCGAACTTCCCAACTCCCCAGCAGCCCAGCACTCCACACTTAAATCCCCAACTCCCCAGCACTCCACACCTAAATCCACAACTCCCCAACATCCCGCACTCCACACCGAACTCTCCAGCAGCCCAGCACTCCACATCTAACTCCCCAACACCCAGCAGCCCAGCACTCCACACCTAACTCCCCAGCACTCCCAAACTCCCCAGCAGCCCAGCACTCCACAACTAACTCCTCAACTCCTCAGCACTCCACACCTAACTCCGCAGCAGCCCAGCAGCCCAGCACTCCACATCTAACTCCCCAACACCCAGCAGCCCAGCACTCCACACCTAACTCCCCAACTCCCCAACAGCCCAGCACTCCACACCTAACACCCCAACTCCCCAGCACTCCACACCTAAATCCCCAACTCCCCAACAGCACCGCACTCCACATCTAACTCCCCAACACCCAGCAGCCCAGCACTCCACAACTTACACCCCAACTCCCCAACAGCCAAGCACTCCACACCCAACTCCCCAGCAGACCAGCACTCCACACCTAAATCCGCAACTCCCCCGCTCTCCACACCTAACTTCCCAACTCCCCAGCAGCCCAGCACTCCACACCTGAATCCCCAACTCCCCAGCACTCCACACCTAACGCCCCAACCCCCCAGCACTCCACACCTAACTCCCCAACTCCCCAGCTGCCCAGCACCCCACACCTCACTCCCCAACTCCCCAGCAACCCAGCACTCCACACCTAACTCCCCAACTCCCCAGCAGCCCAGCACTCCACACCTAACTCCCCAACTCCCCAGCAGCCCAGCACTCCACACCTAACTCCCCACCAGCCCAGCACTCCACACCTAACTCCCCAACTCCCCAGCAGCCCAGCACTCCACACCTAACTCCCCAGCAGCCCAGCACTCCACACCTAACTCCCCAACTCCCCAGCAGCCCAGCACTCCACACCTAACTCCCCAACTCCCCAGCAGCCCAGCACTCCACACCAAATACCCCAACTCCACAGCAGCCCAGCACTCCACACCTATCTCCCCAACTCCCCAGCAGCCCAGCACTCCACACCTAACTCCCCAGCACTCCACACCAAATTCCCCAAGTCCCCAGCACTCCACACCTAACTCCCTAACTCCCCAACAGCCCAGCACTCCACAACGAACTCCCCAGCAGCAGAGGACTCCACAACTAAATCCCCAACTCCGAAACAGCCCAACACTCCACAGCTAACTCCTCAACTCCACAACTCCCCAGCACTCCACTCTAACTCCCCAACTCCCCAGCACTCCACACCAACTCCCCAACTCCCCAGCAGACCAGTACTCAAGACCTAACTCCGCAACTCCCCCACACTCCACACCTAACTCTCCAACTCTCCAGCAGCCCAGCAATCCACACGTAAGTCCCCAATTCCCCAGCAGCCCAGCACTCCACACGTAACTCCCCAACTCCCCAGCAGTCCACACCTAACTCCCCAACTCCCCAGCAGCCCAGCACTCCACACCTAACTCCTCAACTCCCCAGCAGTCCACACCTAACTCCCCAACTCCCCAGCAGTCCAGCACTCCACACCTAACTCCTCAACTCCTCAGCACTCCACACCTAACTCCCCAACTCCCCAGCAGTCCAGCACTCCACACCTAACTCCCCAACTCCCCAGCAGCCCAGCACTCCACACCTAACTCCCCAACTCCCCAGCAGCCCAGCACTCCACACCTAACTCCCCAACTCCCCAGCACTCCACACCTATCTCCCCAACTCCCCAGCAGCCCAGCACTCCACACCTAACTCCCCAGCACTCCACACCAAATTCCCCAAGTCCCCAGCACTCCACACCTAACTCCCTAACTCCCCAACAGCCCAGCACTCCACAACGAACTCCCCAGCAGCAGAGGACTCCACAACTAAATCCCCAACTCCGAAACAGCCCAACACTCCACAGCTAACTCCTCAACTCCACAACTCCCCAGCACTCCACTCTAACTCCCCAACTCCCCAGCACTCCACACCAACTCCCCAACTCCCCAGCAGACCAGTACTCAAGACCTAACTCCGCAACTCCCCCACACTCCACACCTAACTCTCCAACTCTCCAGCAGCCCAGCAATCCACACGTAAGTCCCCAATTCCCCAGCAGCCCAGCACTCCACACGTAACTCCCCAACTCCCCAGCAGTCCACACCTAACTCCCCAACTCCCCAGCAGCCCAGCACTCCACACCTAACTCCTCAACTCCCCAGCAGTCCACACCTAACTCCCCAACTCCCCAGCAGTCCAGCACTCCACACCTAACTCCTCAACTCCTCAGCACTCCACACCTAACTCCCCAACTCCCCAGCAGTCCAGCACTCCACACCTAACTCCCCAACTCCCCAGCAGCCCAGCACTCCACACCTAACTCCCCAACTCCCCAGCAGCCCAGCACTCCACACCTAACTCCCCAACTCCCCAGAACTCCAGACCTAAATCCCCATCCCCCCAGCACTCCACACCTAACTCCCCAACTCCCCAGCAGCCCAGCACTCCACACCTAACTCCTCAACTCCCCAGTACTCCACACCTAACTCCCCAGCAGCCCAGCACTCCACACCTAACTCCGCAGCAGCCCAGCAGGCCAGCACTCCACACCTAACTCCGCAGCAGCCCAGCAGGCCAGCACTCCACACCTAACTCCCCTACTCCACTGCAGCCCAAGACTCCACAACTAAATCCCCAACTCCCCAACAGCCCAGCACTCCACACCTAACTCACCAACTCCCCAGTACTCAACACCTAAATCCCCAGCAGCCCAGCAGCCCAGCACTCCACACCAAAATCACAGGCAGCCCAGGACTCCACACCTAACTCCTCAACTCCCCAGCACTCCACACCTAACTCCCCAAATCCCCAGCAGCCCAGCACTCCACACCGAACTCCCCAACTCCCCAGCAGCCCAGCACTCCACACTTAACTCCCCAACTCCCCAGCAGCCCAGCACTCCACACCGAACTCCCCAACTCCCCAGCACTCCACACCTAACTCCCCAACTCCCCAGCACTCCACACCTAACTCCCCAACTCCCCAGCAGCCCAGCACTCCACAACTAACTCCCCAACTCCCCAGTACTCCACACCTAACTCCCCAGCAGCCCAGCACTCCACACCTAACTCCCCAACTCCCCAAATCCCCAGCACTCCACACCTAACTCCACAGCAGCCCAGCAGGCCAGCACTCCACAACTAACTCCCCAACTTCCCAGCAGCCAGGCAGCCCAGCACTCCACACCTAACTCCCAAACTCCCCAGCAGCCCAGCACTCCACACCTAACTCACCAACTCCCCAGCAGCCCAGCGCTCCACACCTAACTCCCCAAATCCCCAGCAGCCCAGCACTCCACACCTAACTCCCCAACTCCCCAGCAGCCAAGCACTCCACACCTAACTCCCCAACTCCCCAGCACTCCACACCTAACTCCCCTGCAGCCCAGCACTCCACAGCTAACTCCCCAGCAGCCCAGCACTCCACACCTAACTCACCAACTCCCCAGCAGCCCAGCGCTCCACACCTAACTCCCCAAATCCCCAGCAGCCCAGCACTCCACACCTAACTCACCAACTCCCCAGCAGCCCAGCACTCCACACCGAACTCCCCAACTCCCCAGCAGCCCAGCACTCCACACCTAACTCCCCAACTCCCCAGCACTCCACACCTAACTCCCCAGCAGCCCAGCACTCCACAGCTAACTCCCCAGCAGCCCAACACTCCACAGCTAACTCCCCAACTCCCCAGTACTCAACACCTAAATCCCCAGCAGCCCAGCAGCCCAGCACTCCACACCTAACTCCCCAACTCCCCAGCAGCCCAGCACTCCACACCTAACTCCCCAGAACTCCCCAACTCCCTAGCAGCCCAGCACTCCACACCTAAGTCCCCAACTCCACAGCACTCCACACCTAACTCCCCAACAGCCCAGCACTCCACACCTAACTCCCCAACACCCCAGCAGCCCAGCACTCCACACCGAACTCCGCAGCAGCCCAGCAGCCCAGCACTCCACACCTAACTCCCCAACTCCTCAGCAGCCCAGAAACTCCACACCTAACTCCCCATCACTCCCCAACTCCCCAGCAGCACAGCACTCCACACGTAAGTCCCCAACTCCCCAGCACTCCACACCTAACTCCCCAACACCCCGGCACTCCACACTTAACTCCCCAACTCCCCAGCAGGCCAGCACTCCACACCTAATACCACAACTCACCAGCACTTCACACCTAACACCCCAAATCCCCAGCAGCCCAGCACTCCACACCTAACTCACCAACTCCACAGTAGTCAACACCTAAATCTCCAGCAGCCCAGCAGCCCAGCGCTCCACACCTAACACCCCAGCAGCCCAGCACTCCACACCTAACTCCTCAACTCCCCAGCACTCCACACCTAACTCCCCAACTCCCCAGCAGCCCAGCACTCCACACCTAAATCCCCAACTCCCCAGCAGCCCAGCACTCCACACCTAACTCCCCAACTCCCCAGCACTCCACACCTAAATCCCCAACTCCCCAGCAGCCCAGCACTCCACACCTAACTCCCCAACTCCCCAGCACTCCCCAACTTCCCAGCAGCCCAGCACTCCACACCTAACTCCGCAGCGGCCCAGCAGCCCAGCACTCCACACCTAACTCCCCAATTCCCCAGCAGTCCAGCACTCCACACCTAACTCCGCAGCAGCCCAGCAGTCCAGCACTCCACACCTAACTCCCCAACTCCCCAGCACTCCACACCTAACTCCCCACCATCCCAGCACTCCACACCTAACTCCCCAACTCCCCAGCACTCCACACCTAACTCCCCAACTCCCCAGCAGCCCAGCACTCCACACCAAACTCCCCAACTCCCCTGCAGTCCAGCACTCCACACCTAACTCCGCAACTCCCCAGCAGCCCAGCACTCCACACCTAACTCCCCAACTCCCCAGCAGGCCAGCACTCCACACCTAACTCCCCAATTCCCAGCAGCCCAGCAGCCCAGCACTCCACACCTAAATCCGCAGCAGCCCAGCAGCCCAGCACTCCACACCTAAATCCGCAGCAGCCCAAAAGCCCAGCACTCCACACCTAACTCCCCAACTCCCCAGTACTCAACACCTAAATCCCCAGCAGCCCAGCAGCCCAGCGCACCACACCTAACTCCCCAGCAGCCCAGCACTCCACACCTAACTCCCCAACTCCCCAGCACTCCACACCTAACTCCCCAAATCCCCAGCACTCCACACCTAACTCCCCAACTCCCCAGCGCTCCACACCTAACTCCCCAACTCCCCAGCTCTCAACACCTAACTCCCCAGCAGCCCAGCGCTCCACACCTAATACCACAACTCCCCAGCACTCCACACCGAACACCCCTGCTCCCCAGCAGCCCAGCACTCCACACCTAACTCCCCAACTCCCCAGCATCCCAGCACTCCACACATAACTCCCTAACCCTCCAGCAGCCCAGGACTTCACACCTAACTCCCCAACTCCCCAGCACTCCACACCTAACTCCCCAACTCCCCAGCAGCCCTGCACTCCACACCTCACTCCCCAGCAGCCCTGCACTCCACACCTCACTCCCCAGCAGCCCAGCACTCCACACCTAACTCCCCGAAACCCCAGCAGCCCAGCACTCCACACCTAACTCCCCAACTCCCCAGCAGCCCTGCACTCCACACCTCACTCCCCAGCAGCCCAGCACTCCACACCTAACTCCCTAACCCCCCAGCAGCCCAGGACTTCACACCTAACTCCCCGAAACCCCAGCAGCCCAGCACTCCACACCTAATTTCCCAACTCCCCAACACCCCAGCACTCCACACCTAACTCCCCAGCAGCCCAACACTGCACACCTAACTCACCAACTTCCCAGCAGCCCAGCAGCCCAGCACTCCACACCTAACTCCGCAGCAGCCCATCACTCCACACCTAACTCCCCAACTCCCCAGCACTCCACACCTAACTCCCCAGCAGCCCAGCACTCCACACCTAACTCCCCAAATCCCCAGCACTCCACACCTAACTCCCCAGCAGCCCAGCACTCCACACCTAACTCCCCAACTCCCCAGCAGCCCAGCACTCCACACCTAACTCCCCAGCACTCCCCAACTCCCCAGCAGCCCAGCACTGCACACCAAACTCCCCAGCTCCCCAGCAGGCCAGAACTCCACACCTAACTCCCCAACTTCCCAGCAGCCCAGCACTCCACACCTAACTCCCCAACTCCCCAGCAGCCCAGCACTCCACACCTAACTCCCCAACACCCCAGCAGCCCAGCACTCCACACCTAACTCCGCAACTCCCCAGCAGCCCAGCACTCCACACCTAACTCCGCAACTCCCTACCAGCCCAGCACTCCACACCTAACTCCCCAACACCCCAGCAGCCCAGCACTCCACACCTAACTCCGCAGCGGACCAGCAGCCCAGCACTCCACACCTAACTCCCCAATTCCCCAGCAGTCCAGCACTCCACACCTAACTCCCCAACTCCCCAGCACTCCACACCTAACTCCCCACCATCCCAGCACTCCACACCTAACTCCCCAACTCCCCAGCACTCCACACCTAACTCCCCAACTCCGCAGCACTCCACACCAAACTCCTCAACTCCCCTGCAGTCCAGCACTCCACACCTAACTCCCCAACTCCCCAGCAGCCCAGCACTCCACACCTAACTCCGAAACTCCCCAGCAGCCAAGCACTCCACACCTAACTCCCCAGCACTCCCCAACGACCCAGCAGCCCAGCACTCCACACCTAACTCCCCAACTCCCCAGCAGGCCAGCACTCCACACCTAACTCCCCAATTCCCAGCAGCCCAGCAGCCCAGCACTCCACACCTAAATCCGCAGCAGCCCAAAAGCCCAGCACTCCACACCTAACTCCCCAACTCCCCAGTACTCAACACCTAAATCCCCAGCAGCCCAGCAGCCATGCGCACCACACCTAACTCCCCAGCAGCCCAGCACTCCACACCTAACTCCCCAACTCCACAGCACTCCACACCTAACTCCCCAACTCCCCAGCGCTCCACACCTAACTCCCCAACTCCCCAGCACTCCACACCTAACTCCCCAAATCCCCAGCACTCCACACCTAACTCCCCAGCAGCCCAGCAGCCCAGCGCTCCACACCTGACTCCCCAACTCCCCAGCTCTCAACACCTAACTCCCGAGCAGCCCAGCACTCCACACCCAACTCCCCAACTCCCCAGCAGCCCAGCACTGCACACCAAACTCCCCAACTCCCCAGCACTCCACACCTCACTCCCCAGCAGCCCAGCACTCCACACCTCACTCCCCAGCAGCCCAGCACTCCACACCTAAATCCCCAACTCCCCAGCAGCCCAGCACTCCACACCTAACTCCCCAACTCCCCAGCACTCCCCAAATCCCCAGCAGCCCAGCACTCCACACCTAACTCCCCAGCTGCCCAGCAGGCCAGCACTCCACACCTAACTCCCCAACTCCTCAGCAGCCCAGAACTCCACACCTAACTCCCCAACTCCTCAGCAGCCCAGCACTCCACACCTAACACCCCAATTCCCAGCAGCCCAGCAGCCCAGCACTCCACACCTAACTCCCCAACTACCCAGCACTCCACACCTAACTCCCCAACTACCCAGCACTCCACACCTAACTCCCCAACTCCCCAGCAGCCCAGCACCCCACACCTAACTCCCCAACTCCCCAGCAGCCCAGCACTCCACACCTAACTCCGCAACTCCCCAGCAGCCCAGCACTCCACACCTAACTCCCCAACTACCCAGCACTCCACACCTAACTCCCCAACTACCCAGCACTCCACACCTAACTCCCCAACTCCCCAGCAGCCCAGCACCCCACACCTAACTCCCCAACTCCCCAGCAGCCCAGCACTCCACACCTAACTCCGCAACTCCCCAGCAGCCCAGCACTCCACACCTAACTCCCCAGCACTCCCCAACTCCCCAGCAGGCCAGCACTCCACACCTAACTCCCCAATTCCCAGCAGCCCAGCAGCCCAGCACTCCACACCTAACTCCGCAGCAGCCCAGCAGCCCAGCACTCCACACCTAACTCCCCAACTCCCCAGTACTCAACACCTAAATCCCCAGCAGCCCAGCAGCGCAGCACTCCACACCTAAATCCCCAGCAGCCCAGCACTCCACACCTAAATCCCCAAATACCCAGCAGCCCAGCACTCCACACCTAACTCCCCAACTCCACAGCAGCCCAGCACTCCACACCTAACTCCCCAACTCCCCAGCAGCCCAGCACTCCACACCTAACTCCCCAACTCCCCAGCAGCCAAGCACTCCACACCTCACTCCCCAACTCCCCAGCAGCCCAGCACTCCACACCTAACTCCCCAACTCCCCAGCAGCCCAGCACTCCACACCTAACTCCGCAGCAGCCCAGCAGCCCAGCACTCCACACCTAACTCCCCAACTCCCCAGCAGCCCAACACTCCACACCTAACTCCCCAACTCCCCAGTACTCAACACCTAAATCCCCAACTCCCCAGCAGCCCAGCACTCCACACTTAAATCCACAACTCCCCAGCAGCCCAGCACTCCACACCTAACTCCCCAACTCCCCAGTACTCAACACCTAACTCCCCAACTCCTCAGCAGCCCAGAACTCCACACCTAAATCCGCAACTCCCCAGCACTCCACACCTAACTCCCTACCAGCCCAGCACTCCACACCTAACTCCCCAACTCCTCAGCAGCCCAGAACTCCACACCTAACTCCCCAACTACCCAGCACTCCACACCTAACTCCCCAACTCCCCAGCAGCCCAGCACTCCACACCTAACTCCGCAACTCCCCAGCAGCCCAGCACTCCACACCTAAATCCCCAGCACTCCCAAACTCCCCAGCAGGCCAGCACTCCACACCTAACTCCCCAATTCCCAGCAGCCCAGCAGCCCTGCACTCCACACCTAACTCCGCAGCAGCCCAGCAGCCCAGCACTCCAGACCTAACTCCCCAACTCCCCAGCAGCCCTGCACTCCACACCTAACTCCCCAACTCCTCAGCAGCCCAGAACTCCACACCTAACTCCCCACCAGCCCAGCGCTCCACACCTAACTCCCCAACTCCCCTGCACTCCACACCGAACTCCCCAACTCCTCAGCAGCCCAGAACTCCACACCTAACTCCCCAACTCCCCAGCACTCCACACCTAACTCCCCAACTCCCCAGCAGTCCAGCACTCCACACCTAAATCCCCACCTCCCCAGCAGCCCAGCACTCCACACCTAAGGCCCGAACAGCCCAGCACTCCACACCTAACACCCCAACTCCCCAGCAGGCCAGCACTCCACACCTAACTCCCCAATTCCCAGCAGCCCAGCAGCCCAGCACTCCACACCTAAATCCGCAGCAGCCCAGCAGCCCAGCACACCACACCTAACTCCCCAACTCCCCAGCAGCCCAGCATTCCACACCTAACTCCCCAGCAGCCCAGCAGCCCAGCGCTCCACACTTAACTCCCCAACTCCCCAGCAGCCCAGCACTCCACACCTAACTCCCCAACACCCCAGCACTCCACACCTAACTCCCCAGCAGCCCAGCACTCCACACCTCACTCCCCAGCAGCCCAGCACTCCACACCTAACTCCCCAACTCCCCAGCACTCCATACCTAACTCCCCAGCAGCCCAGCGCTCCACACCTAACTCCCAAGCAGCCCAGCGCTCCACACCTAACTTCCCAGCAGCCCAGCACTCCACACCTCACTCCCCAACTCCCCAGCAGCCAAGCACTACACACCGAACTCCCCAACTCCCCAGCACTCCACACCTAACTCCCCAACTCCGCAGCACTCCACACCTAACTCCCCAACTCCCCAGCAGCCCAGCACTTCAAACCTAACTCCCCAACTCCCCAGCAGCCCAGCACTCCACACCTAACTCCCCAACTCCCCAGCAGCCCAGCACTCCACACCTAACTCCCCAACTCCCCAGCACTCCACACCTAACTCCCCATGAGCCCAGCACTCAACACCTCACTCCCCAACTCCTCAGCAGCCCAGCACTCGACACCTAACTCCCCAACTCCTCAGCAGCCCAGCACTCCACACCTAACTCCCCAACTCCCCAGGAGCCCAGCACTCCACACCAAATTCCCCAAATCCCCAGCAGCCCAGCACTCCACATCGAACTCCCCAACTCCCCAGCAGCCCAGCACTCCACACCTAACTCGCCAACTCCCCAGCTCTCCACACCTAACTCCCCAACACCCCAGCACTCCACACCTAAATCCCCAGGAGCCCAGCACTCCACACCTAACTCCCCAAATCCCCAGCAGCCCAGCAGTCCACACCTAACTCCCCAAATCCCCAGCAGCCCAGCAGTCCACACCTAACTCCGCAGCAGCCCAGCAGCCCAGCACTCCACACCTAACTCCCCAACTCCCCAGCAGCCCAACACTCCACACCTAACTCCCCAACTCCCCAGCAACACAGCACTCGACACCTAACTCCCCAACTCCCCAACAGCCCAGCATCCACACCTAACTCCCCATCTCCCCAGCAGGCCAGCACTCCACACCTAACTCCCCAACTCCCCAGCAGCCCAGCACTCCACACCTAACTCCCCAACTGCCCAGCACTCCCCAACTCCCCAGCAGGCCAGCACTCCACACCTAAGTCCCCAACTCCCCAGCACTCCACAGCTAACTCCCCAACTCCCCAGCAGG
Organism: Isurus oxyrinchus; assembly: GCA_026770705.1. Lineage (NCBI taxonomy): Eukaryota > Metazoa > Chordata > Chondrichthyes > Lamniformes > Lamnidae > Isurus > Isurus oxyrinchus. The sequence continues at coordinate 193,461,282 of JANJGN010000006.1, read as the reverse complement.
GCAGCACTCCACACGTAACTCCCCAACTTCCCAGCAGCCCAGCACTCCACACCTAACTCCCCAACAGCTCAGCACTCCACACCTAACTCCCCAACTTCCCAGCAGCCCAGCACTCCACACCTAACTCCCCAACTTCCCAGCAGCCCAGCACTCCACACCTAACTCCCCAACTTCCCAGCAGCCCAGCACTCCACACCTAACTCCGCAGCAGCCCAGCAGCCCAGCACTCCACACCTAACTCCCCAACTCCCCAGCAGCCCAGCACTCCACACCTAACTCCCCAACTCCCCAGTACTCAACACCTAACTCCCCAACTCCCCAGCAGCCCAGCACTCCACACTTAAATCCACAACTCCCCAGCAGCCCAGCACTCCACACCTAACTCCCCAACTCCCCAGTACTCAACACCTAACTCCCCAACTCCTCAGCAGCCCAGAACTCCACACCTAAATCCCCAACTCCTCAGCACTCCACACCAAAATCCCCAAATCCCCAGCAGCCCAGCACTCCACACCTAACTCCACAACTCCCCAACAGCCCAGCACTCAACACCTAACTCCCCAACTCCCCAGCAGCCCAGCAGTCCACACCTAACTCCCCAACTCCCCAGCAGCCCAGCACTCCACACCTAACTCCCCAACTCCCCAGCAGCCCAGCACTCCACACCTAACTCCCCAACTCCCCAGCAGCCCAGCACTCCACACCTAACTCCCCAACTCCCCAGCAGCCCAGCACTCCACACCTAACTCCCCAACTCCCCAGCACTCCACACCTAACTCCCCAAATCCCCAGCAGCCTAGCACTCCACACCTAACTCCCCAACACCCCAGCAGCCCAGCACTCCACACCTAACTCCGCAACTCCCCAGCAGCCCAGCACTCCACACCTAACTCCCCAACTCCCCAGCAGCCCAGCACTCCACACCTAACTCCCCAGCACTCCCAAACTCCCCAGCAGGCCAGCACACCACACCTAACTCCCCAATTCCCAGCAGCCCAGCAGCCCAGCACTCCACACCTAACTCCGCAGCAGCCCAGCAGCCCAGCACTCCACACCTAACTCCCCAACACCCCAGTACTCAACACCTAAGTCCCCAGCAGCCCAGCAGCCCAGCACTCCACACCTAACTCCCCAACTCCCCAGTACTCAACACCTAAATCCACAGCAGCCCAGCAGCCCAGCGCTCCACACCTGACACCCCAGCAGCCCAGCACTCCACACATAACTCCTCAACTCCTCAGCACTCCACACCTAACTCCCCAACTCCCCAGCAGCCCAGCACTCCACACCTAACTCCCCAACTACCCAGCAGCCCAGCACTCCACACCGAACTCCTCAACTCCCCAACAGCCTAGCACTCCACAACTAACTCCACAACTCCCCAGCAGCCCAGCACTCAACACCTAACTCCCCAACTCCCCAGCAGCCCAGCACTCCACACCTAACTCCTCAACTCCCCAACAGCCCAGCACTCCACACCTAACTCCTCAACTCCCCAGCAGCCCAGCACTCCACACCTAACTCCCCAACTCCCCAGCAGCCCAGCACTCCACACCTAACTCCCCAACTCCCCAGCAGCCCAGCACTCCACACCTAACTCCTCAACTCCCCAACAGCCCAGCACTCCACACCTAACTCCCCAACTCCCCAACAGCCCAGCACTCCACACCTCACTCCCCAACTCCCCAGCAGCCAAACACTCCACACCGAACTCCCCACCATCCCAGCACTCCACACCTCACTCCCCAACTCCTCAGCAGCCCAGCACTCCACACCTCACTCCCCAACTCCCCAGCAGCCAAGCACTACACACCGAACTCCCCAACTCCCCAGCACTCCAAACCTAACTCCCCAACTCCTCAGCACTCCACACCTAACACCCCAACTCCTCAGCACTCCACACCTAACTCCCCAACTCCCCAGCAGCCCAGCACTTCACACCTAACTCCCCAAATCCCCAGCACTCCACACCTAACACCCCAACTCCTCAGCACTCCACACCTAACTCCCCAACTCCCCAGCACTCCACACCTAACACCCCAACTCCTCAGCACTCCACACCTAACTCCCCAATTCCCCAGCAGCCCAGCACTCCACACCTAACTCCGCAACTCCCCTGCAGCCAAGCACTCCACACCTAACTCCCCAACTCACCAGCAGCCCAGCACTCCACACCGAACTCCCCAACTCCCCAGCACTCCACACCTAACTCCCCATGAGCCCAGCACTCAACACCTCACTCCCCAACTCCTCAGCAGCCCAGCACTCGACACCTAACTCCCCAACTCCTCAGCAGCCCAGCACTCAACACCTCACTCCCCAACTCCTCAGCAGCCCAGCACTCCACACCAAATTCCACAAATCCCCAGCAGCCCAGCACTCCACACCTAAATCCCCAGCACTCCGAAACTCCCCAGCAGGCCAGCACTCCACACCTAACTCCTCAATTCCCAGCAGCCCAGCAGCCCTGCACTCCACACCTAACTCCGCAGCAGCCCAGCAGCCCAGCACTCCAGACCTAACTCCACAACTCCCCAGCAGCCCAGCACTCAACACCTAACTCCCCAACTCCCCAGCAGCCCAGCAGTCCACACCTTACTCCCCAACTCCCCAGCAGCCCAGCACTCCACACCTAACTCCCCAACTCGCCAGCAGCCCAGCACTCCACACCTAACTCCCCAACTCCCCAGCAGCCCAGCACTCCACACCTAACTCCGCAACTCCCCAGCAGCCAAGCACTCCACATCGAACTCCCCAACTCCCCAGCAGCCCAGCACTCCACACCTAACTCCCCAACTCCTCAGCAGCCCAGCACTCCACACCTCACTCCCCAACACCCCAGCAGCCCAACACTCCACACCTAACTCCCCAACTCCCCAGCAGCCCAGCACTCCACACCTAACTCCCCAACTCCCCAGTACTCAACACCTAACTCCCCAACTCCCCAGCAGCCCAGCACTCCACACTTAAATCCACAACTCCCCAGCAGCCCAGCACTCCACACCTAACTCCCCAACTCCCCAGTACTCAACACCTAACTCCCCAACTCCTCAGCAGCCCAGAACTCCACACCTAAATCCCCAACTCCCCAGCACTCCACACCTAACTCCCTACCAGCCCAGCACTCCACACCTAACTCCCCAACTCCTCAGCAGCCCAGAACTCCACACCTAACTCCCCAACTCCCCAGCACTCCACACCTAACTCCCCAAATCCCCAGCAGCCTAGCACTCCACACCTAACTCCCCAACACCCCAGCAGCCCAGCACTCCACACCTAACTCCGCAACTCCCCAGCAGCCCAGCACTCCACACCTAACTCCCCAGCACTCCCAAACTCCCCAGCAGGCCAGCACTCCACACCTAACTCCCCAATTCCCAGCAGCCCAGCAGCCCAGCACTCCACACCTAACTCCGCAGCAGCCCAGCAGCCCAGCACTCCAGACCTAACTCCCCAACTCCCCAGCAGCCCAGCACTCCACACCTAACTCCCCAACACCCCAGTACTCAACACCTAAGTCCCCAGCAGCCCAGCAGCCCAGCGCTCCACACCTAACACCCCAGCAGCCCAGCACTCCACACCTAACTCCCCAACTCCCCAGTACTCAACACCTAAATCCACAGCAGCCCAGCAGCCCAGCGCTCCACACCTGACATCCCAGCAGCCCAGCACTCCACACATAACTCCTCAACTCCTCAGCACTCCACACCTAAATCCCCAAATCCCCAGCAGCCCAGCACTCCACACCTCACTCCCCAACTCCCCAGCAGCCCAACACTCCACACCTATCTCCCCAACACCCCAGCACTCCACACCTAACTCCCCAACTCCCCAGCAGCCCAGCACTCAACACCTAACTCCCCAACTCCCCAGCAGCCCAGCACTCCACACCTAACTCCTAAACTCCCCAGCAGCCCAGCACTCCACACCTAACTCCTCAACTCCCCAACAGCCCAGCACTCCACACCTAACTCCTCAACTCCCCAACAGCCCAGCACTCCACACCTAACTCCCCAACTCCCCAGCAGCCCAGCACTCCACACCTAACTCCCCAACTCCCCACCATCCCAGCACTCCACACCTCTCTCCCCAACTCCTCAGCAGCCCAGCACTCCACACCTAACTCCCCAACTCCCCAGCAGCCCAGCACTCAACACCTAACTCCCCAACTCCCCAGCAGCCCAGCACTCCACACCTAACTCCTAAACTCCCCAGCAGCCCAGCACTCCACACCTAACTCCTCAACTCCCCAACAGCCCAGCACTCCACACCTAACTCCCCAACTCCCCAGCAGCCCAGCACTCCACACCTAACTCCCCAACTCCCCAGCAGCCCAGTACTCAACACCTAACTCCCCAACTCCCCAGCAGCCCTGCACTCCACACCTAACTCCCCAACTCCCCAGTACTCAACACCTAACTCCCCAACTCCTCAGCAGCCCAGAACTCCACACCTAAATCCCCAACTCCCCAGCACTCCACACCTAACTCCCCACCAGCCCAGCACTCCACACCTAACTCCCCAACTCCTCAGCAGCCCAGAACTCCACACCTAACTCCCCAACTACCCAGCACTCCACACCTAACTCCCCAACTCCCCAGCAGCCCAGCACCCCACACCTAACTCCCCAACTCCCCAGCAGCCCAGCACTCCACACCTAACTCCGCAACTCCCCAGCAGCCCAGCACTCCACACCTAACTCCCCAACTCCCCAGCAGGCCAGCACTCCACACCTAACTCCCCAATTCCCAGCAGCCCAGCAGCCCAGCACTCCACACCTAACTCCGCAGCAGCCCAGCAGCCCAACACTCCACACCTAACTCCCCAACTCCCCAGCAGCCCAGCACACCACACCCAACTCCCCAACTCCCCAGTACTCAACACCTAAATCCCCAGCAGCCCAGCAGCGCAGCACTCCACACCAAAATCCCCAGCAGCCCAGCACTCCACACCTAAATCCCCAAATACCCAGCAGCCCAGCACTCCACACCTAACTCCCCAACTCCACAGCAGCCCAGCACTCCACACCTAACTCCTAAACTCCCCAGCAGCCCAGCACTCCACACCTAACTCCCCAACTCCCCAGCAGCCCAGCACTCCACACCTAACTCCCCAACTCCCCAGCAGCCCAGCACTCCACACCTAACTCCTCAACTCCCCAGCAGCCAAGCACTCCACATCGAACTCCCCAACTCCCCAGCAGCCCAGCACTCCACACCTCACTCCCCAAATCCCCAGCAGCCAAACACTCCACACCGAACTCCCCACCATCCCAGCACTCCACACCTCTCTCCCCAACTCCTCAGCAGCCCAGCACTCCACACCTAACTCCCCAACTCCCCAGCAGCACAGCACTCCACACCTATCTCCCCAACTCCTCAGCAGCCCAGCACTCCACACCTCACTCCCCAACTCCCCAGCACTCCAAACCTAACTCCCCAACTCCTCAGCACTCCACACCTAACACCCCAACTCCTCAGCACTCCACACCTAACTCCCCAACTCCCCAGCAGCCCAGCACTCAACACCTAACTCCCCAACTCCCCAGCAGCCCAGCACTCCACACCTAACTCCCCAACTCCCCAGCAGCCCAGCACTCCACACCTAACTCCCCAACTCCCCAGCAGCCCAGCACTCCACACCAAACTCCCCAACTCCCCAGCAACGCAGCACTCCACACCTAACTCCCCAACTCCCCAGCAGCCAAGCACTCCACACCTAACTCCCCAACTCCCCAGCAGCCCAGCACTCCACACCTAACTCCCCACCAGCCCAGCAATCCACACCTAAAACCCCAGCAGCCCAGCACTCCACACCTAACACCCCAGCAGCCCAGCACTCCACGCCTAACTCCCTAACCCCCCAGCAGCCCAGCATTCCTCTACTAACTCCCCAAATCCCCAGCACTCCACACCTAACTGCCCAAATCCTCAGCAGCCCAGCACTCCACACCTAACTCCCCAACTCCCCAGCACTCCACACCTAACTCCCCAACTCCCCAGCAGCCCAGCGCTCCACATCGAACTCCCCAACTCCCCAGCAGCCCAGCACTCCACACCTAACTCGCCAACTCCCCAGCTCTCCACACCTAACTCCCCAACACCCCAGCACTCCACACCTAAATCCGCAGGAGCACAGCACTCCACACCTAACTCACCAGCAGCCCAGCACACCACACCTATCTCCGCAGCAGCCCAGCAGCCCAGCACTCCACACCTAACTCCCCAGCAGCCCAACACTCCACACCTAAATCCCCAACTCCCCAGCAACACAGCATTCGACACCTAACTCCCCAACTCCCCAACAGCCCAGCATCGACACCTAACTCCCCATCTCCACAGCAGGCCAGCACTCCACACCTAACTCCCCAACTCCCCAACAGCCCAGCACTCCACACCTAACTCCCCAACTCCCCAGTACTCAACACCTAACTCCCCAACTCCTCAGCAGCCCAGAACTCCACACCTAAATCCCCAACTCCCCAGCACTCCACACCTAACTCCCCACCAGCCCAGCACTCCACACCTAACTCCCCAACTCCTCAGCAGCCCAGAACTCCACACCTAACTCCCCAACTACCCAGCACTCCACACCTAACTCCCCAACTCCCCAGCAGCCCAGCACCCCACACCTAACTCCCCAACTCCCCAGCAGCCCAGCACTCCACACCTAACTCCGCAACTCCCCAGCAGCCCAGCACTCCACACCTAACTCCCCAACTCCCCAGCAGGCCAGCACTCCACACCTAACTCCCCAATTCCCAGCAGCCCAGCAGCCCAGCACTCCACACCTAACTCCGCAGCAGCCCAGCAGCCCAGCACTCCACACCTAACTCCCCAACTCCCCAGCAGCCCAGCACACCACACCCAACTCCCCAACTCCCCAGTACTCAACACCTAAATCCCCAGCAGCCCAGCAGCGCAGCACTCCACACCAAAATCCCCAGCAGCCCAGCACTCCACACCTAAATCCCCAAATACCCAGCAGCCCAGCACTCCACACCTAACTCCCCAACTCCCCAGCAGCCCAGCACTCCACACCTAACTCCCCAACTCCCCAGCAGCCCAGCACTCCACACCTAACTCCCCAACTCCCCAGCAGCCCAGCACTCCACACCTAACTCCCCAACTCCCCAGCAGCCAAGCACTCCACACCTCACTCCCCAACTCCCCAGCAGCCCAGCACTCCACACCTAACTCCCCAACTTCCCAGCAGCCCAGCACTCCACACCTAACTCCCCAACTCCCCAGCAGCCCAGCACTCCACACCTAACTCCGCAGCAGCCCAGCAGCCCAGCACTCCACACCTAACTCCCCAACTCCCCAGCAGCCCAGCACTCCACACCTAAATCCCCAGCACTCCCAAACTCCCCAGCAGGCCAGCACTCCACACCTAACTCCGCAGCAGCCCAGCAGCCCTGCACTCCACACCTAACTCCCCAACTCCTCAGCAGCCCAGAACTCCACACCTAACTCCCCACCAGCCCAGCGCTCCACACCTAACTCCCCAACTCCCCTGCACTCCACACCGAACTCCCCAACTCCCCAGCAGCCCAGCACTCCACACCTAAATCCCCACCTCCCCAGCAGCCCAGCACTCCACACCTAAGGCCCGAACAGCCCAGCACTCCACACCTAACACCCCAACTCCCCAGCAGGCCAGCACTCCACACCTAACTCCCCAATTCCCAGCAGCCCAGCAGCCCAGCACTCCACACCTAAATCCGCAGCAGCCCAGCAGCCCAGCACTCCACACCTAACTCCCCAGCAGCCCAGCAGGCCAGCACTCCACACCTAACGCCCCAACTCCCCAGCACTCCACACCTAACTCCCCTACTTCCCAGCACTCCACACTTAAATCCACAACTTCCCAGCACTCCACACCTAACTCCCCAGCAGCCCAGGACTCCACCACTAACTCCTCAACTCCCCAGCACTCCACACCTAACTCCCCAAATCCCCAGCAGCCCAGCACTCCACAACGAACTCCCCAGCAGCCCAGAACTCCACACCTAACTCCCCAGCATCCCAACACTCCACACCTAACTCCGCAGCAGCCCAGCAGCCCAGCACTCCACACCTAACTCCCCAGCAGCCCAACACTCCACACCTAACTCCTCAACTCCCCAGCAACACAGCACTCGACACCTAACTCCCCAACTCCCCAACAGCCCAGCACTCCACACCTAACTCCCCAACTCCTCAGCAGCCCAGAACTCCACACCTAAATCCCCAACTCCCCAGCACTCCACACCTAACTCCCCACCAGCCCAGCACTCCACACCTAACTCCCCAAATCCTCAGCAGCCCAGAACTCCACACCTAACTCCCCAATTCCCCAGCAGCCCAGCACCCCACACCTAACTCCCCAACTCCCCAGCAGCCCAGCACCCCACACCTAACTCCCCAACTCCCCAGCAGCCCAGCACTCCACACCTAACTCCGCAACTCCCCAGCAGCCCAGCACTCCACACCTAACTCCCCAACTCCCCAGCAGCCCAGCACTCCACACCTAACTCCCCAGCACTCCCAAACTCCCCAGCAGGCCAGCACTCCACACCTAACTCCCCAATTCCCAGCAGCCCAGCAGCCCTGCACTCCACACCTAACTCCGCAGCAGCCCAGCAGCCCAGCACTCCACACCTAACTCCGCAACTCCCCAGCAGCCCTGCACTCCACACCTAACTCCGCAGCAGCCCAGCAGCCCAGCACTCCAGACCTAACTCCCCAACTCCCCAGCAGCCCAACACTCCACACCTAACTCCCCAACTCCCCAGCACTCCACACCTAACTCCCCAACTCCCCAGTACTCAACACCTAAATCCCCAACTCCCCAGCAGCCCAGCACTCCACACTTAAATCCACAACTCCCCAGCAGCCCAGCACTCCACACCTAACTCCCCAACTCCCCAGTGCTCAACACCTAACTCCCCAACTCCTCAGCAGCCCAGAACTCCACACCTAAATCCGCAACTCCCCAGCACTCCACACCTAACTCCCTACCAGCCCAGCACTCCACACTTAACTCCCCAACTCCTCAGCAGCCCATGACTCCACACCTAACTCCCCAACTACCCAGCACTCCACACCTAACTCCCCAGCACTCCACACCTAACTCCCCAACACCCCAGCAGCCCAGCACTCCACACCTAACTCCGCAACTCCCCAGCAGCCCAGCACTCCACACCTAAATCCCCAGCACTCCCAAACTCCCCAGCAGGCCAGCACTCCACACCTAACTCCCCAATTCCCAGCAGCCCAGCAGCCCAGCACTCCACACCTAACTCCGCAGCAGCCCAGCAGCCCAGCACTCCAGACCTAACTCCCCAACTCCCCAGCAGCCCTGCACTCCACACCTAACTCCCCAACTCCTCAGCAGCCCAGAACTCCACACCTAACTCCCCACCAGCCCAGCGCTCCACACCTAACTCCCCAACTCCCCTGCACTCCACACCGAACTCCCCAACTCCTCAGCAGCCCAGAACTCCACACCTAACTCCCCAACTCCCCAGCACTCCACACCGAACTCCCCAACTCCCCAGCAGTCCAGCACTCCACACCTAAATCCCCACCTCCCCAGCAGCCCAGCACTCCACACCTAAGGCCCGAACAGCCCAGCACTCCACACCAAACACCCCAACTCCCCAGCAGGCCAGCACTCCACACCTAACTCCCCAATTCCCAGCAGCCCAGCAGCCCAGCACTCCACACCTAAATCCGCAGCAGCCCAGCAGGCCAGCACTCCACACCTAACTCCCCAACTCCCCAGCACTCCACACCTAACTCCCCTACTTCCCAGCACTCCACACTTTACTCCCCAACTTCCCAGCGCTCCACACCTAACTCCCCAGCAGCCCAGCACTCCACCACTAACTCCTCAACTCCCCAGCACTCCACACCGAACTCCCCACCAGCCCAGAACTCCACACCTAACTCCCCAGCATCCCAACACTCCACACCTAACTCCCCAACTCCTCAGCAGCCCAGAACTCCACACCTAACTCCCCAACTACCCAGCACTCCACACCTAACTCCCCAAATCCTCAGCAGCCCAGAACTCCACACCTAACTCCCCCATTCCCCAGCACTCCACACCTAACTCCCCAACTCCCCAGCAGCCCAGCACTCCACATCGAACTCCCCAACTCCCCAGCAGCCCAGCACTCCACACCTAACTCGCCAACTCCCCAGCTCTCCACACCTAACTCCCCAACACCCCAGCACTCCACACCTAAATCCCCAGGAGCACAGCACTCCACACCTAACTCACCAGCAGCCCAGCACACCACACCTAACTCCCCAAATCCCCAGCAGCCCAGCAGTCCACACCTAACTCCGCAGCAGCCCAGCAGCCCAGCACTCCACACCTAACTCCCCAGCAGCCCAACACTCCACACCTAACTCCCCAACTCCCCAGCAACACAGCACTCGACACCTAACTCCCCAACTCCCCAACAGCCCAGCATCCACACCTAACTCCCCATCTCCACAGCAGCCCAGCACTCCAAACCTAACTCCCCAACTCCCCAGCAGCCCAGCACTCCACACCTAACTCCCCAACTCCCCAGTACTCAACACCTAACTCCCCAACTCCCCAGCAGCCCTGCACTCCACACCTAACTCCCCAACTCCTCAGCAGCCCAGAACTCCACACCTAACTCCCCAACTACCCAGCACTCCACACCTAAATCCCCAACTCCCCAGCAGCCCAGCACTCCACACCTAAATCCGCAACTCCCCAGCAGCCCAGCACTCCACACCTAACTCCCCAGCACTCCCCAACTCCCCAGCAGGCCAGCACTCCACACCTAACTCCCCAATTCCCAGCAGCCCAGCAGCCCAGCACTCCACACCTAACTCCGCAGCAGCCCAGCAGCCCAGCACTCCACACCTAACTCCCCAACTCCCCAGCAGCCCAGCACTCCACACCCAACTCCCCAACTCCCCAGTACTCAACACCTAAATCCCCAGCAGCCCAGCAGCGCAGCACTCCACACCTAAATCCCCAGCAGCCCAGCACTCCACACCTAACTCCCCAACTCCACAGCAGCCCAGCACTCCACACCTAACTCCCCAACTCCCCAGCAGCCCAGCACTCCACACCTAACTCCCCAACTCCCCAGCAGCCCAGCACTCCACACCTAACTCCCCAACTCCCCAGCAGCCCAGCACTCCACACCTAACTCCCCAACTTCCCAGCAGCCCAGCACTCCACACCTAACTCCGCAGCAGCCCAGCAGCCCAGCACTCCACACCTAACTCCCCAACTCCCCAGCAGCCCAACACTCCACACCTAACTCCCCAACTCCCCAGTACTCAACACCTAAATCCCCAACTCCCCAGCAGCCCAGCACTCCACACTTAAATCCACAACTCCCCAGCAGCCCAGCACTCCACACCTAACTCCCCAACTCCCCAGTGCTCAACACCTAACTCCCCAACTCCTCAGCAGCCCAGAACTCCACACCTAAATCCGCAACTCCCCAGCACTCCACACCTAACTCCCTACCAGCCCAGCACTCCACACTTAACTCCCCAACTCCTCAGCAGCCCATGACTCCACACCTAACTCCCCAGCACTCCACACCTAACTCCCCAACACCCCAGCAGCCCAGCACTCCACACCTAACTCCGCAACTCCCCAGCAGCCCAGCACTCCACACCTAAATCCCCAGCACTCCCAAACTCCCCAGCAGGCCAGCACTCCACACCTAACTCCCCAATTCCCAGCAGCCCAGCAGCCCTGCACTCCACACCTAACTCCGCAGCAGCCCAGCAGCCCAGCACTCCACACCTAACTCCCCAACTCCTCAGCAGCCCAGAACTCCACACCTAACTCCCCACCAGCCCAGCGCTCCACACCTAACTCCCCAACTCCCCTGCACTCCACACCGAACTCCCCAACTCCTCAGCAGCCCAGAACTCCACACCTAACTCCCCAACTCCCCAGCACTCCACACCGAACTCCCCAACTCCCCAGCAGTCCAGCACTCCACACCTAAATCCCCACCTCCCCAGCAGCCCAGCACTCCACACCTAAGGCCCGAACAGCCCAGCACTCCACACCAAACACCCCAACTCCCCAGCAGGCCAGCACTCCACACCTAACTCCCCAATTCCCAGCAGCCCAGCAGCCCAGCACTCCACACCTAAATCCGCAGCAGCCCAGCAGGCCAGCACTCCACACCTAACTCCCCAACTCCCCAGCACTCCACACCTAACTCCCCTACTTCCCAGCACTCCACACTTTACTCCCCAACTTCCCAGCGCTCCACACCTAACTCCCCAGCAGCCCAGGACTCCACCACTAACTCCTCAACTCCCCAGCACTCCACACCTAACTCCCCAAATCCCCAGCAGCCCAGCACTCCACACCGAACTCCCCACCAGCCCAGAACTCCACACCTAACTCCCCAACTCCTCAGCAGCCCAGAACTCCACACCTAACTCCCCAACTACCCAGCACTCCACACCTAACTCCCCAACTCCCCAGCAGCCCAGCACTCCACATCGAACTCCCCCATTCCCCAGCACTCCACACCTAACTCCCCAACTCCCCAGCAGCCCAGCACTCCACATCGAACTCCCCAACTCCCCAGCAGCCCAGCACTCCACACCTAACTCGCCAACTCCCCAGCTCTCCACACCTAACTCCCCAACACCCCAGCACTCCACACCTAAATCCCCAGGAGCACAGCACTCCACACCTAACTCACCAAATCCCCAGCAGCCCAGCAGTCCACACCTAACTCCGCAGCAGCCCAGCAGCCCAGCACTCCACACCTAACTCCCCAGCAGCCCAACACTCCACACCTAACTCCCCAACTCCCCAGTACTCAACACCTAACTCCCCAACTCCCCAGCAGCCCAGCACTCCAAACCTAACTCCCCAACTCCCCAGCAGCCCAGCACTCCACACCTAACTCCCCAACTCCCCAGTACTCAACACCTAACTCCCCAACTCCCCAGCAGCCCAGAACTCCACACCTAAATCCCCAACTCCCCAGCACTCCACACCTAACTCCCCACCAGCCCAGCACTCCACACCTAACTCCCCAACTCCCCAGCACTCCACACCTAACTCCCCAGCAGCCCAGCACTCCACACCTAACTCCCCAACTTCCCAGCAGCCCAGCACTCCACACCTAACTCCGCAGCAGCCCAGCAGCCCAGCACTCCACACCTAACTCCCCAACTCCCCACCAGCCCAGCACTCCACACCTAACTCCCCAACTCCTCAGCAGCCCAGAACTCCACACCTAACTCCCCAACTACCCAGCACTCCACACCTAACTCCCCAACTCCCCAGCAGCCCAGCACCCCACACCTAACTCCGCAACTCCCCAGCAGCCCAGCACTCCACACCTAACTCCCCAGCACTCCCCAACTCCCCAGCAGGCCAGCACTCCACACCTAACTCCCCAATTCCCAGCAGCCCAGCAGCCCAGCACTCCACACCTAACTCCGCAGCAGCCCAGCAGCCCAGCACTCCACACCTAACTCCCCAACTCCCCAGTACTCAACACCTAAATCCCCAGCAGCCCAGCAGCGCAGCACTCCACACCTAAATCCCCAGCAGCCCAGCACTCCACACCTAAATCCCCAAATACCCAGCAGCCCAGCACTCCACACCTAACTCCCCAACTCCCCAGCAGCCCAGCACTCCACACCTAACTCCCCAACTCCCCAGCAGCCAAGCACTCCACACCTCACTCCCCAACTCCTCAGCAGCCCAGCACTCCACACCTAACTCCCCAACTTCCCAGCAGCCCAGCACTCCACACCTAACTCCCCAACTTCCCAGCAGCCCAGCACTCCACACCTAACTCCGCAGCAGCCCAGCAGCCCAGCACTCCACACCTAACTCCCCAACTCCCCAGCAGCCCAACACTCCACACCTAACTCCCCAACTCCCCAGTACTCAACACCTAACTACCCAACTCCCCAGCAGCCCAGCACTCCACACTTAAATCCACAACTCCCCAGCAGCCCAGCACTCCACACCTAACTCCCCAACTCCCCAGTACTCAACACCTAACTCCCCAACTCCTCAGCAGCCCAGAACTCCACACCTAAATCCGCAACTCCCCAGCACTCCACACCTAACTCCCTACCAGCCCAGCACTCCACACTTAACTCCCCAACTCCTCAGCAGCCCAGAACTCCACACCTAACTCCCCAACTCCCCAGCACTCCACACCTAACTCCCCAACACCCCAGCAGCCCAGCACTCCACACCTAACTCCGCAACTCCCCAGCAGCCCAGCACTCCACACCTAAATCCCCAGCACTCCCAAACTCCCCAGCAGGCCAGCACTCCACACCTAACTCCCCAATTCCCAGCAGCCCAGCAGCCCTGCACTCCACACCTAACTCCGCAGCAGCCCAGCAGCCCAGCACTCCAGACCTAACTCCCCAACTCCCCAGCAGCCCTGCACTCCACACCTAACTCCCCAACTCCTCAGCAGCCCAGAACTCCACACCTAACTCCCCACCAGCCCAGCGCTCCACACCTAACTCCCCAACTCCCCTGCACTCCACACCGAACTCCCCAACTCCTCAGCAGCCCAGAACTCCACACCTAACTCCCCAACTCCCCAGCACTCCACACCTAACTCCCCAACTCCCCAGCAGTCCAGCACTCCACACCTAAATCCCCACCTCCCCAGCAGCCCAGCACTCCACACCTAAGGCCCGAACAGCCCAGCACTCCACACCTAACACCCCAACTCCCCAGCAGGCCAGCACTCCACACCTAACTCCCCAATTCCCAGCAGCCCAGCAGCCCAGCACTCCACACCTAAATCCGCAGCAGCCCAGCAGCCCAGCACACCACACCTAACTCCCCAACTCCCCAGCAGCCCAGCATTCCACACCTAACTCCCCAGCAGCCCAGCAGCCCAGCGCTCCACACTTAACTCCCCAACTCCCCAGCACTCCACACCTAACTCCCCAGCAGCCCAGCACTCCACACCTCACTCCCCAGCAGCCCAGCACTCCACACCTAACTCCCCAACTCCCCAGCACTCCATACCTAACTCCCCAGCAGCCCAGCGCTCCACACCTAACTCCCAAGCAGCCCAGCGCTCCACACCTAACTTCCCAGCAGCCCAGCACTCCACACCTCACTCCCCAACTCCCCAGCAGCCAAGCACTACACACCGAACTCCCCAACTCCCCAGCACTCCAAACCTAACTCCCCAACTCCTCAGCAGCCCAGCACTTCAAACCTAACTCCCCAACTCCCCAGCACTCCACACCTAACTCCCCATGAGCCCAGCACTCAACACCTCACTCCCCAACTCCTCAGCAGCCCAGCACTCGACACCTAACTCCCCAACTCCTCAGCAGCCCAGCACTCGACACCTAACTCCCCAACTCCCCAACGCCCCAGCACTCCACACCTAACTCCCCAACTCCTCAGCAGCCCAGCACTCGACACCTAACTCCCCAACTCCTCAGCAGCCCAGCACTCGACACCTAACTCCCCAACTCCCCAGCAGCCCAGCACTCCACACCTAACTCCCCAACTCCCCAGGAGCCCAGCACTCCACACCAAATTCCCCAACTCCCCAGCAGCCCAGCACTCCACACCTAACTCCCCAAATCCCCAGCAGCCCAGCACTCCACACCTAACTCCCCAACTCCCCAGCAACGCAGCACTCGACACCTAACTCCCCAACTCCCCAACAGCCCAGCATCCACACCTAACTCCCCAACTCCCCAGCAGCCCAGCACTCCACACCTAACTCCCCAACTCCCCAGCAGCCCAGCACTCCACACCTAACTCCCCAACTCCCCAGCAACGCAGCACTCGACACCTAACTCCCCAACTCCCCAACAGCCCAGCATCCACACCTAACTCCCCAACTCCCCAACAGCCCAGCACTCCACACCTAACTCCCCAACTCCCCAGCAGCCCAGCACTCCACACCTAACTCCCCAACTCCCCAGCAGCCCAGCACTCCACACCTAAGTCCCCAACTCCCCAGCAGCCCAGCACTCCACACCTAACTCCCCAACTCCCCAGCAGCCCAGCACTCCACACCTAACACCCCAACTCCCCAGCAGCCCAGCACTCCACACCTCACTCCCCAGCAGCCCAGCACTCCACACCTAACTCCCCAACTCCCCAGCAGCCCAACACTCCACACCTCACTCCCCAAATCCCCAGCAGCCCAGCACTCCACACCTAACTCCCCAACTGCCCAGCACTCCCCAACTCCCCAGCAGGCCAGCACTCCACACCTAAGTCCCCAACTCCCCAGCACTCCACAGCTAACTCCCCAACTCCCCAGCAGGCCAGCACTCCACACGTAACTCCCCAACTTCCCAGCAGCCCAGCACTCCACACCTCACTCACCAAATCCCCAGCAGCCCAGCACTCCATACCTAACTCCCCAACTCCCCAGTACTCAACACCTAAATCCCCAGCAGCCCAGCAGCCCAGCGCTCCACACCTAACTCCCCAGCAGCCCAGGACTCCACCACTAACTCGTCAACTCCCCAGCACTCCACACCTAACTCCCCAACTCCCCAGCAGCCAAGAACTCCACACCGAACTCCCCAACTCCCCAGCACTCCACACCTAACTCCCCACCAGCCCAGCACTCCACACCTAACTCCCCAGCAGCCCAGCACTCCACACCTAACTCCCTAAATCCCCACCAGCCCAGCACTCCACACCTAACTCCCCAACTCCCCAGCACTCCACACCTAAAGCCCCAACTCCCCAGCAGCCCAGCACTCCACACCTAACTCCCCAACTCCCCAGCAGCCCAGCACTCCACACCTAACTCCCCAACTCCCCAGCACTCCACACCTAACTCCCCAGCAGCCCAGCACTCCACACCTAACTCCCTAAATCCCCACCAGCCCAGCACTCCACAACTAACTCCCCAACTCCCCAGCACTCCACACCTAACTCCCCAACTCCCCACCAGCCCAGCACTCCACACCTAACTCCCCAACTCCCCAGCACTCCACACCGAACTCCCCAACTCCCCAACACTCCACACCTAACTCCCCAACTCCCCAGTACTCAACACCTAAATCCCCAGCAGCCCAGCAGCCCAGCGCTCCACACCTAACACCCCAGCAGCCCAGCACTCCACACCGAACTCCCCAACTCCCCAGCACTCCACACCTAACTCCCCAACACCCCAGCAGCCCAGCACTCCACAACGAACCCCCCAACTCCCCAGCAATCCACACCGAACTCCCCAACTCCCCAACACTCCACACCTAACTCCCCAACTCCCCAGTACTCAACACCTAAATCCCCAGCAGCCCAGCAGCCCAGCGCTCCACACCTAACACCCCAGCAGCCCAGCACTCCACACCTAACTCCCCAGCAGCCCAGGACTTCACCACTAAATCCTCAACTCCCCAGCACTCCACACCTAACTCCCCAACGCCCCAGCAGCCCAGCACTCCACACCGAACTCCACAACTCCCCAGCACTCCACACCTAACTCCCCAGCATCCCAACACTCCACACCTAACTCCCCAACTCCCCAGTACTCAACACCTAAATCCCCAACTCCCCAGCAGCCCAGCACTCCACAGCTAACTCCCCAACTCCCCAGTACTCAACACCTAAATCCCCAGCAGCCCAGCAGCCCAGCACTTCACACCTAACTCCCCACCAGCCCAGCATTCCACACCTAACTCCCCAACTCCCCAGCACTCCACACCTAACTCCCCAGCAGCCCAGCACTCCACACCTAACTCCCCAGCAGCCCAGCACTCCACACCTAACTCCCCAGCATCACAACACTCCACATCTAACTCCCCAACTCCCCAGTACTCAACACCTAAATCCCCAGCAGCCCAGCAGCCCAGCAATCCACACCTAACTCCCCAGCAGCCCAGCACTCCACACCTAACTCCCCAACTCCTCAGCAGCCCAGAACTCCACACCTAACTCCCCAACTCCCCAGCAGCCCAGCACTCCACACCTGAATCCCCAACTCCCCAGCACTCCCCAACTCCCCAGCAGGCCAGCAGTCCACACCTAAGTCCCCAACTCCCCAGCACTCCACACCTAACTCCCCAACTTCCCAGCACTCCACACCTAACTCCCCAACTTCCCAGCATTCCACACCTAACTCCCCAACTCCCCAGCACTCCACACCTAACTCCCCAACTCCCCAGCACTCCACACCTAACTCCCCAACTTCCCAGCATTCCACACCTAACTCCCCAACTTCCCAGCACTCCACACCTATCTCCGCAGCAGCCCAGCACTCCACACCTAACTCCCCAACTCCCCAGTACTCAACACCTAAATCCCCAGCAGCCCAGCAGCCCAGCGCTCCACACCTAACTCCCCAGCAGCCCAGGACTCCACCACTAACTCCTCAACTCCCCAGCACTCCACACCTAACTCCCCAAATCCCCAGCAGCCCAGCACTCCACACCGAACTCCCCAACTCCCCAGCAGCCCAGCACTCCACACCTAACTCCCCAACTCCCCACCAGCCAAGAACTCCACACCGAACTCCCCAACTCCCCATCACTCCACACCTAACTCCCCACCAGCCCAGAACTCCACACCTAACTCCCCAGCATCCCAACACTCCACACCTAACTCCCCAACTCCCCAGTACTCAACACCTAAATCCCCAGCAGCCCAGCAGCCCAGCGCTCCACACCTAACTCCCCACCAGCCCAGCACTCCACACCTAACTCCCCAACTCCCCAGCAGCCCAGAACTCCACACCTAACTCCCCAACTCCCCAGCACTCCCCAACTCCCCAGCAGCCCAGCACTCCACAGCTAAGTCCCCAACTCCACAGCACTCCACACCTAACTCCCCAACAGCCCAGCACTCCACACCTAACTCCCCAACTCCCCAGCAGGCCAGCACTCCACACCTAACTCCCCAATTCCCAGCAGCCCAGCAGCCCAGCACTCCACACCTAACTCCGCAGCATCCCAGCACTCCACAGCTAACTCCCGAACTCCCCAGTACTCAACACCTAAATCCCCAGCAACCCAGCAGCCCAGCACTTCACACCTAACTCCCCACCAGCCCAGCACTCCACACCTAACTCCCCAACTCCCCAGCACTCCACACCTAACTCCCCAACTCCCCAGCAGCCCAGCACTCCACACCTAACTCCCCAGCACTCCCCAACTCCCCAGCAGCCCAGCACTCCACAGCTAAGTCCCCAACTCCACAGCACTCCACACCTAACTCCCCAGCTGCCCAGCACTCCACACCTAACTCCCCAACTCCCCAGTACTCAACACCTAAATCCCCAGCAACCTAGCAGCCCAGCACTTCACACCTAACTCCCCACCAGCCCAGCACTCCACACCTAACTCCCCAACTCCCCAGCACTCCACACCTAACTCCCCAACTCCCCAGCAGCCCAGCACTCCACACCTAACTCCCCAACTCCCCAGCACTCCACACCTAACTCCCCAACTCCCCAGCAGCCCAGCACTCCACACCTAACTCCCCAGCACTCCCCAACTCCCCAGCAGCCCAGCACTCCACAGCTAAGTCCCCAACTCCACAGCACTCCACACCTAACTCCCCAACTCCCCAGTACTCAACACCTAAATGTCCAGCAACCTAGCAGCCCAGCACTTCACACCTAACTCCCCACCAGCCCAGCACTCCACACCTAACTCCCCAACTCCCCAGCACTCCACACCTAACTCCCCAACTCCCCAGCAGCCCAGCACTCCACACCTAACTCCCCAGCACTCCCCAACTCCACAACAGCCCAGCACTCCACACCTAACTCCCCAACTCCCCAGCAGGCCAGCACTCCACACCTAACTCCCCAATTCCCAGCAGCCCAGCAGCCCAGCACTCCACACCTAACTCCGCAGCAGCCCAGCAGCCCAGCACTCCACAGCTAACTCCCCAACTCCCCAGCTGCCCAGAACTCCACACCTAACTCCCCAACTCCCCAGCAGCCCAGCACTCCACACCTAACTCCCCAGCACTCCCCAACTCCCCAGCAGCCCAGCACTCCACACCTAACTCCCCAAATCCCCAGCAGCCCAGCACTCCACACCTAACTCCCCAGCACTCCCCAACTCCCCAGCAGCCCAGCACTCCACACCTAACTCCCCAGCAGCCCAACACTCCACACCTAACTCCCCAACTCCCCAGCAGCCCAGAACTCCACACCTAACTCCCCAGCAGCCCAGAACTCCACACCTAACTCCCCAACTCCCCAGCACTCCACACCTAACTCCCCAGCAGCCCAGCATCCACACCTAACTCCCCAACTCCCCAGCAGCCCAGCACTCCACACCTAACTCCCCAACTCCCCAGCACTCCCCAACTCCCCAGCAGCCAAGCACTCCACACCTAACTCCCCAACTCCCCAGCAGCCCAGCACTCCACACCTAACTCCCCAACTCCCCAGCAACCAAGCACTCCACACCTAACTCCCCAACTCCCCAGCAGCCCAGCACTCCACACCGAACTCCCCAACTCCCCAGCACTCCACACCTAACTCCCCACCAGCCCAGCACTCCACACCTAACTCCCCAGCAGCCCAACACTCCACACCGAACTCCCCAACTCCCCAGCACTCCACACCTAATTCCCCACCAGCCCAGCACTCCACACCTAACTCCCCAGCAGCCCAGCACTCCACACCTAACTCCGCAGCAGCCCTGCAGCCCAGCACTCCACACCTAACTCCCCAACTCCCCAGCAGCCCAGCACTCCATACCTAACTCCCCAACTCCCCAGTACTCAACACCTAAATCCCCAGCAGCCCAGCAGCCCAGCGCTCCACACCTAACTCCCCAGCAGCCCAGCACTCCACACCTAACTCCCTAACTCCCCACCAGCCCAGCACCCCACACCTAACTCCCCAACACCCCAGCAGCCCAGCACTCCACACCTAACTCCGCAACTCCCCAGCAGCCCAGCACTCCACACCTAAATCCCCAGCACTCCCAAACTCCCCAACAGCCCAGCACTCCACACCAAACACCCCAACTCCCCAGCAGGCCAGCGCTCCACACCTAACTCCCCAATTCCCAGCAGCCCAGCAGCCCTGCACTCCACACCTAACTCCGCAGCAGCCCAGCAGCCCAGCACTCCAGACCTAACTCCCCAACTCCTCAGCAGCCCAGAACTCCACACCTAACTCCCCACCAGCCCAGCAGCCCAGCACTCCACACCTAACTCCCCAACTCCCCTGCACTCCACACCGAACTCCCCAACTCCTCAGCAGCCCAGAACTCCACACCTAACTCCCCAACTCCCCTGCACTCCACACCGAACTCCCCAACTCCCCAGCAGTCCAGCACTCCACACCTAAATCCCCACCTCCCCAGCAGCCCAGCACTCCACACCTAAGGCCCGAACAGCCCAGCACTCCACACCAAACACCCCAACTCCCCAGCAGGCCAGCACTCCACACCTAACTCCCCAATTCCCAGCAGCCCAGCAGCCCAGCACTCCACACCTAAATCCGCAGCAGCCCAGCAGGCCAGCACACCACACCTAACTCCCCAACTCCCCAGCAGCCCAGCATTCCACACCTAACTCCCCAACTCCCCAGCAGCCCAGCACTCCACACCTAACTCCCCAACTCCCCAGCACTCCACACCTAACTCCCCTACTTCCCAGCACTCCACACTTTACTCCCCAACTTCCCAGCGCTCCACACCTAACTCCCCAGCAGCCCAGGACTCCACACCTAACTCCCCAAATCCCCAGCAGCCCAGCACTCCACACCTAACTCCCCAACTCCCCAGCAGCCCAGCACTCCACACCGAACTCCCCAACTCTCCAGCACTCCACACCGAACTCCCCACCAGCCCAGAACTCCACACCTAACTCCCCAGCATCCCAACACTCCACACCTAACTCCGCAGCAGCCCAGCAGCCCAGAACTCCACACCTAACTCCCCAACTCCCCAGCATCCCAACACTCCACACCTAACTCCGCAGCAGCCCAGCACTCCACACCTAACTCCCCAACTCCTCAGCAGCCCAGAACTCCACACCTAACTCCCCAACTACCCAGCAGCCCAGCACTCCACACCTAACTCCCCCATTCCCCAGCACTCCACACCTAACTCCCCAAATCCCCAGCAGCCCAGCACTCCACACCTAACTCGCCAACTCCCCAGCTCTCCACACCTAACTCCCCAACACCCCAGCACTCCACACCTAAATCCCCAGGAGCACAGCACTCCACACCTAACTCACCAGCAGCCCAGCACACCACACCTAACTCCCCAACTCCCCAGCAGCCCAGCACACCACACCTAACTCCGCAGCAGCCCAGCAGCCCAGCACTCCACACCTAACTCCCCAGCAGCCCAGCACTCCACACCTAACTCCCCAACTCCCCAGCAACACAGCACTCGACACCTAACTCCCCAACTCCCCAACAGCCCAGCATCCACACCTAACTCCCCAACTCCTCAGCAGCCCAGCACTCCACACCTAACTCCCCAACTCCCCAGAACTCCACACCTAACTCCCCAACTACCCAGCACTCCACACCTAACTCCCCAACACCCCAGCAGCCCAGCACTCCACACCTAACTCCCCAACTCCCCAGAACTCCACACCTAACTCCCCAACTACCCAGCACTCCACACCTAACTCCCCAACTCCCCAGCAGCCCAGCACTCCACACCTAACTCCCCAACTCCCCAGCAGCCCAGCACTCCACACCTAACTCCCCAACTCCCCAGCACTCCACACCTAACTCCCCACCAGCCCAGCACTCCACACCTAACTCCCCAACTCCCCAGCACTCCACACCTAACTCCCCAGCAGCCCAGCACTCCACACCTAACTCCCCAACTCCCCAGCACTCCACACCTAACTCCCCAACTCCTCAGCAGCCCAGAACTCCACACCTAACTCCCCAACTACCCAGCACTCCACACCTAACTCCCCAACTCCCCAGCAGCCCAGCACCCCACACCTAACTCCCCAACTCCCCAGCAGCCCAGCACTCCACACCTAACTCCGCAACTCCCCAGCAGCCCAGCACTCCACACCTAACTCCCCAGCACTCCCCAACTCCCCAGCAGGCCAGCACTCCACACCTAACTCCCCAATTCCCAGCAGCCCAGCAGCCCAGCACTCCACACCTAACTCCGCAGCAGCCCAGCAGCCCAGCACTCCACACCTAACTCCCCAACTCCCCAGTACTCAACACCTAAATCCCCAGCAGCCCAGCAGCGCAGCACTCCACACCTAAATCCCCAGCAGCCCAGCACTCCACACCTATCTCCGCAGCAGCCCAGCAGCCCAGCACTCCACACCTAACTCACCAACTTCCCAGTATTCAACACCTAAATCCCCAGCAGCCCAGCAGCCCAGCGCTCCACGCCTAACTCCCCAGCAGCCCAGCACTCCACAAATAACTCCTCAACTCCCCAGCACTCCACACCTAACTCCACAAATCCCCAGCAGCCCAGCAATCCACACCTAAATCCCCCAACTCCCCAGCAGCAAAGCACTCCACACCTAAGTCCCCAACTCCCCAGCACTCCACACCTAACTCCCCAACAGCTCAGCACTCCACACCTAACTCCCCAACTTCCCAGCAGCCCAGCACTCCACACCTAACTCCCCAACTTCCCAGCAGCCCAGCACTCCGCACCTAACTCCCCAACTTCCCAGCAGCCCAGCACTCCACACCTAACTCCGCAGCAGCCCAGCAGCCCAGCACTCCACACCTAACTCCCCAACACCCCAGCAGCCCAGCACTCCACACCTAACTCCACAGCAGCCCAGCAGCCCAGCACTCCACACCTAACTCCCCAACTCCCCAGCAGCCCAGCACTCCACACCTAACTCCCCAAATCCCCAGTACTCAACACCTAACTCCCCAACTCCCCAGCAGCCCAGCACTCCACACTTAAATCCACAACTCCCCAGCAGCCCAGCACTCCACACCTAACTCCCCAACTCCCCAGCACTCCACACCTAACTCCCCAGCACTCCCAAACTCCCCAGCAGCCCAGCACTCCACACCTAACTCCCCAATTCCCAGCTGCCCAGCAGCCCAGCACTCCACACCTAACTCCGCAGCAGCCCAGCAGCCCAGCACTCCACACCTAACTCCCCACCTCCTCAGCAGCCCAGCACTCCACACCTAAATCCCCAACTCCCCAGCACTCCACACCTAACTCCCTACCAGCCCAGCACTCCACACCTAACTCCCCAACTCCCCAGCACTCCATACCTAACTCCCCAGCAGCCCAGCGCTCCACACCTAACTCCCAAGCAGCCCAGCGCTCCAAACCTAACTCCCCAGCAGCCCAGCGCTCCACACCTAATTCCCCAACTCCCCAGCAGTCCAGCACTCCACACCTAACTCCCCAGCAGTCCAGCACTCCACACCTATCTCCGCAGCAGCCCAGCAGCCCAGCATTCCACACCTAACTGACCAACTTCCCAGTACTCCACAACTAACTCCTCAACTCCCCAGCACTCCACACCTAACTCCACAAATCCCCAGCAGCCCAGCAATCCACACCTAAATCCCCAACTCCCCAGCAGCCCAGCACTCCACACCTAAGTCCCCAACTCCCCAGCAGCCCAGCACTCCACACCTAACTCCCCAACTCCCCAGCAGCCCAGCACTCCACACCTAACTCCCCAACTTCCCAGCAGCCCAGCACTCCACACCTAACTCCCCAACTCCCCAGCAGCCCAGCACTCCACACCTAACTCCCCAACACCCCAGCAGGCCAGCACTCCACACCTAACTCCCCAACTTCCCAGCAGCCCAGCACTCCACACCTAACTCCCCAACTTCCCAGCAGCCCAGCACTCCACAACTAACTCCGCAGCAGCCCAGCAGCCCGGCACTCCACACCTAACAACCCAACTCCCCAGCAGCCCAGCACTCCACACCTAACTCCCCAACTCCCCAGCAACCCAGCACTCCACACCTAACTCCCCAACTCCCCAGTATTCAACACCTAACTCCCCAATTCCCCAGCAGCCCAGCACTCCACACTTAAATCCACAACTCGCCAGCAGCCCAGCACTCCACAACTAACTCCCCAACTCCCCAGCAGCCCAGCAATCCACACCTAACTCCCCAGCACTCCCCAACTCCACAGCAGCCCAGCACTCCACACCTAAGTCCCCAACTCCACAGCAGGCCAGCACTCCACACCTAAATCCCCAAAAGCCCAGCACTCCACACCTAACTCCCCAGCTCCCCAGCAGCCCAGCACTCCACACCTAACTCCGCAGCAGCCCAGCAGCCCAGCACCCCACAACTAACTCCCCAGCAGCCCAGCACTCCACACCTAACTCCGCAGCAGCCCAGCAGCCCAGCACTCCACACCTAACTCCCCAGCAGCCCAGCACTCCACACCTAACTCCCCAACTCCCCAGCAGCCCTGCACTCCACACCTAACTCCCCAACTCCTCAGCAGCCCAGAACTCCACACCAAACTCCCCACCAGCCCAGCACTCCACACCTAACTCCCCAACTCCTCAGCAGCCCAGAACTCCACACTTAACTCCCCAACTCCCCAGCACTCCACACCTAAATCCCCAAGTCCCCAGCAGCCCAGAACTCCACACCTAACTCCCCAACTCCCCAGCACTCCACACCTAACTCCCCAAATCCTCAGCAGCCCAGAACTCCACACCTAACTCCCCATTCCCCAGCACTCCACACCTAACTCCCCAACTCCCCAGCAGCCCAGCACTCCACATCTAAATCCGCAGCAGCCCAGCAGCCCAGCACTCCACACCTAACTCCATAACTCCCCAGCAGCCCAGCGCTCCACACTTAACTCCCCAACTCCCCAGCAGCCCAGCACTCCACACCTAACTCCCCCATTCCCCAGCACTCCACACCTAACTCCCCAACTCCCCAGCACTCCATACCTAACTCCCCAGCAGGCCAGCGCTCCACACCTAACTCCCCAGCAGCCCAGCACTCCAAACCTAACTCCCCAACTCCCCAGCACTCCACACCTAAGTCCCCAGCAGCCCAGCACTCCACACCTAACTCCCCAACTCCCCAGCACTCCACACCTAACTCCCCAGCAGCCCAGCGCTCCAAACCTTACTCCCCAGCAGTCCAGCACTCCACACCTAACTCCCCAGCAGCCCAGCGCTCCACACCTAATTCCCCAGCAGTCCAGCACTCCACACCTATCTCCGCAGCAGCCCAGCAGCCCAGCACTCCACACATAACTCTCCAACTCCCCAGTACTCAACACCTAAATCCCCAGCAGCCCAGCAGCCCAGCGCTCCACACCTAACTCCCCAACTCCCCAGTACTCCACACCTAAATCCACAAATCCCCAGCAGCCCAGCACTCCACAACTAACTCCTCAACTCCCCAGCACTCCACACCTAAATCCACAAATCCCCAGCAGCCCAGCAATCCACACCTAAATCCCCAAATCCCCAACAGCTCAGCACTCCACACCTAACTCCCCAACTTCCCAGGAGCCCAGCACTCCACACCTAACTCCCCAACTTCCCAGCAGCCCAGCACTCCACACCTAACTCCCCAACTTCCCAGCAGCCCAGCACTCCACACCTAACTCCCCAACTCCCCAGCAGCCCAGCACTCCACACCTAACTCCCCAACTCCCCAGCACTCCACACCTAACTCCCCAGCAGCCCAGCGCTCCAAACCTTACTCCCCAGCAGTCCAGCACTCCACACCTAACTCCCCAGCAGCCCAGCGCTCCACACCTAATTCCCCAGCAGTCCAGCACTCCACACCTATCTCCGCAGCAGCCCAGCAGCCCAGCACTCCACACATAACTCTCCAACTCCCCAGTACTCAACACCTAAATCCCCAGCAGCCCAGCAGCCCAGCGCTCCACACCTAACTCCCCAACTCCCCAGTACTCCACACCTAAATCCACAAATCCCCAGCAGCCCAGCACTCCACAACTAACTCCTCAACTCCCCAGCACTCCACACCTAAATCCACAAATCCCCAGCAGCCCAGCAATCCACACCTAAATCCCCAAATCCCCAACAGCTCAGCACTCCACACCTAACTCCCCAACTTCCCAGGAGCCCAGCACTCCACACCTAACTCCCCAACTTCCCAGCAGCCCAGCACTCCACACCTAACTCCCCAACTTCCCAGCAGCCCAGCACTCCACACCTAACTCCCCAACTCCCCAGCAGCCCAGCACTCCACACCTAACTCCCCAACTCCCCAGTACTCAACACCTAACTCCCCAACTCCCCAGCAGCCCAGCACTCCACACTTAAATCCACAACTCCCCAGCAGCCCAGCACTCCACACCTAACTCCCCAACTCCCCAGTACTCAACACCTAACTCCCCAACTCCTCAGCAGCCCAGAACTCCACACCTAAATCCCAACTCCCCAGCACTCCACACCTAACTCACCACCAGCCCAGCACTCCACACCTAACTCCCCAACTCCTCAGCAGCCCAGAACTCCACACCTAACTCCCCAACTCCCCAGCACTCCACACCTAACTCCCCAACTCCCCAGCAGCCCAGCACTCCACACCTAACTCAGCAACTCCCCAGCAGCCCAGCACTCCACACCTAACTCCCCAACTCCCCAGCACTCCACACCTAACTCCCCAAATCCCCAGCAGCCTAGCACTCCACACCTAACTCCCCAACACCCCAGCAGCCCAGCACTCCACACCTAACTCCGCAACTCCCCAGCAGCCCAGCACTCCACACATAACTCCCCAGCACTCCCAAACTCCCCAGCAGGCCAGCACACCACACCTAACTCCCCAATTCCCAGCAGCCCTGCAGCCCAGCACTCCACACCTAATTCCGCAGCAGCCCAGCAGCCCAGCACTCCACACCTAACTCCCCAACACCCCAGTACTCAACACCTAAGTCCCCAGCAGCCCAGCAGCCCAGCGCTCCACACCTAACACCCCAGCAGCCCAGCACTCCACACCTAACTCCCCAACTCCCCAGTACTCAACACCTAAATCCACAGCAGCCCAGCAGCCCAGCGCTCCACACCTGACACCCCAGCAGCCCAGCACT
The DNA here is from genome assembly GCA_026770705.1 of Isurus oxyrinchus. NCBI lineage: Eukaryota > Metazoa > Chordata > Chondrichthyes > Lamniformes > Lamnidae > Isurus > Isurus oxyrinchus. Next base: position 193,433,293 of record JANJGN010000006.1, on the reverse strand, counting down.
CCACACATAACTCCTCAACTCCTCAGCACTCCACACCTAAATCCCCAAATCCCCAGCAGCCCAGCACTCCACACCTAACTCCCCAACTCCCCAGCAGCCCAGCACTCCACACCTATCTCCCCAACACCCCAGCACTCCATACCTAACTCCCCAGCAGCCCAGCGCTCCACACCTAACTCCCAAGCAGCCCAGCGCTCCACACCTCACTCCCCAGCAGCCCAGCGCTCCACACCTAATTCCCCAGCAGTCCAGCACTCCACACCTATCTCCGCAGCAGCCCAGCACTCCACACCTAACTCACCAACTTCCCAGTACTCAACACCTAAATCCCCAGCAGCCCAGCAGCCCAGCGCTCCACGCCTAACTCCCCAGCAGCCCAGCACTCCACAACTAACTCCTCAACTCCCCAGCACTCCACACCTAACTCCACAAATCCCCAGCAGCCCAGCAATCCACACCTAACTCCCCAGCAGCCCAGCACTCCACACCTAAGTCCCCAACTCCCCAGCACTCCACACCTAACTCCCCAACAGCTCAGCACTCCACACCTAACTCCCCAACTTCCCAGCAGCCCAGCACTCCACACCTAACTCCCCAACTTCCCAGCAGCCCAGCACTCCACACCTAACTCCCCAACTTCCCAGCAGCCCAGCACTCCACACCTAACTCCGCAGCAGCCCAGCAGCCCAGCACTCCACACCTAACTCCCCAACTCCCCAGCAGCCCAGCACTCCACACCTAACTCCCCAACTCCCCAGTACTCAACACCTAACTCCCCAACTCCCCAGCAGCCCAGCACTCCACACTTAAATCCACAACTCCCCAGCAGCCCAGCACTCCACACCTAACTCCCCAACTCCCCAGTACTCCACACCTAACTCACCACCAGCCCAGCACTCCACACCTAACTCCCCAACTCCTCAGCAGCCCAGAACTCCACACCTAACTCCCCAACTCCCCAGCACTCCACACCTAACTCCCCAAATCCCCAGCAGCCTAGCACTCCACACCTAACTCCCCAACACCCCAGCAGCCCAGCACTCCACACCTAACTCCACAACTCCCCAGCAGCCCAGCACTCCACACCTATCTCCCCAACACCCCAGCACTCCATACCTAACTCCCCAGCAGCCCAGCGCTCCACACCTAACTCCCAAGCAGCCCAGCGCTCCACACCTCACTCCCCAGCAGCCCAGCGCTCCACACCTAATTCCCCAGCAGTCCAGCACTCCACACCTATCTCCGCAGCAGCCCAGCACTCCACACCTAACTCACCAACTTCCCAGTACTCAACACCTAAATCCCCAGCAGCCCAGCAGCCCAGCGCTCCACGCCTAACTCCCCAGCAGCCCAGCACTCCACAACTAACTCCTCAACTCCCCAGCACTCCACACCTAACTCCACAAATCCCCAGCAGCCCAGCAATCCACACCTAACTCCCCAGCAGCCCAGCACTCCACACCTAAGTCCCCAACTCCCCAGCACTCCACACCTAACTCCCCAACAGCTCAGCACTCCACACCTAACTCCCCAACTTCCCAGCAGCCCAGCACTCCACACCTAACTCCCCAACTTCCCAGCAGCCCAGCACTCCACACCTAACTCCCCAACTTCCCAGCAGCCCAGCACTCCACACCTAACTCCGCAGCAGCCCAGCAGCCCAGCACTCCACACCTAACTCCCCAACTCCCCAGCAGCCCAGCACTCCACACCTAACTCCCCAACTCCCCAGTACTCAACACCTAACTCCCCAACTCCCCAGCAGCCCAGCACTCCACACTTAAATCCACAACTCCCCAGCAGCCCAGCACTCCACACCTAACTCCCCAACTCCCCAGTACTCCACACCTAACTCACCACCAGCCCAGCACTCCACACCTAACTCCCCAACTCCTCAGCAGCCCAGAACTCCACACCTAACTCCCCAACTCCCCAGCACTCCACACCTAACTCCCCAAATCCCCAGCAGCCTAGCACTCCACACCTAACTCCCCAACTCCCCAGCACTCCACACCTAACTCCCCAACTCCCCAGCAGCCCAGCACTCCACACCTAACTCCACAACTCCCCAGCAGCCCAGCACTCCACACCTAACTCCCCAGCACACCCAAACTCCCCAGCAGGCCAGCACTCCACACCTAACTCCCCAATTCCCAGCAGCCCAGCAGCCCAGCACTCCACACCTAATTCCGCAGCAGCCCAGCAGCCCAGCACTCCACACCTAACTCCCCAACACCCCAGTACTCAACACCTAAGTCCCCAGCAGCCCAGCAGCCCAGCGCTCCACACCTAAAACCCCAGCAGTCCAGCACTCCACACCTAACTCCCCAACTCCCCAGTACTCAACACCTAAATCCCCAGCAGCCCAGCAGCCCAGCGCTCCACACCTAAAACCCCAGCAGTCCAGCACTCCACACCTAACTCCCCAACACCCCAGTACTCAACACCTAAGTCCCCAGCAGCCCAGCAGCCCAGCACTCAACACCAAAATCCCCAAATCCCCAGCAGCCCAGCTCTCCACACCTAACTCCTCAACTCCCCAACAGCCTAGCACTCCACACCTAACTCCACAACTCCCCAGCAGCCCAGCACTCAACACCTAACTCCCCAACTCCCCAGCAGCCCAGCACTCCACACCTAACTCCTCAACTCCCCAACAGCCTAGCACTCCACACCTAACTCCACAACTCCCCAGCAGCCCAGCACTCAACACCTAACTCCCCAACTCCCCAGCAGCCCAGCACTCCACACCTAACTCCATAACTCCCCAGCAGCCCAGCACTCCACACTTAACACCCCAACTCCCCAGCAGCCCAGCACTCCACACCAAAATCACCAACTCCCCAGCACTCCACACCTAACTCCCCAGCAGCCCAGCACTCCACACCTAACTCCCCAACTCCCCAGCACTCCACACCTAACTCCCCAGCAGCCCAGCACTCCACACCTAACTCCCCAACTCCCCAGCACTCCACACCTAACTCCCAAGCAGCCCAGCACTCCACACCTAACTCCCCAGCAGCCCAGCGCTCCACACCTAATTCCCCAACTCCCCAGCAGTCCAACACTCCACACCTAACTCCCCAACAGCTCAGCACTCCACACCTAACTCCCCAACTTCCCTGGAGCCCAGCACTCCACACCTAACTCCCCAACTTCCCAGCAGCCCAGCACTCCACACCTAACTCCCCAACTTCCCAGCAGCCCAGCACTCCACACTGAACTCCGCAGCAGCCCAGCAGCCCAGCACTCCACACCTAACTCCCCAACTCCCCAGCAGCCCAGCACTCCACACCTAACTCCCCAACTCCCCATCAGCCCAGCACTCCACACCTAACTCCCCAACTCCCCAGTACTCAACACCTAACTCCCCAACTCCCCAGCAGCCCAGCACTCCACACTTAAATCCACAACTCCCCAGCAGCCCAGCACTCCACACCTAACTCCCCAACTCCCCAGTACTCAACACCTAATTCCCCAACTCCTCAGCAGCCCAGAACTCCACACCTAAATCCCCAACTCCCCAGCACTCCACACCTAACTCCCTACCAGCCCAGCACTCCACACTTAACTCCCCAACTCCTCAGCAGCCCAGAACTCCACACCTAACTCCCCAACTCCCCAGCACTCCACACCTAACTCCCCAACTCCCCAGCAGCCCAGCACTCCACACCTAACTCCCCAGCACTCCCAAACTCCCCAGCAGGCCAGCACTCCACACCTAACTCCCCAATTCCCAGCAACCCAGCAGCCCAGCACTCCACACCTAACTCCGCAGCAGCCCTGCACTCCACACCTAACTCCCCAACTCCTCAGCTGCTCAGAACTCCACACCTAACTCACCAACTCCCCAGCACTCCACACCTAAATCCCCACCAGCCCAGCACTCCCCACCGAACTCCCCAACTCCTCAGCAGCCCAGAACTCCACACCTAACTCCCCAACTCCCCAGCACTCCACACCTAACTCCCAAACTCCCCAGCAGTCCAGCACTCCACACCTAAATCCCCACCTCCCCAGCAGCCCAGCACTCCACACCTAAGGCCCGAACAGCCCAGCACTCCACACCTAACACCCCAACTCCCCAGCAGACAGCACTCCACACCTAACTCCCCAATTCCCAGCAGCCCAGCAGCCCAGCACTCCACACCTAAATCCGCAGCAGCCCAGCAGCCCAGCACACCACACCTAACTCCCCAACTCCCCAGCAGCCCAGCACTCCACACCTAACTCCCCAGCAGCCCAGCAGCCCAGTGCTCCACACTTAACTCCCCAACTCCCCAGCAGCCCAGCACTGCACACCAAACTCCCGAACTCCCCAGCACTCCACACCTAACTCCCCAACTCCCCAGCGCTCCACACCTAACTCCCAAGCAGCCCAGCGCTCCACACCTAACTCCCCAGCAGCCCAGCACTCCACACCTAATTCCCCAGCAGTCCAGCAGTCCACACCTATCTCCGCAGCAGCCCAGCAGCCCAGCACTCCACACCTAACTCACCAACTTCCCAGTATTCAACACCTAAATCCCCAGCAGCCCAGCAGCCCAGCGCTCCACGCCTAACTCCCCACCAGCCCAGCACTCCACACCTAACTCCCCAGCAGCCCAGCACTCCACAAATAACTCCTCAACTCCCCAGCACTCCACACCTAACTCCACAAATCCCCAGCAGCCCAGCAATCCACACCTAAATCCCCCAACTCCCCAGCAGCCCAGCACTCCACACCTAAGTCCCCAACTCCCCAGCACTCCACACCTAACTCCCCAACAGCTCAGCACTCCACACCTAACTCCCCAACTTCCCAGCAGCCCAGCACTCCACACCTAACTCCCCAACTTCCCAGCAGCCCAGCACTCCGCACCTAACTCCCCAACTTCCCAGCAGCCCAGCACTCCACACCTAACTCCGCAGCAGCCCAGCAGCCCAGCACTCCACACCTAACTCCCCAACACCCCAGCAGCCCAGCACTCCACACCTAACTCCACAGCAGCCCAGCAGCCCAGCACTCCACACCTAACTCCCCAACTCCCCAGCAGCCCAGCACTCCACACCTAACTCCCCAACTCCCCAGTACTCAACACCTAACTCCCCAACTCCCCAGCAGCCCAGCACTCCACACTTAAATCCACAACTCCCCAGCAGCCCAGCACTCCACACCTAACTCCCCAACTCCCCAGCACTCCACACCTAACTCCCCAACTCCCCAGAACTCCACACCTAACTCCCCAACACCCCAGCAGCCCAGCACTCCACACCTAACTCCGCAACTCCCCAGCAGCCCAGCACTCCACACCTAACTCCCCAGCACTCCCAAACTCCCCAGCAGCCCAGCACTCCACACCTAACTCCCCAATTCCCAGCTGCCCAGCAGCCCAGCACTCCACACCTAACTCCGCAGCAGCCCAGCAGCCCAGCACTCCACACCTAACTCCCCACCTCCTCAGCAGCCCAGCACTCCACACCTAAATCCCCAACTCCCCAGCACTCCACACCTAACTCCCTACCAGCCCAGCACTCCAGACTTAACTCCCCAACTCCTCTGCAGCCCAGAACTCCACACCTAACTCCCCAACTCCCCAGCACTCCACACCTAACTCCCCAACACCCCAGCACTCCACACCTAACTCCACAACTCCCCAGCAGCCCAGCACTCCACACCTAACTCCCCACTTCCCAGCAGCCCAGCAGCCCAGCACTCCACACATAACTCCGCAGCAGCCCAGCAGCCCAGCACTCCACACCTAACTCCCCAACTCCCCAGCAGACAAGCACTCCACAATTAAATACACAACTCCCCAGCAGCCCTGCACTCCACACCTGACTCCCCAACTCCTCAGCAGCCCAGAACTCCACACCTAACTCACCAACTCCCCAGCACTCCACACCTAACTCCCCACCAGCCCAGCACTCCACACCGAACTCCCCAACTCCTCAGCAGCCCAGAACTCCACACCTAACTCCCCAACTCCCCAGCACTCCACACCTAACTCCCCAACTCCCCAGCAGTCCAGCACTCCACACCTAAATCCCCACCTCCCCAGCAGCCCAGCACTCCACACCAAAGGCCCGAACAGCCCAGCACTCCACACCTAACTCCCCAACTCCCCAGCACTCCATACCTAACTCCCCAGCAGCCCAGCGCTCCACACCTAACTCCCAAGCAGCCCAGCGCTCCACACCTAACTCCCCAGCAGCCCAGCGCTCCACACCTAATTCCCCAACTCCCCAGCAGTCCAGCACTCCACACCTAACTCCCCAACTCCCCAGCAGTCCAGCACTCCACACCTATCTCCGCAGCAGCCCAGCAGCCCAGCATTCCACACCTAACTGACCAACTTCCCAGTACTCCACAACTAACTCCTCAACTCCCCAGCACTCCACACCTAACTCCACAAATCCCCAGCAGCCCAGCAATCCACACCTAAATCCCCAACTCCCCAGCAGCCCAGCACTCCACACCTAACTCCCCAACTCCCCAGCAGCCCAGCACTCCACACCTAACTCCCCAACTCCCCAGCACTCCACACCTAACTCCCCAAATCCTCAGCAGCCCAGAACTCCACACCTAACTCCCCCATTCCCCAGCACTCCACACCTAACTCCCCAACTCCCCAGCAGGCCAGCACTCCACACCTAACTCCCCAATTCCCAGCAGCCCAGCAGCCCAGCACTCCACACCTAAATCCGCAGCAGCCCAGCAGCCCAGCACTCCACACCTAACTCCATAACTCCCCAGCAGCCCAGCGCTCCACACTTAACTCCCCAACTCCCCAGCAGCCCAGCACTCCACACCTAACTCCCCCATTCCCCAGCACTCCACACCTAACTCCCCAACTCCCCAGCACTCCACACCTAACTCCCCAACTCCTCCGCAGCCCAGAACTCCACACTTAACTCCCCAACTCCCCAGCACTCCACACCTAACTCCCCAACTCCCCAGCAGTCCAGCACTCCACACCTAAATCCCCAAGTCCCCAGCAGCCCAGAACTCCACACCTAACTCCCCAACTCCCCAGCACTCCACACCTAACTCCCCAACTCCCCAGCACTCCACACCTAACTCCCCAAATCCTCAGCAGCCCAGAACTCCACACCTAACTCCCCCATTCCCCAGCACTCCACACCTAACTCCCCAACTCCCCAGCAGGCCAGCACTCCACACCTAACTCCCCAATTCCCAGCAGCCCAGCAGCCCAGCACTCCACACCTAAATCCGCAGCAGCCCAGCAGCCCAGCACTCCACACCTAACTCCATAACTCCCCAGCAGCCCAGCGCTCCACACTTAACTCCCCAACTCCCCAGCAGCCCAGCACTCCACACCTAACTCCCCCATTCCCCAGCACTCCACACCTAACTCCCCAACTCCCCAGCACTCCACACCTAACTCCCCAGCAGGCCAGCGCTCCACACCTAACTCCCCAGCAGCCCAGCACTCCACACCTAACTCCCCAGCAGCCCAGCGCTCCACACCTAACTCCCCAACTCCCCAGCAGCCCAGCGCTCCACACCTAACTCCCCAGCAGTCCAGCACTCCACACCTAACTCCCCAGCAGCCCAGCGCTCCACACCTAATTCCCCAGCAGTCCAGCACTCCACACCTATCTCCGCAGCAGCCCAGCAGCCCAGCACTCCACACATAACTCTCCAACTCCCCAGTACTCAACACCTAAATCCCCAGCAGCCCAGCAGCCCAGCGCTCCACACCTAACTCCCCAACTCCCCAGCAGCCCAGCGCTCCACGCCTAACACCCCAGCAGCCCAGCACTCCACACCTAACTCCCCAGCACTCCCCAAATCCCCAGCAGCCCAGCACTCCACAACTAACTCCTCAACTCCCCAGCACTCCACACCTAAATCCACAAATCCCCAGCAGCCCAGCAATCCACACCTAAATCCCCAAATCCCCAACAGCTCAGCACTCCACACCTAACTCCCCAACTTCCCAGGAGCCCAGCACTCCACACCTAACTCCCCAACTTCCCAGCAGCCCAGCACTCCACACCTAACTCCCCAACTTCCCAGCAGCCCAGCACTCCACACCTAACTCCCCAACTTCCCAGCAGCCCAGCACTCCACACCTAACTCCCCAACTCCCCAGCAGCCCAGCACTCCACACCTAACTCCCCAACTCCCCAGTACTCAACACCTAACTCCCCAACTCCCCAGCAGCCCAGCACTCCACACTTAAATCCACAACTCCCCAGCAGCCCAGCACTCCACACCTAACTCCCCAACTCCCCAGTACTCAACACCTAACTCCCCAACTCCTCAGCAGCCCAGAACTCCACACCTAAATCCCAACTCCCCAGCACTCCACACCTAACTCACCACCAGCCCAGCACTCCACACCTAACTCCCCAACTCCTCAGCAGCCCAGAACTCCACACCTAACTCCCCAACTCCCCAGCACTCCACACCTAACTCCCCAAATCCCCAGCAGCCTAGCACTCCACACCTAACTCCCCAGCAGCCCAACACTCCACACCTAACTCCGCAGCAGCCCAGCAGCCCAGCACTCCACACCTAACTCCCCAGCAGCCCAACACTCCACACCTAACTCCTCAACTCCCCAGCAGCCCAGCACTCCACACCTAACTCCCCATCTCCACAGCAGGCCAGCACTCCACACCTAACTCCCCAACTTCCCAGCAGCCCAGCACTCCACACCTAACTCCCCAACTCCCCAGCAGCCCAGCACTCCACACCTAACTCCCCAACTCCCCAGTACTCAACACCTAAATCCCCAGCAGCCCAGCAGCGCAGCACTCCACACCTAAATCCCCAGCAGCCCAGCACTCCACACCTAAATCCCCAAATACCCAGCAGCCCAGCACTCCACACCTAACTCCCCAACTCCACAGCAGCCCAGCACTCCACACCTAACTCCCCAACTCCCCAGCAGCCCAGCACTCCACACCTAACTCCCCAACTCCGCAGCAGCCCAGCACTCCACACCTAACTCCCCAACTCCTCAGCAGCCCAGCACTCCACACCTAACTCCCCAACTTCCCAGCAGCCCAGCACTCCACACCTAACTCCGCAGCAGCCCAGCAGCCCAGCACTCCACACCTAACTCCCCAACTCCCCAGCAGCCCAACACTCCACACCTAACTCCCCAACTCCCCAGTACTCAACACCTAAATCCCCAACTCCCCAGCAGCCCAGCACTCCACACTTAAATCCACAACTCCCCAGCAGCCCAGCACTCCACACCTAACTCCCCAACTCCCCAGTGCTCAACACCTAACTCCCCAACTCCTCAGCAGCCCAGAACTCCACACCTAAATCCGCAACTCCCCAGCACTCCACACCTAACTCCCTACCAGCCCAGCACTCCACACCTAACTCCCCAACACCCCAGCAGCCCAGCACTCCACACCTAACTCCGCAACTCCCCAGCAGCCCAGCACTCCACACCTAAATCCCCAGCACTCCCAAACTCCCCAGCAGGCCAGCACTCCACACCTAACTCCCCAATTCCCAGCAGCCCAGCAGCCCTGCACTCCACACCTAACTCCGCAGCAGCCCAGCAGCCCAGCACTCCAGACCTAACTCCCCAACTCCCCAGCAGCCCTGCACTCCACACCTAACTCCCCAACTCCCCAGCAGCCCTGCACTCCACACCTAACTCCCCAACTCCTCAGCAGCCCAGAACTCCACACCTAACTCCCCACCAGCCCAGCGCTCCACACCTAACTCCCCAACTCCCCTGCACTCCACACCGAACTCCCCAACTCCTCAGCAGCCCAGAACTCCACACCTAACTCCCCAACTCCCCAGCACTCCACACCGAACTCCCCAACTCCTCAGCAGCCCAGAACTCCACACCTAAATCCCCACCTCCCCAGCAGCCCAGCACTCCACACCTAAGGCCCGAACAGCCCAGCACTCCACACCAAACACCCCAACTCCCCAGCAGCCCAGCACTCCACACCTAACTCCCCAATTCCCAGCAGCCGAGCAGCCCAGCACTCCACACCTAACTCCCCAACTCCCCAGCAGGCCAGCACTCCACACCTAACTCCCCAACTCCCCAGCAGGCCAGCACTCCACACCTAACTCCCCAACTCCCCAGCAGTCCAGCACTCCACACCTATCTCCGCAGCAGCCCAGCAGCCCAGCATTCCACACCTAACTGACCAACTTCCCAGCACTCCACACCTAACTCCCCAACTCCCCAGCAGCCCAGCACTCCACACCTAACTCCCCAACTCCCCAGCAGCCCAGCACTCCACACCTAACTCCCCAACTCCCCAGCAACCCAGCAATCCACACCTAACTCCCCAACTCCACAGCAGGCCAGCACTCCACACCTAAATCCCCAAAAGCCCAGCACTCCACACCTAACTCCCCAGCTCCCCAGCAGCCCAGCACTCCACACCTAACTCCCCAGCAGCCCAGCACTCCACACCTAACTCCGCAGCAGCCCAGCAGCCCAGCACGCCACACCTAACTCCCCAGCAGCCCAGCACTCCACACCTAACTCCCCAGCAGCCCAGCACTCCACACCTAACTCCCCAACTCCCCAGCAGCCCAGCACTCCACACCTAACTCCCCAACTCCTCCGCAGCCCAGAACTCCACACTTAACTCCCCAACTCCCCAGCACTCCACACCTAACTCCCCAACTCCCCAGCAGTCCAGCACTCCACACCTAACTCCCCAAGTCCCCAGCAGCCCAGAACTCCACACCTAACTCCCCAACTCCCCAGCACTCCACACCTAACTCCCCAAATCCTCAGCAGCCCAGAACTCCACACCTAACTCCCCCATTCCCCAGCACTCCACACCTAACTCCCCAACTCCCCAGCAGGCCAGCACTCCACACCTAACTCCCCAACTCCCCAGCAGGCCAGCACTCCACACCTAACTCCCCAATTCCCAGCAGCCCAGCAGCCCAGCACTCCACACCTAAATCCGCAGCAGCCCAGCAGCCCAGCACTCCACACCTAACTCCATAACTCCCCAGCAGCCCAGCGCTCCACACTTAACTCCCCAACTCCCCAGCACTCCACACCTAACTCCCCAACTCCCCAGCACTCCACACCTAACTCCCCAGCAGGCCAGCGCTCCACACCTAACTCCCCAGCAGCCCAGCACTCCACACCTAACTCCCCAGCAGCCCAGCGCTCCACACCTAACTCCCCAACTCCCCAGCAGCCCAGCGCTCCACACCTAACTCCCCAGCAGTCCAGCACTCCACACCTAACTCCCCAGCAGCCCAGCGCTCCACACCTAATTCCCCAGCAGTCCAGCACTCCACACATAACTCTCCAACTCCCCAGTACTCAACACCTAAATCCCCAGCAGCCCAGCAGCCCAGCGCTCCACGCCTAACACCCCAGCAGCCCAGCACTCCACACCTAACTCCCCAGCACTCCCCAAATCCCCAGCAGCCCAGCACTCCACAACTAACTCCTCAACTCCCCAGCACTCCACACCTAAATCCACAAATCCCCAGCAGCCCAGCAATCCACACCTAAATCCCCAAATCCCCAACAGCTCAGCACTCCACACCTAACTCCCCAACTTCCCAGGAGCCCAGCACTCCACACCTAACTCCCCAACTTCCCAGCAGCCCAGCACTCCACACCTAACTCCCCAACTTCCCAGCAGCCCAGCACTCCACACCTAACTCCCCAACTCCCCAGCAGCCCAGCACTCCACACCTAACTCCCCAACTCCCCAGTACTCAACACCTAACTCCCCAACTCCCCAGCAGCCCAGCACTCCACACTTAAATCCACAACTCCCCAGCAGCCCAGCACTCCACACCTAACTCCCCAACTCCCCAGTACTCAACACCTAACTCCCCAACTCCTCAGCAGCCCAGAACTCCACACCTAAATCCCAACTCCCCAGCACTCCACACCTAACTCACCACCAGCCCAGCACTCCACACCTAACTCCCCAACTCCTCAGCAGCCCAGAACTCCACACCTAACTCCCCAACTCCCCAGCACTCCACACCTAACTCCCCAAATCCCCAGCAGCCTAGCACTCCACACCTAACTCCCCAGCAGCCCAGCACTCCACACCTAACTCCCCAGCAGCCCAGCACTCCACACCTAACTCCCCATCTCCACAGCAGGCCAGCACTCCACACCTAACTCCCCAACTTCCCAGCAGCCCAGCACTCCACACCTAACTCCCCAACTCCCCAGCAGCCCAGCACTCCACACCTAACTCCCCAACTCCCCAGTACTCAACACCTAAATCCCCAGCAGCCCAGCAGCGCAGCACTCCACACCTAAATCCCCAGCAGCCCAGCACTCCACACCTAAATCCCCAAATACCCAGCAGCCCAGCACTCCACACCTAACTCCCCAACTCCACAGCAGCCCAGCACTCCACACCTAACTCCCCAACTCCCCAGCAGCCCAGCACTCCACACCTAACTCCCCAACTCCGCAGCAGCCCAGCACTCCACACCTAACTCCCCAACTTCCCAGCAGCCCAGCACTCCACACCTAACTCCGCAGCAGCCCAGCAGCCCAGCACTCCACACCTAACTCCCCAACTCCCCAGCAGCCCAACACTCCACACCTAACTCCCCAACTCCCCAGTACTCAACACCTAAATCCCCAACTCCCCAGCAGCCCAGCACTCCACACTTAAATCCACAACTCCCCAGCAGCCCAGCACTCCACACCTAACTCCCCAACTCCCCAGTGCTCAACACCTAACTCCCCAACTCCTCAGCAGCCCAGAACTCCACACCTAAATCCGCAACTCCCCAGCACTCCACACCTAACTCCCTACCAGCCCAGCACTCCACACTTAACTCCCCAACTCCTCAGCAGCCCATGACTCCACACCTAACTCCCCAGCACTCCACACCTAACTCCCCAACACCCCAGCAGCCCAGCACTCCACACCTAACTCCGCAACTCCCCAGCAGCCCAGCACTCCACACCTAAATCCCCAGCACTCCCAAACTCCCCAGCAGGCCAGCACTCCACACCTAACTCCCCAATTCCCAGCAGCCCAGCAGCCCTGCACTCCACACCTAACTCCCCAACTCCTCAGCAGCCCAGAACTCCACACCTAACTCCCCACCAGCCCAGCGCTCCACACCTAACTCCCCAACTCCCCAGCACTCCACACCTAACTCCCCAACTCCCCTGCACTCCACACCGAACTCCCCAACTCCTCAGCAGCCCAGAACTCCACACCTAACTCCCCAACTCCCCTGCACTCCACACCGAACTCCCCAACTCCTCAGCAGCCCAGAACTCCACACCTAACTCCCCAACTCCCCAGCACTCCACACCGAACTCCCCAACTCCTCAGCAGCCCAGAACTCCACACCTAAATCCCCACCTCCCCAGCAGCCCAGCACTCCACACCTAAGGCCCGAACAGCCCAGCACTCCACACCAAACACCCCAACTCCCCAGCAGGCCAGCACTCCACACCTAACTCCCCAATTCCCAGCAGCCCAGCAGCCCAGCACTCCACACCTAAATCCGCAGCAGCCCAGCAGGCCAGCACTCCACACCTAACTCCCCAACTCCCCAGCACTCCACACCTAACTCCCCTACTTCCCAGCACTCCACACTTTACTCCCCAACTTCCCAGCGCTCCACACCTAACTCCCCAGCAGCCCAGGACTCCACCACTAACTCCTCAACTCCCCAGCACTCCACACCTAACTCCCCAAATCCCCAGCAGCCCAGCACTCCACACCGAACTCCCCAACTCTCCAGCACTCCACACCGAACTCCCCACCAGCCCAGAACTCCACACCTAACTCCCCAGCATCCCAACACTCCACACCTAACTCCCCAACTCCTCAGCAGCCCAGAACTCCACACCTAACTCCCCAACTACCCAGCACTCCACACCTAACTCCCCAACTCCTCAGCAGCCCAGAACTCCACACCTAACTCCCCAACTCCCCAGCACTCCACACCTAACTCCCCAAATCCTCAGCAGCCCAGAACTCCACACCTAACTCCCCAACTCCCCAGCAGCCCAGCACTCCACACCTAACTCCCCAACTCCCCAGCAGCCCAGCACTCCACATCGAACTCCCCAACTCCCCAGCAGCCCAGCACTCCACACCTAACTCGCCAACTCCCCAGCTCTCCACACCTAACTCCCCAACACCCCAGCACTCCACACCTAAATCCCCAGGAGCACAGCACTCCACACCTAACTCACCAGCAGCCCAGCACACCACACCTAACTCCCCAAATCCCCAGCAGCCCAGCAGTCCACACCTAACTCCGCAGCAGCCCAGCAGCCCAGCACTCCACACCTAACTCCCCAGCAGCCCAACACTCCACACCTAACTCCCCAACTCCCCAGCAACACAGCACTCGACACCTAACTCCCCAACTCCCCAACAGCCCAGCATCCACACCTAACTCCCCAACAGCCCAGCATCCACACCTAACTCCCCATCTCCACAGCAGCCCAGCACTCCAAACCTAACTCCCCAACTCCCCAGCAGCCCAGCACTCCACACCTAACTCCCCAACTCCCCAGTACTCAACACCTAACTCCCCAACTCCCCAGCAGCCCTGCACTCCACACCTAACTCCCCAACTCCTCAGCAGCCCAGAACTCCACACCTAAATCCCCAACTCCCCAGCACTCCACACCTAACTCCCCACCAGCCCAGCACTCCACACCTAACTCCCCAACTCCTCAGCAGCCCAGAACTCCACACCTAACTCCCCAACTACCCAGCACTCCACACCTAACTCCCCAACTCCCCAGCAGCCCAGCACCCCACACCTAACTCCCCAACTCCCCAGCAGCCCAGCACTCCACACCTAACTCCGCAACTCCCCAGCAGCCCAGCACTCCACACCTAACTCCCCAGCACTCCCCAACTCCCCAGCAGGCCAGCACTCCACACCTAACTCCCCAATTCCCAGCAGCCCAGCAGCCCAGCACTCCACACCTAACTCCGCAGCAGCCCAGCAGCCCAGCACTCCACACCTAACTCCCCAACTCCCCAGTACTCAACACCTAAATCCCCAGCAGCCCAGCAGCCCAGCGCTCCACGCCTAACTCCCCAACTCCCCAGTACTCAACACCTAAATCCCCAGCAGCCCAGCAGCCCAGCACTCCACACCTAAATCCCCAAATCCCCAGCAGCCCAGCACTCCACACCTAAACCCCAAATACCCAGCAGCCCAGCACTCCACACCTAACTCCCCAACTCCACATCAGCCCAGCACTCCACACCTAACTCCCCAACTCCACATCAGCCCAGCACTCCACACCTAACTCCCCAACTCCCCAGCAGCCCAGCACTCCACACCTAACTCCCCAACTCCCCAGCAGCCCAGCACTCCACACCTAACTCCCCAACTCCCCAGCAGCCCAGCACTCCACACCTAACTCCCCACCAGCCCAGCACTCCACACCTCACTCCCCAACTCCTCAGCAGCCCAGCACTCCACACCTAACTCCCCAACTTCCCAGCAGCCCAGCACTCCACACCTAACTCCGCAGCAGCCCAGCAGCCCAGCACTCCACACCTAACTCCCCAACTCCCCAGCAGCCCAGCACTCCACACCTAAATCCCCAACTCCCCAGCAGCCCAGCACTCCACACTTAAATCCACAACTCCCCAGCAGCCCAGCACTCCACACCTAACTCCCCAACTCCCCAGTACTCAACACCTAACTCCCCAACTCCTCAGCAGCCCAGAACTCCACACCTAAATCCGCAACTCCCCAGCACTCCACACCTAACTCCCTACCAGCCCAGCACTCCACACTTAACTCCCCAACTCCTCAGCAGCCCAGAACTCCACACCTAACTCCCCAACACCCCAGCAGCCCAGCACTCCACACCTAACTCCGCAACTCCCCAGCAGCCCAGCACTCCACACCTAAATCCCCAGCACTCCCAAACTCCCCAGCAGGCCAGCACTCCACACCTAACTCCCCAATTCCCAGCAGCCCAGCAGCCCTGCACTCCACACCTAACTCCGCAGCAGCCCAGCAGCCCAGCACTCCAGACCTAACTCCCCAACTCCCCAGCAGCCCTGCACTCCACACCTAACTCCCCAACTCCTCAGCAGCCCAGAACTCCACACCTAACTCCCCACCAGCCCAGCGCTCCACACCTAACTCCCCAACTCCCCAGCACTCCACACCTAACTCCCCAACTCCCCAGCAGTCCAGCACTCCACACCTAAATCCCCACCTCCCCAGCAGCCCAGCACTCCACACCTAAGGCCCGAACAGCCCAGCACTCCACACCTAACACCCCAACTCCCCAGCAGGCCAGCACTCCACACCTAACTCCCCAATTCCCAGCAGCCCAGCAGCCCAGCACTCCACACCTAAATCCGCAGCAGCCCAGCAGCCCAGCACACCACACCTAACTCCCCAACTCCGCAGCAGCCCAGCAGCCCAGCACTCCACACCTAACTCCCCAACTCCTCAGCAGCCCAGAACTCCACACCTAACTCCCCAACTCCCCAGCAGCCCAGCACTCCACACCTAACTCCCCAGCACTCCCCAACTCCCCAGCAGCCCAGCACTCCACACCTAACTCCCCAACAGCCCAGCACTCCACAGCTAAGTCCCCAACTCCACAGCACTCCACACCTAACTCCCCAACAGCCCAGCACTCCACACCTAACTCCCCAACTCCCCAGCAGCTCAGCACTGCACACCTAACTCCCCAACTCCCCAGCAGCCCAGCACTCCACACCTAACTCCGCAGCAGCCCAGCAGCCCAGCACTCCACACCTAACTCCCCAACTCCCCAGTACTCAACACCTAAATCCCCAGCAGCCCAGCAGCCCAGCACTCCACACCTAACTCCCCAGCAGCCCAGCACTCCACACCTAACTCCCTAACTCCCCACCAGCCCAGCACTCCACACCTAACTCCCCAACTCCCCAGCACTCCACACCTAACTCCCCAACTCCCCAGCAGCCCAGCACTCCACACCTAACTCCCCAACTCCCCACCAGCCCAGCACTCCACACCTAACTCCCCAGCAGCCCAGCACTCCACACCTAACTCCCTAAATCCCCACCAGCCCAGCACTCCACACCTAACTCCCCAACTCCCCAGCACTCCACACCTAACTCCCCAACTCCCCAACACTCCACACCTAACTCCCCAACTCCCCAGTACTCAACACCTAAATCCCCAGCAGCCCAGCAGCCCAGCGCTCCACACCTAACTCCCCAGCAGCCCAGGACTCCACCATTAACTCCTCAACTCCCCAGCACTCCACACCTAACTCCACAAATCCCCAGCAGCCCAGCACTCCACACCGAACTCCCCAACTCCCCAGCACTCCACACCTAACTCCCCAGCATCACAACACTCCACATCTAACTCCCCAACTGCCCAGTACTCAACACCTAAATCCCCAGCAGCCCAGCAGCCCAGCAATCCACACCTAACTCCCCAACTCCCCAGCAGCCCAGCACTCCACACCTAACTCCCCAACTCCCCAGCACTCCACACCTAACTCCCCAACTCCCCAGTACTCAACAGCTAAATCCCCAGCAGCCCAGCAGCCCAGCGCTCCACACCTAACTCCCCAGCAGCCCAGGACTCCACCACTAACTCCTCAACTCCCCAGCACTCCACACCTAACTCCCCAAATCCCCAGCACTCCACACCTAACTCCCCAAATCCCCAGCAGCCCAGCAATCCACACCTAAATCCCCAACTCCCCAGCAGCCCAGCACTCCACACCTAACACCCCAACTCCCCAGCAGCCCAGCACTCCACACCTCACTCCCCAGCAGCCCAGCACTCCACACCTAACTCCCCAACTCCCCAGCAGGCCAGCACTCCACACGTAACTCCCCAACTTCCCAGCAGCCCAGCACTCCACACCTCACTCACCAAATCCCCAGCAGCCCAGCACTCCATACCTAACTCCCCAACTCCCCAGTACTCAACACCTAAATCCCCAGCAGCCCAGCAGCCCAGCGCTCCACACCTAACTCCCCAGCAGCCCAGGACTCCACCACTAACTCCTCAACTCCCCAGCACTCCACACCTAACTCCCCAACTCCCCAGCAGCCAAGAACTCCACACCGAACTCCCCAACTCCCCAGCACTCCACACCTAACTCCCCACCAGCCCAGCACTCCACACCTAACTCCCCAGCAGCCCAGCACTCCACACCTAACTCCCTAAATCCCCACCAGCCCAGCACTCCACACCTAACTCCCCAGCAGCCCAGCACTCCACACCTAATTCCCCAGCAGTCCAGCAGTCCACACCTATCTCCGCAGCAGCCCAGCAGCCCAGCACTCCACACCTAACTCACCAACTTCCCAGTATTCAACACCTAAATCCCCAGCAGCCCAGCAGCCCAGCGCTCCACGCCTAACTCCCCACCAGCCCAGCACTCCACACCTAACTCCCCAGCAGCCCAGCACTCCACAAATAACTCCTCAACTCCCCAGCACTCCACACCTAACTCCACAAATCCCCAGCAGCCCAGCAATCCACACCTAAATCCCCCAACTCCCCAGCAGCCCAGCACTCCACACCTAAGTCCCCAACTCCCCAGCACTCCACACCTAACTCCCCAACAGCTCAGCACTCCACACCTAACTCCCCAACTTCCCAGCAGCCCAGCACTCCACACCTAACTCCCCAACTTCCCAGCAGCCCAGCACTCCGCACCTAACTCCCCAACTTCCCAGCAGCCCAGCACTCCACACCTAACTCCGCAGCAGCCCAGCAGCCCAGCACTCCACACCTAACTCCCCAACACCCCAGCAGCCCAGCACTCCACACCTAACTCCACAGCAGCCCAGCAGCCCAGCACTCCACACCTAACTCCCCAACTCCCCAGCAGCCCAGCACTCCACACCTAACTCCCCAACTCCCCAGTACTCAACACCTAACTCCCCAACTCCCCAGCAGCCCAGCACTCCACACTTAAATCCACAACTCCCCAGCAGCCCAGCACTCCACACCTAACTCCCCAACTCCCCAGCACTCCACACCTAACTCCCCAACTCCCCAGAACTCCACACCTAACTCCCCAACACCCCAGCAGCCCAGCACTCCACACCTAACTCCGCAACTCCCCAGCAGCCCAGCACTCCACACCTAACTCCCCAGCACTCCCAAACTCCCCAGCAGCCCAGCACTCCACACCTAACTCCCCAATTCCCAGCTGCCCAGCAGCCCAGCACTCCACACCTAACTCCGCAGCAGCCCAGCAGCCCAGCACTCCACACCTAACTCCCCACCTCCTCAGCAGCCCAGCACTCCACACCTAAATCCCCAACTCCCCAGCACTCCACACCTAACTCCCTACCAGCCCAGCACTCCAGACTTAACTCCCCAACTCCTCTGCAGCCCAGAACTCCACACCTAACTCCCCAACTCCCCAGCACTCCACACCTAACTCCCCAACACCCCAGCACTCCACACCTAACTCCACAACTCCCCAGCAGCCCAGCACTCCACACCTAACTCCCCACTTCCCAGCAGCCCAGCAGCCCAGCACTCCACACATAACTCCGCAGCAGCCCAGCAGCCCAGCACTCCACACCTAACTCCCCAACTCCCCAGCAGACAAGCACTCCACAATTAAATACACAACTCCCCAGCAGCCCTGCACTCCACACCTGACTCCCCAACTCCTCAGCAGCCCAGAACTCCACACCTAACTCACCAACTCCCCAGCACTCCACACCTAACTCCCCACCAGCCCAGCACTCCACACCGAACTCCCCAACTCCTCAGCAGCCCAGAACTCCACACCTAACTCCCCAACTCCCCAGCACTCCACACCTAACTCCCCAACTCCCCAGCAGTCCAGCACTCCACACCTAAATCCCCACCTCCCCAGCAGCCCAGCACTCCACACCAAAGGCCCGAACAGCCCAGCACTCCACACCTAACTCCCCAACTCCCCAGCACTCCATACCTAACTCCCCAGCAGCCCAGCGCTCCACACCTAACTCCCAAGCAGCCCAGCGCTCCACACCTAACTCCCCAGCAGCCCAGCGCTCCACACCTAATTCCCCAACTCCCCAGCAGTCCAGCACTCCACACCTAACTCCCCAACTCCCCAGCAGTCCAGCACTCCACACCTATCTCCGCAGCAGCCCAGCAGCCCAGCATTCCACACCTAACTGACCAACTTCCCAGTACTCCACAACTAACTCCTCAACTCCCCAGCACTCCACACCTAACTCCACAAATCCCCAGCAGCCCAGCAATCCACACCTAAATCCCCAACTCCCCAGCAGCCCAGCACTCCACACCTAAGTCCCCAACTCCCCAGCAGCCCAGCACTCCACACCTAACTCCCCAACTCCCCAGCAGCCCAGCACTCCACACCTAACTCCCCAACTTCCCAGCAGCCCAGCACTCCACACCTAACTCCCCAACTTCCCAGCAGCCCAGCACTCCACACCTAACTCCCCAACTCCCCAGCAGCCCAGCACTCCACACCTAACTCCCCAACTTCCCAGCAGCCCAGCACTCCACACCTAACTCCCCAACTTCCCAGCAGCCCAGCACTCCACACCTAACTCCCCAACTCCCCAGCAGCCCAGCACTCCACACCTAACTCCCCAACTTCCCAGCAGCCCAGCACTCCACAACTAACTCCGCAGCAGCCCAGCAGCCCGGCACTCCACACCTAACAACCCAAATCCCCAGCAGCCCAGCACTCCACACCTAACTCCCCAACTCCCCAGCAACCCAGCACTCCACAACTAACTCCCCAACTCCCCAGCAACCCAGCACTCCACACCTAACTCCCCAACTCCCCAGCAGCCCAGCACTCCACACCTAACTCCCCAACTCCCCAGCAACCCAGCAATCCACACCTAACTCCCCAACTCCACAGCAGGCCAGCACTCCACACCTAAATCCCCAAAAGCCCAGCACTCCACACCTAACTCCCCAGCTCCCCAGCAGCCCAGCACTCCACACCTAACTCCCCAGCAGCCCAGCACTCCACACCTAACTCCGCAGCAGCCCAGCAGCCCAGCACGCCACACCTAACTCCCCAGCAGCCCAGCACTCCACACCTAACTCCCCAGCAGCCCAGCACTCCACACCTAACTCCCCAACTCCCCAGCAGCCCAGCACTCCACACCTAACTCCCCAACTCCTCCGCAGCCCAGAACTCCACACTTAACTCCCCAACTCCCCAGCACTCCACACCTAACTCCCCAACTCCCCAGCAGTCCAGCACTCCACACCTAAATCCCCAAGTCCCCAGCAGCCCAGAACTCCACACCTAACTCCCCAACTCCCCAGCACTCCACACCTAACTCCCCAACTCCCCAGCACTCCACACCTAACTCCCCAAATCCTCAGCAGCCCAGAACTCCACACCTAACTCCCCCATTCCCCAGCACTCCACACCTAACTCCCCAACTCCCCAGCAGGCCAGCACTCCACACCTAACTCCCCAATTCCCAGCAGCCCAGCAGCCCAGCACTCCACACCTAAATCCGCAGCAGCCCAGCAGCCCAGCACTCCACACCTAACTCCCCAACTCCCCAGCAGCCCAGCACTCCACACCTAACTCCCCAACTCCCCAGTACTCCACACCTAACTCCCCCATTCCCCAGCACTCCACACCTAACTCCCCAACTCCCCAGCACTCCACACCTAACTCCCCCATTCCCCAGCACTCCACACCTAACTCCCCAACTCCCCAGCACTCCACACCTAACTCCCCAACTCCTCCGCAGCCCAGAACTCCACACTTAACTCCCCAACTCCCCAGCACTCCACACCTAACTCCCCAACTCCCCAGCAGTCCAGCACTCCACACCTAAATCCCCAAGTCCCCAGCAGCCCAGAACTCCACACCTAACTCCCCAACTCCCCAGCACTCCACACCTAACTCCCCAACTCCCCAGCACTCCACACCTAACTCCCCAAATCCTCAGCAGCCCAGAACTCCACACCTAACTCCCCCATTCCCCAGCACTCCACACCTAACTCCCCAACTCCCCAGCAGGCCAGCACTCCACACCTAACTCCCCAATTCCCAGCAGCCCAGCAGCCCAGCACTCCACACCTAAATCCGCAGCAGCCCAGCAGCCCAGCACTCCACACCTAACTCCATAACTCCCCAGCAGCCCAGCGCTCCACACTTAACTCCCCAACTCCCCAGCAGCCCAGCACTCCACACCTAACTCCCCCATTCCCCAGCACTCCACACCTAACTCCCCAACTCCCCAGCACTCCACACCTAACTCCCCAGCAGGCCAGCGCTCCACACCTAACTCCCCAGCAGCCCAGCACTCCACACCTAACTCCCCAGCAGCCCAGCGCTCCACACCTAACTCCCCAACTCCCCAGCAGCCCAGCGCTCCACACCTAACTCCCCAGCAGTCCAGCACTCCACACCTAACTCCCCAGCAGCCCAGCGCTCCACACCTAATTCCCCAGCAGTCCAGCACTCCACACCTATCTCCGCAGCAGCCCAGCAGCCCAGCACTCCACACATAACTCTCCAACTCCCCAGTACTCAACACCTAAATCCCCAGCAGCCCAGCAGCCCAGCGCTCCACACCTAACTCCCCAACTCCCCAGCAGCCCAGCGCTCCACGCCTAACACCCCAGCAGCCCAGCACTCCACACCTAACTCCCCAGCACTCCCCAAATCCCCAGCAGCCCAGCACTCCACAACTAACTCCTCAACTCCCCAGCACTCCACACCTAAATCCACAAATCCCCAGCAGCCCAGCAATCCACACCTAAATCCCCAAATCCCCAACAGCTCAGCACTCCACACCTAACTCCCCAACTTCCCAGGAGCCCAGCACTCCACACCTAACTCCCCAACTTCCCAGCAGCCCAGCACTCCACACCTAACTCCCCAACTTCCCAGCAGCCCAGCACTCCACACCTAACTCCCCAACTTCCCAGCAGCCCAGCACTCCACACCTAACTCCCCAACTCCCCAGCAGCCCAGCACTCCACACCTAACTCCCCAACTCCCCAGTACTCAACACCTAACTCCCCAACTCCCCAGCAGCCCAGCACTCCACACTTAAATCCACAACTCCCCAGCAGCCCAGCACTCCACACCTAACTCCCCAACTCCCCAGTACTCAACACCTAACTCCCCAACTCCTCAGCAGCCCAGAACTCCACACCTAAATCCCAACTCCCCAGCACTCCACACCTAACTCACCACCAGCCCAGCACTCCACACCTAACTCCCCAACTCCTCAGCAGCCCAGAACTCCACACCTAACTCCCCAACTCCCCAGCACTCCACACCTAACTCCCCAAATCCCCAGCAGCCTAGCACTCCACACCTAACTCCCCAGCAGCCCAACACTCCACACCTAACTCCGCAGCAGCCCAGCAGCCCAGCACTCCACACCTAACTCCCCAGCAGCCCAACACTCCACACCTAACTCCTCAACTCCCCAGCAGCCCAGCACTCCACACCTAACTCCCCATCTCCACAGCAGGCCAGCACTCCACACCTAACTCCCCAACTTCCCAGCAGCCCAGCACTCCACACCTAACTCCCCAACTCCCCAGCAGCCCAGCACTCCACACCTAACTCCCCAACTCCCCAGTACTCAACACCTAAATCCCCAGCAGCCCAGCAGCGCAGCACTCCACACCTAAATCCCCAGCAGCCCAGCACTCCACACCTAAATCCCCAAATACCCAGCAGCCCAGCACTCCACACCTAACTCCCCAACTCCACAGCAGCCCAGCACTCCACACCTAACTCCCCAACTCCCCAGCAGCCCAGCACTCCACACCTAACTCCCCAACTCCGCAGCAGCCCAGCACTCCACACCTAACTCCCCAACTCCTCAGCAGCCCAGCACTCCACACCTAACTCCCCAACTTCCCAGCAGCCCAGCACTCCACACCTAACTCCGCAGCAGCCCAGCAGCCCAGCACTCCACACCTAACTCCCCAACTCCCCAGCAGCCCAACACTCCACACCTAACTCCCCAACTCCCCAGTACTCAACACCTAAATCCCCAACTCCCCAGCAGCCCAGCACTCCACACTTAAATCCACAACTCCCCAGCAGCCCAGCACTCCACACCTAACTCCCCAACTCCCCAGTGCTCAACACCTAACTCCCCAACTCCTCAGCAGCCCAGAACTCCACACCTAAATCCGCAACTCCCCAGCACTCCACACCTAACTCCCCACCAGCCCAGCACTCCACACTTAACTCCCCAACTCCTCAGCAGCCCATGACTCCACACCTAACTCCCCAGCACTCCACACCTAACTCCCCAACACCCCAGCAGCCCAGCACTCCACACCTAACTCCGCAACTCCCCAGCAGCCCAGCACTCCACACCTAAATCCCCAGCACTCCCAAACTCCCCAGCAGGCCAGCACTCCACACCTAACTCCCCAATTCCCAGCAGCCCAGCAGCCCTGCACTCCACACCTAACTCCGCAGCAGCCCAGCAGCCCAGCACTCCACACCTAACTCCCCAACTCCCCAGCAGCCCTGCACTCCACACCTAACTCCCCAACTCCTCAGCAGCCCAGAACTCCACACCTAACTCCCCACCAGCCCAGCACTCCACACCGAACTCCCCAACTCCTCAGCAGCCCAGAACTCCACACCTAAATCCCCACCTCCCCTGCACTCCACACCTAACTCCCCAACTCCCCAGCAGCCCAGCACTCCACACCTAACTCCCCAACTCCCCAGCACTCCACACCGAACTCCCCAACTCCTCAGCAGCCCAGAACTCCACACCTAAATCCCCACCTCCCCAGCAGCCCAGCACTCCACACCTAAGGCCCGAACAGCCCAGCACTCCACACCAAACACCCCAACTCCCCAGCAGGCCAGCACTCCACACCTAACTCCCCAATTCCCAGCAGCCGAGCAGCCCAGCACTCCACACCTAAATCCGCAGCAGCCCAGCAGGCCAGCACTCCACACCTAACTCCCCAACTTCCCAGCAGCCCAGCACTCCACACCTAACTCCCCAACTCCCCAGCAGGCCAGCACTCCACACCTAACTCCCCTACTTCCCAGCACTCCACACTTTACTCCCCAACTTCCCAGCACTCCACACTTTACTCCCCAACTTCCCAGCGCTCCACACCTAACTCCCCAGCAGCCCAGGACTCCACCACTAACTCCTCAACTCCCCAGCACTCCACACCTAACTCCCCAAATCCCCAGCAGCCCAGCACTCCACACCGAACTCCCCAACTCCCCAGCAGCCCAGCACTCCACACTTAACTCCCCAACTACCCAGCACTCCACACCTAAATCCACAAATCCCCAGCAGCCCAGCAATCCACACCTAAATCCCCAAATCCCCAACAGCTCAGCACTCCACACCTAACTCCCCAACTTCCCAGGAGCCCAGCACTCCACACCTAACTCCCCAACTTCCCAGCAGCCCAGCACTCCACACCTAACTCCCCAACTTCCCAGCAGCCCAGCACTCCACACCTAACTCCCCAACTTCCCAGCAGCCCAGCACTCCACACCTAACTCCCCAACTCCCCAGCAGCCCAGCACTCCACACCTAACTCCCCAACTCCCCAGTACTCAACACCTAACTCCCCAACTCCCCAGCAGCCCAGCACTCCACACTTAAATCCACAACTCCCCAGCAGCCCAGCACTCCACACCTAACTCCCCAACTCCCCAGTACTCAACACCTAACTCCCCAACTCCTCAGCAGCCCAGAACTCCACACCTAAATCCCAACTCCCCAGCACTCCACACCTAACTCACCACCAGCCCAGCACTCCACACCTAACTCCCCAACTCCTCAGCAGCCCAGAACTCCACACCTAACTCCCCAACTCCCCAGCACTCCACACCTAACTCCCCAAATCCCCAGCAGCCTAGCACTCCACACCTAACTCCCCAGCAGCCCAACACTCCACACCTAACTCCGCAGCAGCCCAGCAGCCCAGCACTCCACACCTAACTCCCCAGCAGCCCAACACTCCACACCTAACTCCTCAACTCCCCAGCAGCCCAGCACTCCACACCTAACTCCCCATCTCCACAGCAGGCCAGCACTCCACACCTAACTCCCCAACTTCCCAGCAGCCCAGCACTCCACACCTAACTCCCCAACTCCCCAGCAGCCCAGCACTCCACACCTAACTCCCCAACTCCCCAGTACTCAACACCTAAATCCCCAGCAGCCCAGCAGCGCAGCACTCCACACCTAAATCCCCAGCAGCCCAGCACTCCACACCTAAATCCCCAAATACCCAGCAGCCCAGCACTCCACACCTAACTCCCCAACTCCACAGCAGCCCAGCACTCCACACCTAACTCCCCAACTCCCCAGCAGCCCAGCACTCCACACCTAACTCCCCAACTCCGCAGCAGCCCAGCACTCCACACCTAACTCCCCAACTCCTCAGCAGCCCAGCACTCCACACCTAACTCCCCAACTTCCCAGCAGCCCAGCACTCCACACCTAACTCCGCAGCAGCCCAGCACTCCACACCTAACTCCGCAGCAGCCCAGCACTCCACACCTAACTCCCCAACTTCCCAGCAGCCCAGCACTCCACACCTAACTCCGCAGCAGCCCAGCAGCCCAGCACTCCACACCTAACTCCCCAACTCCCCAGCAGCCCAACACTCCACACCTAACTCCCCAACTCCCCAGTACTCAACACCTAAATCCCCAACTCCCCAGCAGCCCAGCACTCCACACTTAAATCCACAACTCCCCAGCAGCCCAGCACTCCACACCTAACTCCCCAACTCCCCAGTACTCAACACCTAAATCCCCAACTCCCCAGCAGCCCAGCACTCCACACCTAACTCCCCAACTCCCCAGTACTCAACACCTAACTCCCCAACTCCTCAGCAGCCCAGAACTCCACACCTAAATCCGCAACTCCCCAGCACTCCACACCTAACTCCCTACCAGCCCAGCACTCCACACTTAACTCCCCAACTCCTCAGCAGCCCATGACTCCACACCTAACTCCCCAGCACTCCACACCTAACTCCCCAACACCCCAGCAGCCCAGCACTCCACACCTAACTCCGCAACTCCCCAGCAGCCCAGCACTCCACACCTAAATCCCCAGCACTCCCAAACTCCCCAGCAGGCCAGCACTCCACACCTAACTCCCCAATTCCCAGCAGCCCAGCAGCCCTGCACTCCACACCTAACTCCGCAGCAGCCCAGCAGCCCAGCACTCCAGACCTAACTCCCCAACTCCCCAGCAGCCCTGCACTCCACACCTAACTCCCCAACTCCTCAGCAGCCCAGAACTCCACACCTAACTCCCCACCAGCCCAGCGCTCCACACCTAACTCCCCAACTCCCCTGCACTCCACACCGAACTCCCCAACTCCTCAGCAGCCCAGAACTCCACACCTAAATCCCCAACTCCCCTGCACTCCACACCTAAGGCCCGAACAGCCCAGCACTCCACACCAAACACCCCAACTCCCCAGCAGGCCAGCACTCCACACCTAACTCCCCAATTCCCAGCAGCCGAGCAGCCCAGCACTCCACACCTAAATCCGCAGCAGCCCAGCAGGCCAGCACTCCACACCTAACTCCCCAACTCCCCAGCAGGCCAGCACTCCACACCTAACTCCCCAACTCCTCAGCAGCCCAGCACTCCACACCTAACTCCGCAACTCCCCAGCAGCCCAGCACTCCACACCTAACTCCCCAGCACTCCCCAACTCCCCAGCAGGCCAGCACTCCACACCTAACTCCCCAATTCCCAGCAGCCCAGCAGCCCAGCACTCCACACCTAACTCCGCAGCAGCCCAGCAGCCCAGCACTCCACACCTAACTCCCCAACTCCCCAGTACTCAACACCTAAATCCCCAGCAGCCCAGCAGCCCAGCGCTCCACGCCTAACTCCCCAACTCCCCAGTACTCAACACCTAAATCCCCAGCAGCCCAGCAGCCCAGCACTCCACACCTAAATCCCCAAATCCCCAGCAGCCCAGCACTCCACACCTAAACCCCAAATACCCAGCAGCCCAGCACTCCACACCTAACTCCCCAACTCCACATCAGCCCAGCACTCCACACCTAACTCCCCAACTCCCCAGCAGCCCAGCACTCCACACCTAACTCCCCAACTCCCCAGCAGCCCAGCACTCCACACCTAACTCCCCACCAGCCCAGCACTCCACACCTCACTCCCCAACTCCTCAGCAGCCCAGCACTCCACACCTAACTCCCCAACTTCCCAGCAGCCCAGCACTCCACACCTAACTCCGCAGCAGCCCAGCAGCCCAGCACTCCACACCTAACTCCCCAACTCCCCAGCAGCCCAACACTCCACACCTAACTCCCCAACTCCCCAGCAGCCCAGAACTCCACACCTAACTCCCCAACTCCCCAGCAGCCCAGAACTCCACACCTAACTCCCCAACTCCCCAGTACTCAACACCTAAATCCCCAACTCCCCAGCAGCCCAGCACTCCACACCTAACTCCCCAACTCCCCAGTACTCAACACCTAACTCCCCAACTCCTCAGCAGCCCAGAACTCCACACCTAAATCCGCAACTCCCCAGCACTCCACACCTAACTCCCTACCAGCCCAGCACTCCACACCTCACTCCCCAACTCCTCAGCAGCCCAGAACTCCACACCTAACTCCCCAACACCCCAGCAGCCCAGCACTCCACACCTAACTCCGCAACTCCCCAGCAGCCCAGCACTCCACACCTAAATCCCCAGCACTCCCAAACTCCCCAGCAGGCCAGCACTCCACACCTAACTCCCCAATTCCCAGCAGCCCAGCAGCCCTGCACTCCACACCTAACTCCGCAGCAGCCCAGCAGCCCAGCACTCCACACCTAACTCCCCAACTCCCCAGCAGCCCTGCACTCCACACCTAACTCCCCAACTCCTCAGCAGCCCAGAACTCCACACCTAACTCCCCACCAGCCCAGCGCTCCACACCTAACTCCCCAACTCCCCAGCACTCCACACCTAACTCCCCAACTCCCGAGCAGTCCAGCACTCCACACCTAAATCCCCACCTCCCCAGCAGCCCAGCACTCCACACCTAAGGCCCGAACAGCCCAGCACTCCACACCTAACACCCCAACTCCCCAGCAGGCCAGCACTCCACACCTAACTCCCCAATTCCCAGCAGCCCAGCAGCCCAGCACTCCACACCTAAATCCGCAGCAGCCCAGCAGCCCAGCACACCACACCTAACTCCCCAACTCCGCAGCAGCCCAGCAGCCCAGCACTCCACACCTAACTCCCCAACTCCTCAGCAGCCCAGAACTCCACACCTAACTCCCCAACTCCCCAGCAGCCCAGCACTCCACACCTAACTCCCCAGCACTCCCCAACTCCCCAGCAGCCCAGCACTCCACACCTAACTCCCCAACAGCCCAGCACTCCACAGCTAAGTCCCCAACTCCACAGCACTCCACACCTAACTCCCCAACAGCCCAGCACTCCACACCTAACTCCCCAACTCCCCAGCAGCTCAGCACTGCACACCTAACTCCCCAACTCCCCAGCAGCCCAGCACTCCACACCTAACTCCGCAGCAGCCCAGCAGCCCAGCACTCCACACCTAACTCCCCAACTCCCCAGTACTCAACACCTAAATCCCCAGCAGCCCAGCAGCCCAGCACTCCACACCTAACTCCCCAGCAGCCCAGCACTCCACACCTAACTCCCTAACTCCCCACCAGCCCAGCACTCCACACCTAACTCCCCAACTCCCCAGCACTCCACACCTAACTCCCCAACTCCCCAGCAGCCCAGCACTCCACACCTAACTCCCCAACTCCCCACCAGCCCAGCACTCCACACCTAACTCCCCAGCAGCCCAGCACTCCACACCTAACTCCCTAAATCCCCACCAGCCCAGCACTCCACACCTAACTCCCCAACTCCCCAGCACTCCACACCTAACTCCCCAACTCCCCAACACTCCACACCTAACTCCCCAACTCCCCAGTACTCAACACCTAAATCCCCAGCAGCCCAGCAGCCCAGCGCTCCACACCTAACTCCCCAGCAGCCCAGGACTCCACCATTAACTCCTCAACTCCCCAGCACTCCACACCTAACTCCACAAATCCCCAGCAGCCCAGCACTCCACACCGAACTCCCCAACTCCCCAGCACTCCACACCTAACTCCCCAGCATCACAACACTCCACATCTAACTCCCCAACTCCCCAGTACTCAACACCTAAATCCCCAGCAGCCCAGCAGCCCAGCAATCCACACCTAACTCCCCAACTCCCCAGCAGCCCAGCACTCCACACCTAACTCCCCAGAACTCCCCAACTCCCCAGCACTCCACACCTAACTCCCCAACTCCCCAGTACTCAACAGCTAAATCCCCAGCAGCCCA
This sequence comes from Isurus oxyrinchus, assembly GCA_026770705.1. NCBI lineage: Eukaryota > Metazoa > Chordata > Chondrichthyes > Lamniformes > Lamnidae > Isurus > Isurus oxyrinchus. Next base: position 193,403,007 of record JANJGN010000006.1, on the reverse strand, counting down.
GCAGCCCAGCACTCCACACCTAACTCCCCAGCAGCCCAGGACTCCACCACTAACTCCTCAACTCCCCAGCACTCCACACCTAACTCCCCAAATCCCCAGCACTCCACACCTAACTCCCCAAATCCCCAGCAGCCCAGCAATCCACACCTAAATCCCCAACTCCCCAGCAGCCCAGCACTCCACACCTCACTCCCCAGCAGCCCAGCACTCCACACCTAACTCCCCAACTCCCCAGCAGCCCAACACTCCACACCTCACTCCCCAACTCCCCAGCAGGCCAGCACTCCACACGTAACTCCCCAACTTCCCAGCAGCCCAGCACTCCACACCTAACTCCGCAGCAGCCCTGCAGCCCAGCACTCCACACCTCACTCACCAAATCCCCAGCAGCCCAGCACTCCATACCTAACTCCCCAACTCCCCAGTACTCAACACCTAAATCCCCAGCAGCCCAGCAGCCCAGCGCTCCACACCTAACTCCCCAGCAGCCCAGGACTCCACCACTAACTCCTCAACTCCCCAGCACTCCACACCTAACTCCCCAAATCCCCAGCAGCCCAGCACTCCACACCTAACTCCCCAACTCCCCAGCAGCCCAGCACTCCACACCGAACTCCCCAACTCCCCAGCACTCCACACCTAACTCCCCACCAGCCCAGCACTCCACACCTAACTCCCCAGCAGCCCAGCACTCCACACCTAACTCCCTAAATCCCCACCAGCCCAGCACTCCACACCTAACTCCCCAACTCCCCAGCACTCCACACCTAAAGCCCCAACTCCCCAGCAGCCCAGCACTCCACACCTAACTCCCCAACTCCCCAGCAGCCCAGCACTCCACACCTAACTCCCCAACTCCCCAGCACTCCACACCTAACTCCCCAGCAGCCCAGCACTCCACACCTAACTCCCTAAATCCCCACCAGCCCAGCACTCCACAACTAACTCCCCAACTCCCCAGCACTCCACACCTAACTCCCCAACTCCCCACCAGCCCAGCACTCCACACCGAACTCCCCAACTCCCCAACACTCCACACCTAACTCCCCAACTCCCCAGTACTCAACACCTAAATCCCCAGCAGCCCAGCAGCCCAGCGCTCCACACCTAACACCCCAGCAGCCCAGCACTCCACACCGAACTCCCCAACTCCCCAGCACTCCACACCTAACTCCCCAACACCCCAGCAGCCCAGCACTCCACAACGAACCCCCCAACTCCCCAGCACTCCACACCTAACTCCCCAACTTCCCAGCATTCCACACCTAACTCCCCAACTTCCCAGCACTCCACACCTATCTCCGCAGCAGCCCAGCACTCCACACCTAACTCCCCAACTCCCCAGTACTCAACACCTAAATCCCCAGCAGCCCAGCAGCCCAGCGCTCCACACCTAACACCCCAGCAGCCCAGCACTCCACACCTAACTCCCCAGCAGCCCAGGACTTCACCACTAAATCCTCAACTCCCCAGCACTCCACACCTAACTCCACAAATCCCCAGCAGCCCAGCACTCCACACCTAACTCCCCAACGCCCCAGCAGCCCAGCACTCCACACCTAACTCCCCAACTCCCCAGCAGCCAAGAACTCCACACCTAACTCCCCAACTCCCCAGCACTCCACACCTAACTCCCCAGCATCCCAACACTCCACACCTAACTCCCCAACTCCCCAGCAGCCCAGCACTCCACAGCTAACTCCCCAACTCCCCAGTACTCAACACCTAAATCCCCAGCAGCCCAGCAGCCCAGCACTTCACACCTAACTCCCCACCAGCCCAGCATTCCACACCTAACTCCCCAACTCCCCAGCACTCCACACCTAACTCCCCAACTCCCCAGCAGCCCAGCACTCCACAACCAACTCACCAGCACTCCCCAACTCCCCAGCAGCCCAGCACTCCACAGCTAAGTCCCCAACTCCACAGCACTCCACACCTAACTCCCCAACAGCCCAGCACTCCACACCTAACTCCCCAACTCCCCAGCAGCCCAGCACTCCACAGCTAACTCCCCAACTCCCCAGATGTCCAGCACTCCACACCTAACTCCCCAACTCCTCAGCAGCCCAGAACTCCACACCTAACTCCCCAACTCCCCAGCAGCCCAGCACTCCACACCTAACTCCCCAGCACTCCCCAACTCCCCAGCAGCCCAGCACTCCACACCTAACTCCCCAACAGCCCAGCACTCCACACCTAACTCCCCAACTCCCCAGCAGCTCAGCACTCCACACCTAACTCCCCAACTCCCCAGCAGCCCAGCACTCCACACCTAACTCCGCAGCAGCCCAGCAGCCCAGCGCTCCACACCTAACTCCCCACCAGCCCAGCACTCCACACCTAACTCCCCAGCAGCCCAGCACTCCACACCTAACTCCCTAACTCCCCACCAGCCCAGCACTCCACACCTAACTCCCCAACTCCCCAGCACTCCACACCTAACTCCCCAACTCCCCAGCAGCCCAGCACTCCACACCTAACTCCCCAACTCCCCACCAGCCCAGCACTCCACACCTAACTCCCCAACTCCCCAGCAGCCCAGCACTCCACACCTAACTCCCCAACTCCCCAGCACTCCACACCTAACTCCCCAACACCCCAACTCCCCAGCAGCCCAGCACTCCACACCGAACTCCCCAACTCCCCAGCACTCCACACCTAATTCCCCACCAGCCCAGCACTCCACACCTAACTCCCCAGCAGCCCAACACTCCACACCTAACTCCCCAGCAGCCCAGCACTCCACACCTAACTCCGCAGCAGCCCTGCAGCCCAGCACTCCACACCTAACTCCCCAACTCCCCAGCAGCCCAGCACTCCATACCTAACTCCCCAACTCCCCAGTACTCAACACCTAAATCCCCAGCAGCCCAGCAGCCCAGCGCTCCACACCTAACTCCCCAGCAGCCCAGGACTCCACCACTAACTCGTCAACTCCCCAGCACTCCACACCTAACTCCCCAACTCCCCAGCAGCCAAGAACTCCACACCGAACTCCCCAACTCCCCAGCACTCCACACCTAACTCCCCACCAGCCCAGCACTCCACACCTAACTCCCCAGCAGCCCAGCACTCCACACCTAACTCCCTAACTCCCCACCAGCCCAGCACTCCACACCTAACTCCCCAACTCCCCAGCACTCCACACCTAACTCCCCAACTCCCCAGCAGCCCAGCACTCCACACCTAACTCCCCAACTCCCCTCCAGCCCAGCACTCCACACCTAACTCCCCAGCAGCCCAGCACTCCACACCTAACTCCCTAAATCCCCACCAGCCCAGCACTCCACACCTAACTCCCCAACTCCCCAGCACTCCACACCGAACTCCCCAACTCCCCAACACTCCACACCTAACTCCCCAACTCCCCAGTACTCAACACCTAAATCCCCAGCAGCCCAGCAGCCCAGCGCTCCACACCTAACTCCCCAGCAGCCCAGGACTCCACCATTAACTCCTCAACTCCCCAGCACTCCACACCTAACTCCACAAATCCCCAGCAGCCCAGCACTCCACACCGAAGTCCCCAACTCCCCAGCACTCCACACCTAACTCCCCAGCATCACAACACTCCACATCTAACTCCCCAACTCCCCAGTACTCAACACCTAAATCCCCAGCAGCCCAGCAGCCCAGCGCTCCACACCTAACACCCCACCAGCCCAGCAATCCACACCTAACTCCCCAACTCCCCAGCAGCCCAGCACTCCACACCTAACTCCCCAGCAGCCCAGCACTCCACACCTAACTCCCTAAATCCCCACCAGCCCAGCACTCCACACCTAACTCCCCAACTCCCCAGCACTCCACACCTAACTCCCCAACTCCCCAGCACTCCACACCTAACTCCCCAACTCCCCAGCAGCCCAGCACTCCACACCTAACTCCCCAACTCCCCAGCACTCCACACCTAACTCCCCAACTCCCCAGCAGCCCAGCACTCCACACCGAACTCCCCAACTCCCCAGCACTCCACACCTAACTCCCCAACTCCCCAGTACTCAACACCTAAATCCCCAGCAGCCCAGCAGCCCAGCGCTCCACACCTAACTCCCCAGCAGCCCAGGACTCCACCACTAACTCGTCAACTCCCCAGCACTCCACACCTAACTCCACAAATCCCCAGCAGCCCAGCACTCCACACCTAACTCCCCAACTCCCCAGCAGCCCAGCACTCCACACCTAACTCCCCAGCAGCCCAGCGCTCCACGCCTAACACCCCAGCAGCCCAGCACTCCACACTTAAATCCCCAACTCCTCAGCAGCCCAGAACTCCACACCTAACTCCCCAACTCCCCAGCACTCCACACCTAAATCCCCAACTCCGCAGCAGCCCAGCACTCCACACCTAAATCCCCAACTCCCCAGCAGCCCAGCACTCCACACCTAACTCCCCAACTCCCCAGCACTCCACACCTAACTCCCCAACTCCCCAGCATTCCACACCTAACTCCCCAACTCCCCAGCACTCCACACCTAACTCCCCAACTTCCCAGCACTCCACACCTAACTCCCCAACTCCCCAGCATTCCACACCTAACTCCCCAACTCCCCAGCACTCCACACCTAACTCCCCAACTCCCCAGCAGGCCAGCAGTCCACACCAAAGTCCCCAACTCCCCAGCACTCCACACCTAACTCCCCAACTCCCCAGCATTCCACACCTAACTCCCCAACTCCCCAGCACTCCACACCTAACTCCCCAACTCCCCAGCATTCCACACCTAACTCCCCAACTCCCCAGCATTCCACACCTAACTCCCCAACTTCCCAGCACTCCACACCTAACTCCCCAACTCCCCAGCATTCCACACCTAACTCCCCAACTCCCCAGCACTCCACACCTAACTCCCCAACTCCCCAGCGCTCCACACCTAACTCCCCAACTCCCCAGCACTCCACACCTATCTCCGCAGCAGCCCAGCACTCCACACCTAACTCCCCAACTTCCCAGCATTCCACACCTAACTCCCCAACTTCCCAGCACTCCACACCTATCTCCGCAGCAGCCCAGCACTCCACACCTAACTCCCCAACTCCCCAGTACTCAACACCTAAATCCCCAGCAGCCCAGCGCTCCACACCTAACTCCCCAGCAGCCCAGCCCTCCACACTTAAATCCCCAACTCCTCAGCAGCCCAGAACTCCACACCTAACTCCCCAACTCCCCAGCAGCCCAGCACTCCACACCTAACACCCCAGCACTCCCCAACTCCCCAGCAGCCCAGCACTCCACAGCTAAGTCCCCAACTCCACAGCACTCCACACCTAACTCCCCAACAGCCCAGCACTCCACACCTAACTCCCCAACTCCCCAGCAGGCCAGCACTCCACACCTAACTCCCCAATTCCCAGCAGCCCAGCAGCCCAGCACTCCACACCTAACTCCGCAGCATCCCAGCACTCCACAGCTAACTCCCGAACTCCCCAGTACTCAACACCTAAATCCCCAGCAACCCAGCAGCCCAGCACTTCACACCTAACTCCCCAACTCCCCAGCACTCCACACCTAACTCCCCAACTCCCCAGCAGCCCAGCACTCCACACCTAACTCCCCAGCACTCCCCAACTCCCCAGCAGCCCAGCACTCCACAGCTAAGTCCCCAACTCCACAGCACTCCACACCTAACTCCCCAGCTGCCCAGCACTCCACACCTAACTCCCCAACTCCCCAGTACTCAACACCTAAATCCCCAGCAACCTAGCAGCCCAGCACTTCACACCTAACTCCCCAGCAGCCCAGCACTCCACACCTAACTCCCCAACTCCCCAGCACTCCACACCTAACTCCCCAACTCCCCAGCAGCCCAGCACTCCACACCTAACTCCCCAACTCCCCAGCACTCCACACCTAACTCCCCAACTCCCCAGCAGCCCAGCACTCCACACCTAACTCCCCAGCACTCCCCAACTCCCCAACAGCCCAGCACTCCACACCTAACTCCCCAACTCCCCAGCAGGCCAGCACTCCACACCTAACTCCCCAATTCCCAGCAACCCAGCAGCCCAGCACTCCACAGCTAACTCCCCAACTCCCCAGCAGCCCAGAACTCCACACCTAACTCCCCAACTCCCCAGCAGCCCAGCACTCCACACCTAACACCCCAGCACTCCACAACTAACTCCTCAACTCCTCAGCACTCCACACCTAACTCCCCAAATCCCCAGCAGCCCAGCACTCCACACCTAACTCCTCAACTCCCCAGCACTCCACACTTAACTCCCCAACTCCTCAGCAGCCCAGCACTCCACACCTAACTCCCCAACTCCCCTCCAGCCCAGCACTCCACACCTAACTCCCCAGCAGCCCAGCACTCCACACCTAACTCCCTAAATCCCCACCAGCCCAGCACTCCACACCTAACTCCCCAACTCCCCAGCACTCCACACCGAACTCCCCAACTCCCCAACACTCCACACCTAACTCCCCAACTCCCCAGTACTCAACACCTAAATCCCCAGCAGCCCAGCAGCCCAGCGCTCCACACCTAACTCCCCAGCAGCCCAGGACTCCACCATTAACTCCTCAACTCCCCAGCACTCCACACCTAACTCCACAAATCCCCAGCAGCCCAGCACTCCACACCGAAGTCCCCAACTCCCCAGCACTCCACACCTAACTCCCCAGCATCACAACACTCCACATCTAACTCCCCAACTCCCCAGTACTCAACACCTAAATCCCCAGCAGCCCAGCAGCCCAGCGCTCCACACCTAACACCCCACCAGCCCAGCAATCCACACCTAACTCCCCAACTCCCCAGCAGCCCAGCACTCCACACCTAACTCCCCAGCAGCCCAGCACTCCACACCTAACTCCCTAAATCCCCACCAGCCCAGCACTCCACACCTAACTCCCCAACTCCCCAGCACTCCACACCTAACTCCCCAACTCCCCAGCACTCCACACCTAACTCCCCAACTCCCCAGCAGCCCAGCACTCCACACCTAACTCCCCAACTCCCCAGCACTCCACACCTAACTCCCCAACTCCCCAGCAGCCCAGCACTCCACACCGAACTCCCCAACTCCCCAGCACTCCACACCTAACTCCCCAACTCCCCAGTACTCAACACCTAAATCCCCAGCAGCCCAGCAGCCCAGCGCTCCACACCTAACTCCCCAGCAGCCCAGGACTCCACCACTAACTCGTCAACTCCCCAGCACTCCACACCTAACTCCACAAATCCCCAGCAGCCCAGCACTCCACACCTAACTCCCCAACTCCCCAGCAGCCCAGCACTCCACACCTAACTCCCCAGCAGCCCAGCGCTCCACGCCTAACACCCCAGCAGCCCAGCACTCCACACTTAAATCCCCAACTCCTCAGCAGCCCAGAACTCCACACCTAACTCCCCAACTCCCCAGCACTCCACACCTAAATCCCCAACTCCGCAGCAGCCCAGCACTCCACACCTAAATCCCCAACTCCCCAGCAGCCCAGCACTCCACACCTAACTCCCCAACTCCCCAGCACTCCACACCTAACTCCCCAACTCCCCAGCACTCCACACCTAACTCCCCAACTCCCCAGCACTCCACACCTAACTCCCCAACTCCCCAGCACTCCACACCTAACTCCCCAACTCCCCAGCATTCCACACCTAACTCCCCAACTCCCCAGCACTCCACACCTAACTCCCCAACTTCCCAGCACTCCACACCTAACTCCCCAACTCCCCAGCATTCCACACCTAACTCCCCAACTCCCCAGCACTCCACACCTAACTCCCCAACTCCCCAGCAGGCCAGCAGTCCACACCAAAGTCCCCAACTCCCCAGCACTCCACACCTAACTCCCCAACTCCCCAGCATTCCACACCTAACTCCCCAACTCCCCAGCACTCCACACCTAACTCCCCAACTCCCCAGCATTCCACACCTAACTCCCCAACTCCCCAGCATTCCACACCTAACTCCCCAACTTCCCAGCACTCCACACCTAACTCCCCAACTCCCCAGCATTCCACACCTAACTCCCCAACTCCCCAGCACTCCACACCTAACTCCCCAACTCCCCAGCGCTCCACACCTAACTCCCCAACTCCCCAGCACTCCACACCTATCTCCGCAGCAGCCCAGCACTCCACACCTAACTCCCCAACTTCCCAGCATTCCACACCTAACTCCCCAACTTCCCAGCACTCCACACCTATCTCCGCAGCAGCCCAGCACTCCACACCTAACTCCCCAACTCCCCAGTACTCAACACCTAAATCCCCAGCAGCCCAGCGCTCCACACCTAACTCCCCAGCAGCCCAGCCCTCCACACTTAAATCCCCAACTCCTCAGCAGCCCAGAACTCCACACCTAACTCCCCAACTCCCCAGCAGCCCAGCACTCCACACCTAACACCCCAGCACTCCCCAACTCCCCAGCAGCCCAGCACTCCACAGCTAAGTCCCCAACTCCACAGCACTCCACACCTAACTCCCCAACAGCCCAGCACTCCACACCTAACTCCCCAACTCCCCAGCAGGCCAGCACTCCACACCTAACTCCCCAATTCCCAGCAGCCCAGCAGCCCAGCACTCCACACCTAACTCCGCAGCATCCCAGCACTCCACAGCTAACTCCCGAACTCCCCAGTACTCAACACCTAAATCCCCAGCAACCCAGCAGCCCAGCACTTCACACCTAACTCCCCAACTCCCCAGCACTCCACACCTAACTCCCCAACTCCCCAGCAGCCCAGCACTCCACACCTAACTCCCCAGCACTCCCCAACTCCCCAGCAGCCCAGCACTCCACAGCTAAGTCCCCAACTCCACAGCACTCCACACCTAACTCCCCAGCTGCCCAGCACTCCACACCTAACTCCCCAACTCCCCAGTACTCAACACCTAAATCCCCAGCAACCTAGCAGCCCAGCACTTCACACCTAACTCCCCAGCAGCCCAGCACTCCACACCTAACTCCCCAACTCCCCAGCAGCCCAGCACTCCACACCTAACTCCCCAACTCCCCAGCACTCCACACCTAACTCCCCAACTCCCCAGCAGCCCAGCACTCCACACCTAACTCCCCAGCACTCCCCAACTCCCCAACAGCCCAGCACTCCACACCTAACTCCCCAACTCCCCAGCAGGCCAGCACTCCACACCTAACTCCCCAATTCCCAGCAACCCAGCAGCCCAGCACTCCACAGCTAACTCCCCAACTCCCCAGCAGCCCAGAACTCCACACCTAACTCCCCAACTCCCCAGCAGCCCAGCACTCCACACCTAACACCCCAGCACTCCACAACTAACTCCTCAACTCCTCAGCACTCCACACCTAACTCCCCAAATCCCCAGCAGCCCAGCACTCCACACCTAACTCCTCAACTCCCCAGCACTCCACACTTAACTCCCCAACTCCTCAGCAGCCCAGAACTCCACACCTAACCCCCCAGCAGCCCAGCACTCCACACCTAACTCCCCAGCAGCCCAACGCTCTAGACCTAACTCCGCAACTCCCCAGTACTCAACACCTAAATCCCCCACACCCCAGCAGCCCAGCACTCCGCACCGAACTCCCCAAATCCCCAGCAGCCCAGCACTCCACACCTAACTCCCCAACTCCCCAGCACTCCACACCTAACTCCCCAACTCCCCAGCACTCCACACCTAACTCCCCAACTCCCCAGCAGCCCAGCACTCCACACCTAACTCCCCAACTCCCCAGCAGCCCAGCACTCCACACCTAACTCCCCAACTCCCCAGCACTCCACACCTAACTCCCCAACTCCCCAGCACTCCACACCTAACTCCCCAACTCCCCAGCAGCCCAGCGCTCCACACCTAACTCCCCAACTCCCCAGCAGCCCAGCACTCCACACCTAACTCCCCAACTCCCCAGCACTCCACACCTAACTCCCCAACTCCCCAGCAGCCCAGCACTCCACACCTAACTCCCCAACTCCCCAGCACTCCACACCTAACTCCCCAACTCCCCAGCACTCCACACCTAACTCCCCAACTCCCCAGCAGCCCAGCACTCCACACCTAACTCCCCAACTCCCCAGCAGCCCAGCACTCCACACCTAACTCCCCAACTCCCCAGCACTCCACACCTAACTCCCCAACTCCCCAGCAGCCCAGCACTCCACACCTAACTCCCCAACTCCCCAGCAGCCCAGCACTCCACACCTAACTCCCCAACTCCCCAGCAGGCCAGCACTCCACACCTAACTCCCCAATTCCCAGCAACCCAGCAGCCCAGCACTCCACAGCTAACTCCCCAACTCCCCAGCAGCCCAGCACTCCACACCTAACACCCCAGCACTCCACAACTAACTCCTCAACTCCTCAGCACTCCACACCTAACTCCCCAAATCCCCAGCAGCCCAGCACTCCACACCTAACTCCTCAACTCCCCAGCACTCCACACTTAACTCCCCAACTCCTCAGCAGCCCAGCACTCCACACCTAACTGCCCAGCAGCCCAACGCTCTAGACCTAACTCCGCAACTCCCCAGTACTCAACACCTAAATCCCCCACACCCCAGCAGCCCAGCACTCCGCACCGAACTCCCCAAATCCCCAGCAGCCCAGCACTCCACACCTAACTCCCCAACTCCCCAGCACTCCACACCTAACTCCCCAACTCCCCAGCACTCCACACCTAACTCCCCAACTCCCCAGCAGCCCAGCACTCCACACCTAACTCCCCAACTCCCCAGCAGCCCAGCACTCCACACCTAACTCCCCAACTCCCCAGCAGCCCAGCACTCCACACCTAACTCCCCAACTCCCCAGCAGCCCAGCACTCCACACCTAACTCCCCAACTCCCCAGCAGCCCAGCACTCCACACCTAACTCCCCAACTCCCCAGCACTCCACACCTAACTCCCCAGCTCCCCAGCAGCCCAGCACTCCACACCTAACTTCCCAACTCCCCAGCACTCCACAACTAACTGCCCAACTCCCCAGCAGCCCAGCAATCCATTGAGGTTGCACCTACATGCTAAGACAGACTGAGATGTCTGAAGGGACCTGCTGACTCCAGGGACAGAAAAATCAGTTCATGCTCGTTTTCCTTACCTGACCCTGTACCAGTGCTCCCCAGTGGGGTAAGTGTTATGTCGTTGCTTGGGCCCCAAATTCTCTGCGCTCTGTTAAAGTCACACCCCAGTGTTCCTGTCCCCACCCCTCACCCCCGGTGCCCCTGTACCCCCCCCACCTCCCCCCCTGGTGCCCCATGTCCCCGCCCCCCACCCCCCAAGTGCCCCTTGCTCCTGTCCCCCGCCCCCAGTGCCCCGTGTTCCTGTCCCCACCCCTCACCCCCCCGGTGCCCCGTGTCCCCGCCCCCCAACCCCCAGTGCCCCTTGTTCCTGTCCCCGCCCCCGGTGCCCCGTGTTCCTGTCCCCACCCCTCACCCCCCGGTGCCCCGTGTCCCCGCCCCCCACCCCCCCAGTGCCCGTTGTTCCTGTCTCCCCCCCACCGGTGCCCCGTGTTCCTGTCCCCGCCCCCCCCCCCCCCCCCCCCGGTGTCCCGTGTTCCTGTCCCCACCCCTCAGCACCCCGCCCCCCCGGTGACCCTGTACCCCCCCCACACCTCCCCCCCCCCCCGGTGCCCCGTGTCCCCGCCCCCCCCCCACCCCCCCGGTGCCCCGTGTTCCTGTCCCCACCCCTCACCACCCCCCCTCCGGTGTCCCTGTACCCCCCCCCACACCTCCCCCACCCCCCGGTGCCCCGTGTCGCCGCCCCCCACCCCCCCCCGGTGCCCCGTGTTCCTGTCCCCGCCCCCCCCACCCCCGCCCCCAGTGCCCCGTGTCCCCGTCCCACTCCCCCCCCGTGCCCCGTGTTCCTGTCCCCCCCCACCACGCCCCCCCCCACCCCCGTGCCCCGTGTTCCTGTCCCCGCCCCTCATCCCCGGTGCTCCGTGGGGACCCCGGTGCCCTGCGGGGACCCCTCACTCCGGTGCCCTGCGGGGACCCCTCACTCCGGTACTCCGCGGGGACCCCTCACTCCGGTACTCCGCGGGGACCCCTCACCCCCGGTGCCCTGCGGGGACCCCTCACTCCGGTGCCCTGCGGGGACCCCTCACTCCGGTGCCCTGCGGGGACCCCTCACTCCGGTGCCCTGCGGGGACCCCTCACTCCGGTGCCCTGCGGGGACCCCTCACTCCGGTGCCCTGCGGGGACCCCTCACTCCGGTGCCCTGCGGGGACCCCTCACTCCGGTGCCCTGCGGGGACCCCTCACTCCGGTGCCCTGCGGGGACCCCTCACCCCCGGTGCCCTGCGGGGACCCCTCACCCCCGCTGCTCCGCGGGGACCCCTCACCCCCCGCTGCTCCGCGGGGACCCCTCACCCCGGTGCCCTGCGGGGACCCCTCACCCCCGGTGATCCGCGGGGACCCCCTCACCCCCGGTGATCCGCGGGGACCCCTCACCCCCGGTGCCCTGCGGGGACCCCTCACCCCCGGTGCCCCCGCGGGGACCCCTCACCCCCGGTGCCCTGCGGGGACCCCTCACCCCCGGTGATCCGCGGGGACCCCTCACCCCGGTGCTCCGTGGGGACCCCGGTGCCCTGCGGGGACCCCTCACCCCGGTGCTCCGTGGGGACCCCGGTGCCCTGCGGGGACCCCTCACCCCGGTGCTCCGCGGGGACCCCTCACCCCGGTGCTCCGCGGGGACCCCTCACCCCGGTGCTCCGCGGGGACCCCTCACCCCCCGGTGCCCTGCTAGGACCCCTCACCCCGGTGCTCCGCGGGGACCCCGTTGCCCTGCGGGGGCCCCTCACCCCCGCTGCTCCGCGGGGACCCCTCACTCCGGTGCTCCGCAGGGACCCTGACCCCCGCTGCTCCGCGGGGACCCCTGACCCCCGGTGCTCCGCGGGGACCCCTGACCCCCGGTGCCCCGCGGGGACCCCTCACTCCGGTGCCCCGCGGGGACCCCTCACCCCCGGTGCCCCCGCGGGGACCCCTCACCCCCGGTGCCCTGCGGGGACCCCCTCACCCCCGGTGCCCTGCGGGGACCCCTCACCCCCCGGTGATCCGCGGGGACCCCTCACCCCGGTGCTCCGTGGGGACCCCGGTGCCCTGCGGGGACCCCTCACCCCGGTGCTCCGTGGGGACCCCGGTGCCCTGCGGGGACCCCTCACCCCGGTGCTCCGCGGGGACCCCTCACCCCGGTGCTCCGCGGGGACCCCCTCACCCCCGGTGCCCTGCTAGGACCCCTCACCCCGGTGCTCCGCGGGGACCCCCGTTGCCCTGCGGGGGCCCCTCACCCCCGCTGCTCCGCGGGGACCCCTCACTCCGGTGCTCCGCAGGGACCCTGACCCCCGCTGCTCCGCGGGGACCCCTGACCCCCGGTGCTCCGCGGGGACCCCTGACCCCCGGTGCCCCGCGGGGACCCCTCACTCCGGTGCCCCGCGGGGACCCCTCACCCCCGGTGCCCCGCGGGGACCCCCTCACCCCCGGTGCCCCGCGGGGACCCCTCACCCCCGGTGCCCCGCGGGGACCCCTCACCCCCGGTGCCCTGCGGGGACCCCTCACCCCCGGTGCCCTGCGGGGACCCCTCACTCCGGTGCCCTGCGGGGACCCCTCACTCCGGTGCCCTGCGGGGACCCCTCACCCCCGCTGCTCCGCGGGGACCCCTCACCCCCGGTGCTCCGCGGGGACCCCTCACCCCCGGTGATCCGCGGGGACCCCTCACCCCCGGTGATCCGCGGGGACCCCTCACCCCCGGTGATCCGCGGGGACCCCTCACCCCGGTGCTCCGTGGGGACCCCCGGTGCCCTGCGGGGACACCTCACCCCGGTGCTCCGCGGGGACCCCTCACCCCGGTGCTCCGCGGGGACCCCTCACCCCGGTGCTCCGCGGGGACCCCTCACCCCGGTGCTCCGTGGGGACCCCTCACCCCCGGTGCCCTGCTAGGACCCCTCACCCCCGGTGCTCTGCGGGGACCCCCGGTGCTCCGCAGGGACCCCTGACCCCCGGTGCTCCGCAGGGACCGAGCTGTGGGACTAGATCCTTTTCTGAGTATCTGTAAAACGGATGCGAGTGGAGTGAAGGTGTGGGGATAGAGTCAGGTGAATCACGAGCTGTGGGAGTCAGTGCGGTGAGAATGTGAGGCGAACGTGGACTGTTTTTCAGTCAGGAGCATTGACAGCAAAGCCTGGACTAACATTTTCCTTTTATTAAATTATTTATAAGTTACACAGACGGAATCCGCCTGCCCAGGAGGGAACAATAAGCTGTTCCCCCTACAGCAGACACCGAGCACAGAGACTCTGCAGCCAGCCAGGGAATCTGGGTGACGGGGCCCAGCTGAACCCAGTGCCACACCGGACCACATCCGGACCAGCTTCGGCCAAACAATCCCCACTTCCAACCAGAGCCCCCCCACCCCACCCCCACCCCCCCCGGGGCCCAGATCGCACCCTCCCACTGTACTGTCAGCCCACTCTGTTCCAACTCATGTGGTTAAACCCTTCCCTTAGTCACATACAGCAAGACCTACAAGCAAAGGCGAGCTGGAACTCAGCACATTACAAAGAGCAAGGAAATTTACTTAAAAAAATTAAATAAAAGCTGAGCATTGCAGGACTCCTTTTCCCCTATAGATAAGTAGATACTGGGAGTTAAAAGCACTGTTTAGGAAGAGAGACACACTCTCCGATCTCTCAATTTACAACACAAGGCCCAACTTGATGCTAAAGTGACACTGTACACGAGAGAGAAGTTACTTCTTTTTAAAATAAAAAGTATTTTTTCCTTTCGGAAAAAGAACAGAAAGTTATCAATGAAGATGTTCCTCCTCAGGAAGTGTCAGAGGGAACATGCTCTTCAAAACCCTCGCTCTCACGCACCAAAGCTCGTTCCAGGATCACTCTCCCTTCCTTGTATCGCTGACTGTCCTCAGTCGCAAACTCGTAGATCCAGCCCAGCTTACTGTTGCAGTTCTTGCAGCTCACATCTCTCACCATGTGTCGACCTGTCAGCATCACCCGGTCCTGTACCTCACTGTACTGCAGATTCACCACCTGGGGAAAAGAGAGATTAATCTCAGCCACCCCTCACTGCACAGAGGATTCACCATTTATACAGTGACTCATCTCACCCACACCTCACTATAGAGGATTCACCATTTCACAGAATCACTGAGTGCAGACGATGACCATCGAGTCTGCACTGACAGTGAGAAACACCTGACCTACCTACCTAATCCCATTTACCAGCACTTGGCCCATAGCCTTGAATGTTATGATGTGCCAAGTGCTCATCCAGCTACTTTTTAAAGGATGTGAGGCAACCCACCTCCACCACCCTCCCAGGCAGCACATTCCAGACCCTCACCTCCCTCTGGGTAAAAAAGTTTTTCCTCACATCCCCCCTAAACCTCCTGCCCCTCACCTTGAACTTGTGTCCCCTCGTGACTGACCCTTCAACTAAGGGGAACAGCTGCTCTCTCTCCACCCTGTCCATGCCCCTCATAATCTTGTACACCTCGATCAGGTCGCCCCTCAGTCTTCTCTGCTCCAACAAAAACAACCCAAGTCTATCCAACCTCTCTTCATAACTTAAATGTTTCATCCCAGGCAACATCCTGGTGAATCTCCTCTGCACCCGCTCCAGTGCAATCACATCCTTCCTATAATGTGGTGACCAGAACTGCACACAGTACTCCAGCTGTGGCCTCACCAAGGTTCTATACAACTCCAACATGACCTCCCTACTTTTGTAATCTATGCCTCGATTGATAAAGGCAAGTGGCACATATGCCTTTTTCTCCATCCCACTAACATGCCTCTCTGCCTTCAGAGATCTATGGACACACACGCCAAGGTCCCATTGTTCCTCAGAACTTCCTAGTGTCATGCCGTTCACTGAATACTTCCTTGTCAAATTACTCCTTCCAAAGTGTATCACCTCACACTTTTCAGGGTTAAATTCCATCTGCCACTTATCTGCCCATTTGACCATCCCGTTTATATCTTCCTGTAGCTCAAGACACTCAACCTTACTGTTAACAACCCAGCCAATCTTTGTGTCATCTGCAAACTTACTAATCCTACCCCCCACATAGTCATCTATGTCGTCTATATAAATGACAAATAATAGGGGACCCAGCACAGATCCCTGTGGTACGCCACTGGACACTGGCTTCCAGTCACTAAAGCATCCTTCTGTCATCATCCTCTGCCTCCTACAACTAAGCCAATTTTGAATCTACCTTATCAAATTACCCTGCATCCCATGTGCATTTGCCTTCTTTATAAGTCTCCCATGTGGGACCTTGTCAAAGGCTTTGCTGAAATCCATATAAACTACATCAACTGCACTACCCTCATCTACACACCTGGTCACCTCCTCAAAAAACTAAATCAAATTAGTTAGGCATGACCTCCCTCTGACAAAGCCATGCTGACTATCCCTGATCAAACCTTGCCTCTCCAAGTGGAGACAGATTCTCTCCTTCAGAAATTTCTCCAATAGTTTCCCTACCACTGACGTGAGACTCACTGGCCTGTAGTTCCCTGGCTTATCTCTACAACCCTTCTTAAATAGTGGAACCACATTAGCTGTTCTCCAGTCCTCTGGCACCTCCCCCATGGCCAGAGAGGAATTAAAAATTTGGGTCAGAGCCCCTGCGATCTCCTCTCTTGCCTCCCTCAGCAGTCTGGGACACAAATCATCTGGACCTGGAAATTTGTCCACTTTTAAGCCTGCCAACACCTCCAATACCTTGTCATTCCCTATATCAACTTGCTTAAGAACCTCACAGTCTCTCTCCCTGAGTTCCATACCTTCATCCTCATTCTCTTGGGTGAAGATGGATGTGAAGTATTCATTCAACACTCTAGCGATGTCCTCTGGCTCCACCCATAGATTGCCCCCTTGGTCCCTAATGGGCCCTACTCTTTCCCTGGTTATCCTCTTCCCATTGATATATTTATAGAATATCTTGGGATTTTCCCTACTTTTACCAGCCAGAGCTTTCTCATATCCCCTCTTTGCTCTCTGAATTGCTTTCTTAAGCTCCACCCTGTACCTTCTGTATTCCACTAATGCCTCTGCTGATTTGCTTCCCTTGTACCTGCTAAAAGCCTCTCTTTTCCTTCTCATCGTATCCTGAATATCTCTGGTCATCCATGGTTCTCTGGGCTTGTTACTCCTTCCTATCACCCTAGAGGGAACATGTTGAGCCTGTACCCTCCCCGTTTCCTTTTTGAATGCCCCCTACTGTTCCTCTGTAGATTTCCCCACAAGTAACTGTTCCCGGTCTACCTTGGCCAGATCCTGCTTTATTTTACTAAAATCCACTCTCCCCCAGTCCAAAACATTTTTTTGCAACTTGTCTATTTCTTTGTCCATAACAAACTTAAACTGTACCATGTTGTGGTCACTATCACTGAAATGCTCCCCCACCACCACCTCAGCCACTGGTCCAGCTTCATTCCCCAGAATTAGGTCCAGCACTGCGCTGTTTCTTGTTGGACCCTCTACATATTGACCTAAAAAGTTCTCCTGTACACGTTTTAAGAAATCCACTCCATCCAAGCCCTTAACACTATGTCTATCCCAATTAATGTTGGGAAAGTTGAAATCATCTAATATAATTACCCTATTGTTATTGTTTTTACACACCTCCGCAAATTATGCACATATTTGCTCCTCAATTTACCCTTGACTATCTGGGGGTCTATAATAAACACATAATGTGGCTGCTCCTTTTTTATTCCTAAACTCTACCCACAAAGCTTCACTCGATGCCCCCTCCAAGATATCATCTCTCCTTACTGCAGTAACTGACTCCTTAACTAATCATGCAATGCCTCCTCCCCTTTTACACCCTCCCCTGTCTCGCCTGAAGATTCTATATCCCGGAATGTTGAGCTGCCAATCCTGCCCTTCCCTCAACCACGTTGCAGTGATGGCTACTATATCACAATTCCACATGTCAATCCTCACCCTTAACTCATCTGTCTTACCTGTAATACTCCTGGCATTAAAGTAGAGGCCATCCAGTCTTGCCTTACTCCCTTGAAATTACTGCAGCTGTACTCTCTCTAACTTGAATGTTTTACTGTATTATGATGTGTCCCTATTCTGCTAACATTCTGTGTCCCCTCCCCTGCTGAATTAGTTTAAACTCCTCCCAACAGCACTAGCAAACCCGCCCGCAAGGATGTTAGTCCCGCTCTGGTTCAGATGTAGACCGTCCCACTTGTACAGGTCCCACCTTCCCCAGAAACGGTCCCAGTGATCCAGGAATCTAAAACTCTCCCTCCTGCACCAACTCTTAAGCCACGTATTCATCTGCACTATTCTATTTCTGAGCTCGCTAGCACGTGGCACTGGGAGTAATCCAGAGATTATAACCCGAGAGGTCCTGCTTTTTAGTCTACTGCCTAACTCCCTGAATTCTTGATGCAAAACCTCATCCCTCTTTCTACCTATGTCATTGGTACCAACATGTACCATGACCTCTGCCTTATCACCCTCCCCCTTCAGGATGCCCTGCAGCCGTTCAGTGACATCCTGGACCCTGGCACCAGGGAGGCAACACACCATCCTGGAGTCACATTGATGGTCACAGTAGCGCCTATCTGTTCCCCTGACTATAGAATCCCCTATTACTAATGCTCTTCTTCCCCTCCCATACAGACAGGCTGCTTGTGGTGCCAGAAGCTTGGCTCTGTCCACACTCCCTGGAGGAACCAGCGCCCTCATCAGCCTCCAAAATGGAATACCGATTTGCGAGCAGAACTCCAGGGGACTCCTGAACTACCTGCCTGCTTCTCTTGGACTACCTGGTGGTCACCTATTCCTTTCCTTCCTCAAGTCCCTTCAGCTGCGGTGTGACCACCTCTCTAAACGTCCTATCCATGATGCTCTCAGACCCTCGGATGCTCCACAGTGTCCCCAGCCGCTGTTCCAGCTCTGAAATCCGAGCTTCCAGGAGCTGCAGCTGGACACACTTCCTGCACACATGCTGGGCCGAGGCACTGGAAATGTCCCCGGCTTCCCACAAGGAGCACAGCACGGCTTTGAGCGCTCCTGTCATGACTTATCCCTTTAAATTAACCTTCTAAATCAATTACTCTAGGGCCCTCCTTTCCTGATCCTTGTTACTACAGAATATACAAATTATAAACCACAAAAAGACCTTAAACTATAAGCGATAAATAGTAGATACTCACCTGACCTTACCCACTACTTAACCAGTCATTCCTTTCTCTTGTAGCCTCTACTGCTGCAGCAAGGCAAGACCACACTCTGAAGATTTAAGAAGTTGGATAGCAAAGAAAAAATGCAGAGCATCTCTTTCCCTCTGCACCGAATTCCCACTATGCATCAAATTGCCAATACCACACTCACTCTGGCTGTCTCACACTCAGGATTTCATCCACTGTCATGAAGCCATTAATGTATATAATATTATTGGAATTTTATTTTTAAAAGGAGGCTTAGTCTGTGGGCAGGTCTGTGTCTTAATTGGATTAAAGCCAGTTAGTCTGGGTGCTTTGCAGTATAGTTGTTTTGAGCTGTAAACAGAGGTAGAGGGTACATTTGCATTTTGTTGAATAGAGCATTCAAAAGTGGGAGTGAAATCTTGCACTTAGCTGGGAAACACCAAGCAATGCTAATATTACTAATAAAATTGGCATTACGAAAGGGGTTTTATTGTTAGAAGAGGTGGAGTTCAAAGGACCTGGTGATTCAATGAGAATTTACATTTAAAGAGAACGGCTGACTTTAACCTGAGAGGGTTTTGTGTGTGAAGTCAGAGGTGTGTAATATCTAAGCAGCTGTAAACCTACAACTGTCTGCTAAGGAACCCAATTAAAAGGAACCTCATTTTGAATTCAGAAGCTGGAAAATGCTTCGCCTGGTGTGTTTCAGTCTTTTGGTTATTGTTGCCTGAGTGGGGATAAATTCGGGAATTTGTTAAAAGTCATGATATTAATAATTTGTAGCCATGTGTATGTTTAATTTGTTGTAAATTAATGAATGTCTCATTTAGTTTGATCTAAAAACCTCTCAAGAACTGGTGGTCTTATTTCGGAATTTAGAGATACAAATTAAAACATAGCCATTGAAAATATAGGTTATGACAGATGGTTAAAGTTTAAAGTTTCCCTCTGGGATATTAGATAGCTCAGCCTTTACCAACTGCATCGGTCACCCCTCACTGTACAGAGGATTCACCACTGATACAGTGATTAATCTCACCACCCCTCACTGTACAGAGGATCCACCATTGATACAGTGACGAATCTCACCCATACCTCACTGTACAGAGGATTCACCATTGATACAGTGATTAATCTCACCACCCCTCACTGTACAGAGGATTCACCATTGATACAGTGACTAATCTCACCCACCCCTCACTGTACATAGGATCCACCATTGATACAGTGACTAATCTCACCCATACCTCACTGTACAGAGGATCCACCATTGATACAGTGATTAATCTCACCCATACCTCACTGTACAGAGGATTCACCATTGATAGTGATTAATCTCACCCATACATCACTGTACAGAGGATTCACCATTGATACAGTGATTAATCTCACCCATACTTCACTATACAGAGGATTCACCATTGATACAGTAATTAATCTCCCCCACCCTTCACTGTAGAGGATTCAACATTGATACAGTGATTAATCTCACCCATACCTCACTGTACAGAGGATTCACCATTGATACAGTGACTAATCTCACACACCCCTCACTGTACAGAGGATTCACCATTGATACAGTGACTAATCTCACCCACCCCTCACTGTACATAGGATCCACCATTGATACAGTGACTAATCTCACCCATACCTCACTGTACAGAGGATCCACCATTGATACAGTGATTAATCTCACCCATACCTCACTGTACAGAGGATTCACCATTGATAGTGATTAATCTCACCCATACATCACTGTACAGAGGATTCACCATTGATACAGTGATTAATCTCACCCATACTTCACTGTACAGAGGATTCACCATTGATACAGTAATTAATCTCCCCCACCCTTCACTGTAGAGGATTCAACATTGATACAGTGATTAATCTCACCCATACCTCACTGTACAGAGGATTCACCATTGATACAGTGATTAATCTCACCCATACTTCACTGTACAAAGGATTCACCATTGATACAGTAATTAATCTCCCCCACCCCTCACTGTAGAGGATTCAACATTGATACAGTGATTAATCTCACCCATACCTCACTGTACAGAGGATTCACCATTGATACAGTGATTAATCTCAACGACACCTCATTGAACAGAGGATTCACCACTGATAGTGATTAATCTCACCCATACCTCACTGTATAGAGCATTCACCATATTTACAGTGATTAATCTCACCCATACCTCACTGTACAGAGGATTCACCATTGAGACAGTGATTAATCTCACCCATACCTCACTGTACAGAGGATTCACCATTGATACAGTGATTAATCTCACCCATACCTCACTGTACAGAGGATTCACCATTGATACAGTGATTAATTTCACCCACCCCTCACTGTACAGAGGATTCACCATTGATAGTGATTAATCTCACCCTTACCTCACTGTACAGAGGATTCACCATTGATAGTGATTAATCTCACCCACCCTCCACTGTACAGAGGATTCACCATTGATAGTGATTAATCTCACCCATACCTCACTGTACAGAGCATTCACCACTTATAAAGTGACTAATCTCACCCCCAGCTCATTGTACAGAGCATTAACCATTTATACAGTGACTAATCTCACCCCCAGCTCATTGTACAGAGCATTAACCATTTATACAGTGACTAATCTCTCCCACCCCTCACTGTACAGAGGATTCACTTTTAAACAGTGACTAATCTCACCCAACCCTCACTGTACAGAGGGTTCACCAATTATACAGTGATTAATCTCACCCACCCCTCACTGTACAGAGCATTCACCACTTATACAGTGACTAGTCTCACCCACACACCAGTGTACAGAGCATTCACCATTTATACAGTGGCCAATCTCTCCCACGCCTCACTGTACTGAGCATTCACCATTTAGACAGTGACTAATCTCACCCACCTCTCACTGTACAGAGGATTCACTTTTAAACAGTGACTAATCTCACCCAACCCTCACTGTACAGAGGGTTCACCACTTATACAGGGACTAATCTCATCCACCCCTCACTGTACTGATCATTTACCACTTATACAGGGACTAATCTCACCCATACCTCACTGTACAGAGGATTCACTATTAAACAGTGACTAATCTCACCCACCCCTCACTGTACAAATCATTCACTGTTTATACAGTGGCCAATCTCTCCCACCCTTCACTGTACAGAGCATTCACCACTTATAAAGTGACTAATCTCACCCCCAGCTCATTGTATAGAGCATTCACCATTTATACAGTGGCCAATCTCTCCCACCTCTCACTGTACTGAGCATTCACTATCTCTACAGTGATACAGTGACTCACCCACCCCACTCTGGGCTGAGACCCTCCACAGGAACAGGACAGGGAGATCAGTATGTTTGATCCCCGAGTATTGTAGAGTTGGCACGGCAGACTACTATTCCTGGTTAAGGTGTTGCAGTCACAGCTCACCTTGTTAAAGAGGAAGGCTCTTCCTGTGGCTCCTGTGAAGCGTGTGGAGATCAGTTCTGAGCGATTTGTCAGGATGGTGTCACAATTTGCACAGGAGAAGAGTCGGGTGCCTCCGATATGGTCAAGGAAAATTCTGCCCATGATTCCCAGCTTTGGAATTGTGCTGAAGTAGGATCTATGGAAGAGAAGTCAGAATGACACAGGGGGAGATCCATTTATAGCATGCCAGCTCCCTGTAGAGTAATCCAGTCCATCCCATTCCCCTGCTCTTTGTTTCCCTCCATTCCCCACCCAATTTCCTTTTGAGATCATTGCTGGTCTCTGTTTCTATCAGCTCGTGGGCCGTGAGTTCCAGTTATTATCACTCACTGTGTAAGAACAGATCTTCCCCACATTCCCCCTCCATCTCCTGTCCAAAACCTTCAAGCTCAGTCTCCTTCTCTCCAAGGAGAAGTCCCTGCTTCTCCAACCTAAGCTTGGAGTTAATTCCCCCGTCCCTGGGGCCATTCAGGTAAATCTCCTCCCCACCCTCTCAAGGACCCCCACATCTTTCCTATAGTGCGGTGATCAGAACCGGACCCAATGCTCTAGCTGGAGCCTGACCAGAGCTTTACAAATCTTCAGCTTTTGTGCTCAATGCCTCTATATATGAAACCCAAGATCCCAATTGCTTTGCTAACCTCTCTCTCACTATGTTCTGTCACCTTGAAAGATCGACGCGCATGAAACCCCTAGGTCCCTGTCCCTGTTAAAAAACATAAAAAGCAGTGCTCCTAATAATGGGGAGGGAACATCACCTTCCATTTCACACCACGCGCTGGGTTCTGTCCTGAGGCTCATTTTTTTTATCCATTTGGACACTGACCCTGCTATTCCATGAGCCTCAATTTTGTTAACCAGCCTTTGATGTGGTATTTTGTCAAATGCTTTCTTAAAACACATGAAAAGTATAAACCCGATTCTGATCATCAGCCTCCTCTGTTACATCATCAAAAAATTCAATTCAATTAGTAAAGCACAGTCTGTCTTTTACAGATCCACCTTTTCTCTCCTTCATTAACTTGATCCTCTCCAAGTGCCGGTTCACTTTTTTCCCGATTATTGTTTCGCTGATGTTAAACTGACCAGTCTGTAGTTACTCGGGCTGCCCGACAACACTTTCTTGAACAAAGGGTGTCACATTTTCCTGTGTGGAAGCTACATATATTAAACCGTACTTTGCAGACAGAAAGAACATGCACACAAATTGCACCCATTTCAGCTAAACAAAATAAGTGACAGCCATTCGCTGGCTCATTCCTCAGGGCAACGCCTTGACCAATCAGGTCAAGCTGTCTGGTTTAGATTTTAAACAATGCTTGGCAGTTAACTGTCAGTCACCATCATTGGTGCATTCTCCATGGCAACACCACTTGCCAACCAATCAGCACTCTCTTCTCATAGAGTATAAATTGTTGTTTTCTCCTTACACTGGTATTGTTGCGGTGTCTTGATGAGTGCAAGACAAAAAGCTTTGACGTGTCTGTTTTCTCAGCAATGCTAAAGTTCCGTACTACCAAACGACTATTTGCTTCTACTAACCATAAGACGAAAGAGCAGAAGTAGGCCATTCGGCCCACTGAATCTGCTTCACCATTCAATGAGATCATGGCTGATCTGATAATCCTCAACTCCACTTTCCTGCCTTTTCCCCATAACCCTTGATTCCCTTACTGATTAAAAATCTGTCTATCTCAGTCTTGAATACACTTAACAACCCAGCTTCCTCCGTGGAACCCCCCACCTGCACCCCCCGACTCACCGTCACACTCACTCCCTCATCCTCCCTGACTCGCACGCCCATCCTCTCCCTCCACCTGCCCGTCAACTCCCTCCGCCCGTCACGCGCTCTCTCTCTCCACCCGTCACACGCGCTCTCTCTCCGCCCGTCACGCGCTCCCTCCGCCCGTCAACTCCCTCCGCCCGTCAACTCCCTCCGCCCGTCAACTCCCTCCGCCCGTCAACTCCCTCCGCCCGTCAACTCCCTCCGCCCGTCAACTCCCTCCGCCCGTCAACTCCCTCCGCCCGTCACGCGCTCTCTCCCTCCGCCCGTCACGCGCTCTCTCCCTCCGCCCGTCACGCGCTCTCTCTCTCTGCCCGTCAACTCCCTCCGCCCGTCACGCACTCCCTCTCTCCGCCCGTCACGCACTCCGCCCGTCACGCGCTCTCTCTCTGCCCGTCACGCGCTCTCTCCCTCCGCCCGTCACGCGCTCTCTCCCTCCGCCCGTCACGCGCTCTCTCCCTCCGCCCGTCACGCGCTCTCTCCCTCCGCCCGTCACGCGCTCTCTCCCTCCGCCCGTCACGCGCTCTCTCCCTCCGCCCGTCACGCGCTCTCTCCCTCCGCCCGTCACGCGCTCTCTCCCTCTGCCCGTCACGCGCTCTCTCCCTCCGCCCGTCACGCGCTCTCTCCCTCCGCCCGTCACGCGCTCTCTCTCTCTCTCCCTCCCTGTGCGCCCATGTGATTTGTTCCTGAACACTGATACTAAATGTGAAGTCTGCAGTGCAAACTCCAAGTGGGGACAAGAGTTTCTGATGATCCGGTACTCAGGTGGCATTTATATAGTTTGAAATGGAAGCTCAGTGACACAACAAGCTGGGGTAAACGTAGGAAGCAAGACATAAATAAGGAGAATGCTGACACTGTTGTGGTCTGGAGAAATCATTGCTCACACCTTACTCAGTGTGTTTGTCTCCTTGCACAATCTTGTGGACAATTCTGGACAGTACGCTATGAGGAGGAATTCTGAAGAGTGGACAGGGGCAGAGTGACCTGGGGGTGCATGTACATAGATTCTTTGAAGGTTGCAGGACATATTGAGAGAGTGATTAGCAAAGCAAACGGTACCTTGGTGCCGACACGATGGGCTGAATGGCTTTCTTCTGAACCGTAACAATTCTCATTAATCGAGGCATTGAGTACAAAAGGAGGGCAGTTATACAGAACCTTTATAAAGCTCTGGTTAGGCCCCAACTAGAATATTGTTTCCAGTTCTGGTCACTGCACTCTAGGGGAGGATGTGAGGGTCCTTGAGAGGATGCAGAGGAGGTTTACCTGAATGGTTCCAGGGATGGGGGATTTGAGCTCTGAGGTTGGGTTGGAGAAGCTGAGGCTGTTTTCCTTGGAGAGATGGAGATCGAGGCAGATTTGACAGAGGTGGAGATGATGATGACAGGTTAAACCCAGACCAGGTAAGCTGCATCATTGGTTTTTAAGAAGTGGCTGCAGAGAGAGTGGATGCAGTGGCTGTGAACTTCCAGAATTCCCTGGGTTCCAGAACTGTTCCAGTCCCTATGGAAAGCAGTAAATGTAACAACGCCACTGAAGAAAGGAGTGAAGAGAGAAAACAGGGAGCTACAGGCCTGTGAGCCTGACATCAGCAGCAGAGAAAATGCTGGAACCTATCATTAGGGATGTGGTAACAGAGCACTTAGAGAATCACAATATAATTAAAGCAGAGTCAGCATGATTTTATGAAAAGGGAAATCACATTTAACAAATCTGTAAGGAGGTTTTTTTTTGACGTTGTGACTAGCAAGATGGATAAGGGTGTTAGTGCATTTAGATTTTCAAAAAACATTTCATAAAGTATCAGGGAAGAAGTTACTGTACAAAATTAGGACTCAGTGGATTGTGGATCTGCAGAGAACACCTCTCCTTCTGACAAGCTCCAGTGAACATAGGCCAAGTCTATTCAATCTCTTGTCACAGGAACATTCCCCAAATCGGATACGGACAGCACATTTCCCACCTTAGGGGGCATTAGTGAACCAGATGGGTTTTTGTGACATAATAGAAGTAAACCATTCAGCCCAGCGAGCCTGCTCTGCCATTCAGCCCAGCGAGCCTGCTCTGCCATTCAGCCCAGCGAGCCTGCTCTGCCATTCAGCCCAGCGAGCCTGCTCTGCCATTCAGCCCAGCGAGCCTGCTCTGCCATTCAGCCCAGCGAGCCTGCTCTGCCATTCAGCCCAGCGAGCCTGCTCTGCCATTCAGCCCAGCGAGCCTGCTCTGCCATTCAGCCCAGCGAGCCTGCTCTGCCATTCAGCCCAGCGAGCCTGCTCTGCCATTCAGCCCAGCGAGCCTGCTCTGCCATTCAGCCCAGCGAGCCTGCTCTGCCATTCAGCCCAGCGAGCCTGCTCTGCCATTCAGCCCAGCGAGCCTGCTCTGCCATTCAGCCCAGCGAGCCTGCTCTGCCATTCAGCCCAGCGAGCCTGCTCTGCCATTCAGCCCAGCGAGCCTGCTCTGCCATTCAGCCCAGCGAGCCTGCTCTGCCATTCAGCCCAGCGAGCCTGCTCTGCCATTCAGCCCAGCGAGCCTGCTCTGCCATTCAGCCCAGCGAGCCTGCTCTGCCATTCAGCCCAGCGAGCCTGCTCTGCCATTCAGCCCAGCGAGCCTGCTCTGCCATTCAGCCCAGCGAGCCTGCTCTGCCATTCAGCCCAGCGAGCCTGCTCTGCCATTCAGCCCAGCGAGCCTGCTCTGCCATTCAGCCCAGCGAGCCTGCTCTGCCATTCAGCCCAGCGAGCCTGCTCTGCCATTCAGCCCAGCGAGCCTGCTCTGCCATTCAGCCCAGCGAGCCTGCTCTGCCATTCAGCCCAGCGAGCCTGCTCTGCCATTCAGCCCAGCGAGCCTGCTCTGCCATTCAGCCCAGCGAGCCTGCTCTGCCATTCAGCCCAGCGAGCCTGCTCTGCCATTCAGCCCAGCGAGCCTGCTCTGCCATTCAGCCCAGCGAGCCTGCTCTGCCATTCAGCCCAGCGAGCCTGCTCTGCCATTCAGCCCAGCGAGCCTGCTCTGCCATTCAGCCCAGCGAGCCTGCTCTGCCATTCAGCCCAGCGAGCCTGCTCTGCCATTCAGCCCAGCGAGCCTGCTCTGCCATTCAGCCCAGCGAGCCTGCTCTGCCATTCAGCCCAGCGAGCCTGCTCTGCCATTCAGCCCAGCGAGCCTGCTCTGCCATTCAGCCCAGCGAGCCTGCTCTGCCATTCAGCCCAGCGAGCCTGCTCTGCCATTCAGCCCAGCGAGCCTGCTCTGCCATTCAGCCCAGCGAGCCTGCTCTGCCATTCAGCCCAGCGAGCCTGCTCTGCCATTCAATACGTTCATGGCTGATCTTGGGCTTCAACTTGATTTTCCTGCCCACATCCCTTAATTCCCTGAGACACCAAAAATCTGTCTACCCCAACCTTAAATGTACTCAATGATGGAGCATCCACAACCCTGTGGGGTGGAGAATTCCAAAGATTCACAACCCTTTGAGTGAAGAAATTTCTCCTCATCTCAGTCCTAACTGATCAGCCCCTTATCCTGAGACTGTGTCCCCGTGTTTTAGACTCCCCGACCAGCAGGGACAGTCTCTCAGTGTCCACCCTGTCAAACCGCTTCAGAATCTCACAGGATTCAATGAGATCGTCTCTCACTCTTCTAAACTCCAGAGAATACAAGCCCAATTCACTCAGCCTCCCATCATAGCGCACCCCCTCATTCCAGGGACCAATCTAGTGCACCCTCACTGTACCACCTCCAATGCAAGTATATCCTCCCTGAAATGTACAGACCAAATCTGCACACACTACTCCAGATGTGGTCTCACCAAAACCCTGCACAACTGGAGCAAGACTTCTTTATTCTTGGACTCCAATCCCCTTGCAATAAAGGCCAACACACCATTTGCCTTCCCAATTGCTTGTAGCACCTGCCGCTAACTCTCTGTGCTCCTTGTACAAACACACCCAAGTCTCTTTCAACATCAACACTTACACGTTTCACACCTTTTAAAAAATATTCTGCCTTTCTATCCTTACAACCAAAGTGAATAACTTCACACTTCCCCACATTACACTCCATCTGAAATCTTGTTGCCCACTCACTTACCCTGTCTACATCTCTTTGCAGCCTCTCAGTGTCCTCCTCACAGCTTAGCTTCCCACCTAGCTTGGTATCACCAGCAAACGGAGATACATTACTCTCTGTCTCTTCATCTAGGTCATTAATACAGATTGTAAATAGCTGGGGCCCCAGCACTGATCCTTGTGACACTCCACGATTCACTGGCTGACAGCTTGAAAAAGCCCCGATTATGCCCACTCTCTGCTTGCTGTTAACTAATCCTCCACCCATACTAAAATATTACCCCCACCTCCAGGAGCCCGTATCCTGGAGGCGATGGCGTGGTGGTATTGTCGCTAGACTAGTAACCCAGGGTAATGCTCTGGGGACCCAGGTTCGAATCCCACCACGTCAGATGGTGGAATTGGAATTCAATAAAAATCTGGAATTAAAAGTCTGATGATGACCATGAAACATTGTCGATTGTTGTAAAAACCCATCTGGTCACTAATGTCCTTTAGGGAGGGAAATCTGCTGTCCTTACCTGGTCTGACCCACATGTGACTCCAGACCCACAGCAATGTGGCTGACTCTGAAATGGCCGAGCCAGACACTCAGTTGTATCAAACCACTACAAAGTCACAAAAAGGAATGAAAATAAGGCAGGATCTGGCCAAGGTAGACTGGGAACAGCTACTTGTGGGGAAATCTACAGAGGAACAGTGGGGGGTGTTCAGAAAGGAAATGGGGAGGGTACAGGCTCAACATGTTCTCTCTAGGGTGATAGGAAGGAGTAACAAGCCCAGAGAACCATGGATGACCAGAGATATTCAGGATACGATGAGAAGGAAAAGAGAGGCTTTTAGCAGGTACAAGGGAAATAAATCAGCGGAGGCATTAGTGGAATACAGAAAGTACAGGGTGGAGCTTAAGGAAGCAATTAGGAGAGCAAAGAGGGGATATGAGAAAGCTCTGGCTGGCAAAAGTAGGGAAAATCCCAAGATATTCTATAAGTATATCAATGGGAAGAGGATAACCTGGGAAAGAGTAGGGCCCATTAGGGACCAAGGGGGCAATCTATGGGTGGAGCCAGAGGACATCGGTAGAGTGTTGAATGAATACTTCACATCCGTCTTCACCCAAGAGAATGAGGATGAAGGTGTGGAACTCGGGGAGAGAGACTGCGAGGTTCTTAAGCAAGTTGATATAGGGAGTGACAAGGTATTGGAGGTGTTGGCAGGCTTAAAAGTGGACAGATCTCCAGGTCCAGATGATTTGTGTCCCAGACTGCTGAGGGAGGCAAGGGAGGAGATCGCAGGGGCTCTGACCCAAATTTTTAATTCCTCTCTGGCCACAGGGGAGGTGCCAGGGGACTGGAGAACAGCTAATGTGGTTCCGCTATTTAAGAAGGGTTGTAGAGATAAGCCAGGGAACTACAGGCCAGTGAATCTCATGTGAGTGATAGGGAAACTATTGGAGAAAATTCTGAAGGAGAGAATCTATCTCCACTTGGAGAGGCAAGGTTTGATCAGGGATAGTCAGCATGGCTTTGTCAGAGGGAGGTCATGCCTAACAAATTTGATTGAATTTTTTGAGGAGGTGACCAGGTGTGTAGATGAGGGTAGTGCAGTAGATGTAGTTTATATGGATTTCAGCAAAGCCTTTGACAAGGTCCCACATGGGGGACTTATAAAAAAGGCAAATGCACATGGGGTACAGGGTAATTTGATAAGTTGGATTCAAAATTGGCTTAGTTGTAGGAGACAGAGGGTGATGACAGAAGGATGCTTTAGTGACTGGAAGCCAGTGGCGTAACACAGGGATCTGTGCTGGGTCCCCTATTATTCGTCATTTATATAAACGACATTGATGACTATGTGGGGGGTAGGATTAGTAAGTTTGCAGATGACACAAAGATTGGCCGGGTGGTTAACAGTGAGGTTGAGTGTCTTGGGCTACAGGAAGATATAGACGGGATGGTCAAATGGGTAGATAAGTGGCAGATGGAATTTAACCCTGAAAAGTGTGAGGTGATACACTTTGGAAGGAGTATTTTGACAAGGAACGGCATGACACTAGGAAGTTCTGAGAGGTACAATGGGACCTTGGCGTGTGTGTCCATAGATCTCTGAAGGCGGAGGGACATGTTAGTGGGATGGTGAAAAAGGCATATGGGACACTTGCCTTTATCAATCGAGGCATAGATTACAAAAGTAGGGAGGTCATGTTGGAGTTGTATAGAACCTTGGTGAGGCCACAGCTGGAGTACTGTGTGCAGTTCTGGTCGCCACATTATAGGAAGGATGTGATTGCACTGGAGAGGGTGCAGAGGAGATTCACCAGGATGTTGCCTGGGATGAAACATTTAAGTTATGAAGAGAGGTTGGATAGACTTGGGTTGTTTTCGTTGGAGCAGAGAAGACTGAGGGGCGACCTGATCGAGGTGTACAAGATTTTGAGGGGCATGGACAGGGTGGAGAGGGAGCAGCTGTTCCCCTTAGTTGAAGGGTCAGTCACGAGGGGGACACAAGTTCAAGGTGAGGGGCAGGAGGTTTAGGGGGGATGTGAGGAAAAACTTTTTTACCCAGAGGGAGGTGATAGTCTGGAATGCACTGCCTGGGAGGGTGGTGGAGGTGGGTTGCCTCACATCCTTTAAAAAGTACCTGGATGAGCACTTGGCACCTCATAACATTCAAGGCTATGGGCCAAGTGCTGGTAAATGGGATTAGGTAGATAGATGTTTCTATCTATTAGGTAGATAGATTAGGTAGATGTTTCTCACGTGTCAGTGCAGACTCGATGGGCCAAAGGGCCTCTTCTGCACTTTGTGATTCTGTGATGCTGTGAATACCAATGTTGGGGGAGCAACAACTTTATACCATATGAGAAAAGAGTGCTGATTGGTTGGCAAGTGGACTCTGGTTGCCATGGAGAATGCACTAATTGATGGTGACTGACAATGCTTGGGTGTACCTACACTACATGGACTGCAGCGACTCAAGAAGATAACTCACCACCACCACTTTCTCAAGGGCAATTAGGGATGGGCAATAAATTTGGTCCAGCCAGCGAAACTCACATCACATGAAAGAAGAAAGATACATTTGCTAACTTCCAATCCTCTGGAACTCTTCTCGAGTCAAGGAAATTTTGGAAAATCATAGCTAGCACATCCACAAACTCTGCAGTTGTCTCCTTTAGAGCTCAACAGTGTAGCTCATCAAGTACTGGGGATTTGTTGGATTTTAGGCCCTTAATTCTCCAGGACTTTTTCTTTGCTGGTATTAATTACCTTAATTTCTTCACTATTCGCAACTTGGTTACCCTCTACTTCTGGTAAGTAACTTGTGCCTCCGACTGTGTCCCTTCCATTTTCTTATTCCCCGAGGATAATTTTGCCCCTCTCTGTCCCTAAGTGACCAATATTTAATGTAGCTACTCTTCTTTTTCTAGGCTTATAAAATCTCTTACAAAGTGTTCTTTTATCTCTCGCTAGTTTACTCTCATTTCCCCCCCCCACTTTTTATCCAGGTATTTGTGGCCCTTTGCTGCTTTATAGGACACCCCAAACCCCACTCTTACTGTCGTTCTTTGCAACATAATAAGAGCCTCTTCTTTCAATGTTACTACCTCTAACCTCCTTAGTAAGCCACAATACATCTTTTCTCACTGAACTTATGCTTTCCAGTGGAAAATATTTCTACTGAACATTCTGAATTGTTTGTTTAAATATTTTCCACTGTTTATTTGCTGCCAAACCTTTTAGCCTATTGACCTAACCAAGCTTAACCAGCTCTGGCCTTTCTCCTTCAAATTTAACACGGAATTCAATTGTTATTATGGTCACTATTTCCCAAAGGATCTTTCGGTACGACATTACTAATTAACCTTAGCTCATTGCACAATACCAGATCTAAAATATCTTTATCCCTAGCTGATACCATAACATATTGCTCCAGGAAACTGTCAGGAAAGTATTCTATAAACTCATCTTCCACACCACCTTTGCCATTTTGATTGGTTCAGTCTATTTGAGGATTAAAGTTCCCCACAAGGATTACATTGCCTTTGTTACGTGCTTCAGTAATTTCTTGTTTAATGCTCTGCCCGGCAGTATAACTACTGTTAGGGCCCATAAACTCCTCCCACTGGGGTTTTCTGACTCTTGTTGTTCCTAATTCCCACCCAGACTAATTCTACTTCAGGATCTTCTGAGACAAGATCCTTTCTTACTGATCTCCTTATAGTAACGTTTACTGTCAGCATTACCCCCCCCTCCTTTACTGTCAGCATTACCCCCCCT
The DNA here is from genome assembly GCA_026770705.1 of Isurus oxyrinchus. NCBI lineage: Eukaryota > Metazoa > Chordata > Chondrichthyes > Lamniformes > Lamnidae > Isurus > Isurus oxyrinchus. Next base: position 193,370,281 of record JANJGN010000006.1, on the reverse strand, counting down.
CCTTTACTGTCAGCATTACCCCCCCCTCCTTTACTGTCAGCATTACCCCCCTCCTTTACTGTCAGCATTACCCTCCCTCCTTTACTGTCAGCATTACCCCCCCCTCCTTTACTGTCAGCATTACCCCCCCTCCTTTACTGTCAGCATTACCCCCCCTCCTTTACTGTCAGCATTACCCCCCCTCCTTTACTGTCAGCATTACCCCCCCACCTTTACTGTCAGCATTACCCTCCCTCCTTTACTGTCAGCATTACCCCCCCTCCTTTACTGTCAGTATTACCCCCCCCTCCTTTACTGGCAGCATTACCCCCCTCCTTTACTGTCAGCATTACCCCCCCTCCTTTACTGTCAGTATTACCCCCCCTCCTTTACTGGCAACATTACCCCCTCTCCTTTACAGTCAACATTACCCCTCCTCCTTGTCCATTCTGTCCATGTTTTCGAAGTGTTGTATACCCAAGAATATTTATTTCCCAATCTTGGTCACCTTGAAACCATATTTCTGTAATGGCAATTAGAACTAAATCATTTACCTCTATTTTTGTCACTCGTTCGTCTCTCTTATTGTGGATACTTTGCCTAGATAAAGAGATATTCATTTTACTCTTTTACTACTTATTCCCTGCATGGACCTTATTCGCTGATGTACTACTGCCATTAAACTCTCTATCCCTTCTCTTTGTCTTTCAGAGAGCGGGTGAGCAGGAACTTCATTTAAAACAGAGAGCGGATGAGCATGGACTTTATTTAAAACAAAGCGGGGAGACTTCATTTTTAAAAATCGCGAGAACAGACTGATTGGTGAGTATTTCTAGTCTTTAGGTTAAAATTAAGGTCTATAGTTCATGTTTAATTAATTTCAATAAAGTGTAAAGAGCAGGGGTACTAAAGTAATTAATTAATAAATTAAATAAGATAGCGGTGGCCGGATGGGTGATGTGTTGCTGCTGCAGCATGTGGGAGCTGCTGGACACCAAGGTGATCTGGAGCAAACACATCTGTAGTAAGTGTTTGCAGCTCGAGGAACTTCAGATCCGAGTTAAGGAGCTGGAGTCTGAGCTGCAGACATTGTGCTGCATCAGGGAGAGGGAACGTTACCTGGGCACTCTGCTCCAGGAGGAGGTCACTCCCCACAAGTTAGATAATTCGAATTTGGTCTGTGATCAGGAACAGGAGGGCGTGGCTGCAGGTGAGGCAGGTATGGGGACCCGGGGGTAGCTTTCGAGGAGCCTCAGCCCCTGCAACTGTCCAACAGTTACGAGGTTCTTGCAAGCTGTGTGGGTAAAAGAAGGGAGGATAAGCAAACTGACCACGGCACCGTGGTACATGGAGCCATTCAAGTGGAGGGAGGGAACAGGATTGTGGTAGTGGTAGTGTAATAACAGTATGATTAGGGGAATAGATACTGTTCTCTGCAGCCATGAGCATGAGTCCCGAAGGCTGTGTTGCCTGTCCCGTGCCAGGGTTAAGGACATCTCCTCAGGGCTGGAGGGGAACTTGGAGGGAGAGGGGAGGGATCCAGTTGTCGTTGTCCACTTTGGTACCAACGACATTGACAGGGCTAGAAAGGAGGTTCTGCTGAAAGAATTTGAACAGATAGGAGCTAAATTTAAAAGGAGAACCTCCAAGGTAACCTCAGGATTGCTGCCTGAACCACGGGCAAACTGGCATAGGGTAAATAAGGTCAAGGAGTTAAATGCCTGGCTCAAAGATTGGTGTGGGAGGAGGTTCATGGGGTAAAAGCAAAATTCTGCAGATGCTGGAAATCTGAAACAAAAACAGAAAATCTGAAGAAACTCAGCAGGTCTGACAGCATCTGTGGAGAGAGATGTTTCGAATTCATGTGACTTCTTCAGAGCTCAGAGTGGTGCTAAAGTGCCCTCTTTAGCTCTGAAGAAGAGTCATACGGACTTGAAATGTTAACTCTGTCTTTCTCTCCACAGATGCTGTTAGGCCTGCTGAGTTTTTCCAGCATCTTCTGTTTTTGTTTCAGTTCATGAGGCACTGGCACTAGTATTGGGGCAGAAGGGAGCTTTTCCAGTGGGATGAGCTTCACCTGAACTGTGCCAGTACAGAGATAGACAGATTTTAAATCAGTAAGAGAATCGAAGGTTATGGGAGGATGGGAGGAAAGTGGAGAGGAGGATTATCAGATCAGCTATGATCTCATTGAATGGCGGAGCAGACTCGATGGGCCAAATGGTCTACTTCTGCTCCATGTCTTAGGTCTAAATCTCCCTTCACCCAAACCCTCTCCCAATCTGGGAGTTGCATCGTCACCATTACTCAAGCTAGTTTTTCCATTCCAGATTTAATGAACTGAATGTAAATTTCTCTGCTGCGGTGATGGGGTTTAAACTCACCTTTCCAGATCTTTGTCCATTAGACTTTCCAGTTTGACCTACAGACGGTTTACCCTGTCTCTCCCTCAGCCCAGCTCCAGGGAACATATTGTCTCTCCCTCCCTCCCTCCCTCGGGGTTTGTCTCTTGTTATCCCCAAACCCAGTCCCCGTCCCCAACCCCCTCTGCCACCCTACTGGACTGAATCCCCTCAACCCCACCCCCACCCCCACCCCACACCCCACACCCCAACCCCCACCCCCCCACCACCACCCCACACCCCACACCCCCACCCCACACCCCACCCCCCACCCCCCACCCCACACCCCAACCCCCACCCCACACCCCAACCCCCACCCCACACCCCAACCCCCACCCCCACCCCCACCCCACACCCCAACCCCACCCCACACCCCCACCCCCACTCCCACCCCACACCCCAACCCCCACCCCACACCCCACCCCAACCCCCCACACCCCAACCCCCACCCCCACACCCCCACCCCACACCCCACCCCCACACCCCCCACCCCACACCCCAACCCCCACCCCAACCCCAACCCCCCACACCCCCACCCCACACCCACCCCAACCCCCACCCCACACCCACCCCACACCCCCACCCCACACCCACCCCAACCCCCACCCCAACCCCACCCCACACCCCCACCCCCACTCCCACCCCACACCCCAACCCCCACCCCACACCCCACCCCAACCCCCCACACCCCAACCCCCACCCCCACACCCCCACCCCACACCCCACCCCCACACCCCCACCCCACACCCCAACCCCCACCCCAACCCCAACCCCCCACACCCCCACCCCACACCCACCCCAACCCCCACCCCACACCCACCCCACACCCCCCCCAACCCCCACCCCACACCCACCCCAACCCCCACCCCACACCCCCACCCCCACACCCCCACCCCACACCCCCACACCCCCACCCCCACCCCCACCCCACACCCCCACCCCGGGTTGCTAGGGTAACCAGACCCCTCCCCCCTGGTCCTACTAGGCTCCCAGGTCACCCCCCCCCCAACCCCCAGGTTTCCCCACCCCTACCGCCCCCCCATCACCATCTCCAAGTTCCCCCCCACCCCAAGTTCCCCCCCCCCTCACCCCCGGTTCACCCCACCATCCCCCCACCCCCCTCCCGGTTCCCCCACCCTCCCGGTTCCCCCCACCATCCCCCCACCCCCCTCCCGGTTCCCCCACCCTCCCGGTTCCCCCCACCATCCCCCCACCCCCCTCCCGGTTCTCCCCCCACCCCCCGGTTCCCCCTCCCGGTTCCCCCTTCTCTCCCCGGTTGCCGGGGTAACCAGGCCCGGGCCTACCTGTCGATTCGTACACTGAGCGAGCTTCTTCCTCCCGCGTCCGCACTGAGGCCAAGGCTGCGTGACGTCACCACAACAACACTGTGCGGAGCGTCAACGTCACAGGAGGCGGGGCATTGGCCTGAGTGACAGGGCAATGGGTGGGTCTGTGTCTGAGTGACAGGGGAATGAGTGGGTCTCAGGCTGAATGACGGGGGAATGGGTGGGTCTGTGTCTGAGTGACAGGGGAATGGGTGGGTCTGTGTCTGAGTGACAGGGAAATGGGCAGGTCTGTGTCTGAGTGACAGGGGATTGGGTGGGGTCTGTGTCTGAGTGACAGGGGATTGGGCGGGGTCTGTGTCTGAGTGACAGGGGATTGGGCGGGGTCTGTGTCTGAGTGACAGGGGATTGGGCGGGGTCTGTGTCTGAGTGACAGGGGATTGGGCGGGGTCTGTGTCTGAGTGACAGGGGAATGGGTGGGGTCTGGGGCTGAGTGACAGGGGAATGGGTGGGTCTGGGGCTGAGTGACAGGGGAATGGGTGGGTCTGGGGCTGAGTGACAGGGGAATGGGTGGGTCTGGGGCTGAGTGACGGGGAATGGGCGGAGTCTGTGTCTGAGTGACAGCGGAATGGGTGGGTCTGTGTCTGAGTGACAGGGGATTGGGCGGGTCTGTGGCTGAGTGACAGGGGAATGGGCGGGGTCTGTGTCTGAGTGACAGGGGAATGGGTGGGTCTGTGTCTGAGTGACAGGGGAATGGGTGGGTCTGTGTCTGAGTGACAGGGAAATGGGCAGGTCTGTGTCTGAGTGACAGGGGATTGGGTGGGGTCTGTGTCTGAGTGACAGGGGATTGGGCGGGGTCTGTGTCTGAGTGACAGGGGATTGGGCGGGGTCTGTGTCTGAGTGACAGGGGATTGGGCGGGGTCTGTGTCTGAGTGACAGGGGATTGGGCGGGGTCTGTGTCTGAGTGACAGGGGAATGGGTGGGGTCTGGGGCTGAGTGACAGGGGAATGGGTGGGTCTGGGGCTGAGTGACAGGGGAATGGGTGGGTCTGGGGCTGAGTGACAGGGGAATGGGTGGGTCTGGGGCTGAGTGACGGGGAATGGGCGGAGTCTGTGTCTGAGTGACAGCGGAATGGGTGGGTCTGTGTCTGAGTGACAGGGGATTGGGCGGGTCTGTGGCTGAGTGACAGGGGAATGGGCGGGGTCTGTGTCTGAGTGACAGGGGATTGGGCGGGTCTGTGGCTGAGTGACAGGGGAATGGGCGGAGTCTGTGTCTGAGTGACAGGGGATTGGGCGGGGTCTGTGTCTGAGTGACAGGGGATTGGGCGGGTCTGTGGCTGAGTGACAGGGGAATGGGCGGAGTCTGTGTCTGAGTGACAGGGGATTGGGCGGGTCTGTGGCTGAGTGACAGGGGAATGGGCGGGGTCTGTGGCTGAATGACAGGGGAATGGGCAGGTCTGTGTCTGAGTGACAGGGGAATGTGTGGGTCTGGGGCTGAGTGACAGGGGAATGGGCAGGTCTGTGTCTGAGTGACAGGGGAATGTGTGGGTCTGGGGCTGAGTGACAGGGGAATGGGTGGGTCTGGGGCTGAGTGACAGGGGAATGGGCAGGTCTGTGTCTGAGTGACAGGGGAATGTGTGGGTCTGGGGCTGAGTGACAGGGGAATGGGTGGGTCTGGGGCTGAGTGACAGGGGAATGGGCAGGTCTGTGTCTGAGTGACAGGGGATTGGGCGGGGTCTGAGGCTGAGTGACAGGGGAATGGGTGGGTCTGGGGCTGAGTGACAGGGGAATGGGCAGGTCTGTGGCTGAGTGACAGGGAAATGGGCGGGTCTGGGGCTGAGTGACAGCGGAATGGATGGGTCTGGGGCTGAGTGACAGGGCAATGGGTGGGTCTGGGCCTGAATGATGGGAATGGGCGGGGTTTGAGGCTGAGTGACAGGGGAATGGGTGGGTCTGGGGCTGAGTGACAGGGGAATGGGCGGGGTCTGTGTCTGAGTGACAGGGGAATGGGTGGGTCCCAGGCTGAGTGACAGAGGAATGGGTGGGTCTGGGGCTGAGTAACACAGGAATGGGCGGGGTCTGTGTCTGAGTGACAGGGGAATGGGTGGGTCTGTGGCTGAGTGACAGGGGAACGGACGGGGGCTGTGTCTGAGTGACAGGGAAATGGGTGGGTCTGTGGCTGAGTGACAGGGAAATGGGTGGGTGCTGAGTGACAGGGGAATGGGTGGGGTCTGTGTCTGAGTGACAGGGGAATAGGCGGGGTCTGTGTCTGAGTGACAGGGGAATGGGTGGGTCTGTGGCTAAGTGAAGGGGAATGGGCGGGGTCTGTGTCTGAGTGACAGGGGAATGGGTGGGTCTGTGGCGGAGTGACAGGGGAATGGGCGGGGTCTGTGTCTGAGTGACAGGAGAATGGGTGTCTGAGGCTGAGTGACAGGGGAACGGGCGCAGGCTGTGTCTGAGTGACAGGGGAATGGGTGGGTCTGGGGCTGAGTGACAGGGGAATGGGTGGGTCTGGGGCTGAGTGACAAGGGAATGGGCGGGTCTGTGGCTGAATGACAGGGGAATGGGTGGGTCTCAAGCTGAATGACGGGGGAATGGGCGGGTCTGAGGCTGAGTGACAGGGGAATGGGTGGGTCTGAGGCTGAGTGACAGGGGAATGGGTGGGTCTCAGGCAGAATGACGGGGGAATGGGCGGGTCTGAGGCTGAGTGACAGGGGAATGGGTGGGTCTGAGGCTGAGTGACAGGGGAATGGGTGGGTCTCAGGCTGAATGACGGGGGAATGGGCGGGTCTGAGGCTGAGTGACAGGGGAATGGGTGGGTCTGGGGCTGAATGACAGGGGAATGGGCGGGTCTGTGTCTGAGCGACAGGGGAATGGGCGGGGTCTGAGGCTGAGTGACAGGGGAATGTGTGGGTATGTGTCTGAGTGACAGCTGTATGGGGAGGAGCTTTGCTGGAAGAGGGTGGGGCTTTATGATGATTGACAGGGTTCCATTCACAAAGATAGTTTAAAGGGTGAAGGTAGGAACATATCCCAAAAATTACAAAACAAAACAGGAAGACTGGATTTAAAAGGTGACTTTCAAAACTCCCGGACATCCCAAAATACTTTACAGCCCATTAAATACTTGTGGAGGGCAGCCACTGTGGAACGAGAAGATATGCAGGAACCACATTGCACACAGCAAGATCCCACACACGGTAGTGTGATAATGACCAGATAATCTGTCTTGGCAATATTGATTGAAGTATCAATAACAATTAAATCACAGGAAAACTCCTCCTGCTTATCTTCAGAATAGCACCATGGGATCTTTTACATTCTCTCCATCCAGCACATGGGCCTTGGTTTAATATCTGAAATTTGCGGTGCTCCCTCAGCACTGACCCTCCGACAGTGCAGCACTCCCTCAGTACTGACCCTCTGACAGTGCAGCACTCCCTCAGTACTGACCCTCCGACAGTGCAGCGCTCCCTCAGTACTGACCCTCTGACAGTGCAGCACTCCCTCAGTACTGACACTCTGACAGTGCAGCGTACCCTCAGTACAGACCCTCTGACAGTGCAGCACTCCCTCAGTACTGACCCTCTGACAGTGCAGCACTCCCTCAGTACTGACCCTCTGACAGTGCAGCGCTCCCTCAGTACTGACCCTCTGACAGTGCAGCACTCCCTCAGTACTGACCCTCTGACAGTGCGGCCATCCCTCAGTACTGACCCTCCGACAGTGCGGCCATCCGTCAGTACTGACCCTCCGACAGTGCGGCCATCCCTCCGTACTGACCCTCCGACAGTGCGGCCATCCCTCAGTACTGACCTTCCGACAGTGCGGCACTCCCTCGGCACTGACCCTCCGACAGTGCAGCACACCCTCGGCACTGACCCTCCGACAGTTCGGCCATCCCTCCGTACTGACCCTCCGACAGTGCGGCCATCCCTCAGTACTGACCCTCCGACAGTGCGGCCATCCGTCAGTACTGACCCTCCGACACTGCGGCCATCCCTCCGTACTGACCCTCCGACAGTGCGGCCATCCCTCCGTACTGACCCTCCGACAGTGCGGCCATCCCTCAGTACTGACCTTCCGACAATGCGGCACTCCCTCGGCACTGACCCTCCGACAGTGCAGCACACCCTCGGCACTGACCCTCCGACAGTTCGGCCATCCCTCAGTACTGACCCTCCGACAGTGCGGCCATCCCTCCGTACTGACCCTCCGACAGTGCGGCCATCCCTCAGTACTGACCTTCCGACAGTGCGGCACTCCCTCGGCACTGACCCTCCGACAGTGCGGCCATCCCTCAGTACTGACCCTCCGACAGTGCGGCCATCCCTCAGTACTGACCCTCCGACAGTGCGGCCATCCCTCAGTACTGACCCTCCGACAGTGCGGCCATCCCTCGGCACTGACCCTCTGACAGTGCAGAACTCCCTCAGTACTGACTCTCTGACAGTGCAGCGCTCCCTCGGCACTGACCATCTGACAGTGCAGCAGTCCCTCAGTACTGACCCTCTGGCAGTGCAGCACTCCCTCAGTACTAACCCTCTGACAGTGCAGCACTCCCTCAGTACTGACCCTCCGAAAGTGCGGCACTCCCTCAGTACTGACCCTCCGACAGTGCAGCACTCCCTCAGTACTGACCCTCTGACAGTGCAGCACTCCCTCAGTACTGACCCTCTGACAGTGCAGCACTCCCTCAGTACTGACACTCTGACAGTGCGGCACTCCCTCAGTACTGACCCTCTGACAGTGCAGCACTCCCTCAGTACTGACCCTCTGACAGTGCAGCACTCCATCAGCACTGACCCTCCGACAGTGCAGCACTCCCTCAATACTGACCCTCTGACAGTGCAGCAGTCCCTTGGCACTGACCCTCCGACAGTGCGGCCATCCCTCGGCGCTGACCCTCCAACAGTGCGGCCATCCCTCGGCGCTAACCCTCCGACAGTGCGGCCATCCCTCGACGCTGACCCTCTGACAGTGCAGCACTCCGTCAGTACAGACCCTCTGACAGTGCAGCACTCCCTCAGTACTGACCCTCTGACAGTGCGGCACTCCCTCAGTACTGACCCTCTGACAGTACAGCACTCCCTCAGTACTGACCCACTGACAGTGCAGCACTCCCTCAGTACTAACCCTCTGACAGTGCGGCGCTCCCTCAGTACTGACCCTCTGACAGTGCGGCACTCCCTCAGTACTGACCCTCTGACAGTGCAGCACTCCCTCAGTACTGACCCTCTGACAGTGCAGCACTCCCTCAATACTGACCCTCCGACAGTGCTGCACTCCCTCAGTACTGACGCTCTGACAGTGCGGCACCCCCTCAGTACTGACCCTCTGACACTGCGGCACGCCCTCAGTACTGACCCTCCCACAGTGCAGCACTCCCTCAGTACTGACCCTCTGACAGTGCAGCACTCCCTCAGTACAGACACTCTGACAGTGCAGCACTCCCTCAGTACTGACCCTCTGACAGTGCAGCACTCCCTCAGTACTGACCCTCTGACAGTGCGGCATTCCCTCAGCACTGACCCTCTGACAGTGCAGCGCTCCCTCAGTACTGACCCTCTGACAGTGCAGCACTCCCTCAGTACTGACCCTCTGACAGTGCAGCACTCCCTCAGCGCTGACCCTTCGACAGTGCAGCACTCCCTCAGTACTGACCCTCTGACAGTGCAGCACTCCCTCAGCGCTGACCCTTCGACAGTGCAGCACTCCCTCAGGACTGACCCTCTGACAGTGCAGCACTCCCTCAGTACTGACCTTCTGACAGTGCAGCACTCCCTCAGCGCTGACCCTTCGACAGTGCGGGCTCCCTCAGCACTGACCCTCCGACAGTGCAGCACACCCTCAGGACTGACCCTCTGACAGTGCAACGCTCCCTCAGCGCTGACCCTTCGACAGTGCAGCACTCCCTCAGTACTGACCCTCTGACAGTGCAGCACTCCCTCAGTACTGACCCTCTGACAGTGCAGCACTCCCTCAGCGCTGACCCTTCGACAGTGCGGGCTCCCTCAGCACTGACCCTCCGACAGTGCGGCCATCCCTCAGCGCTGACCCTCCGACAGTGCAGCCATCCCTCGGCGCTGACCCTCAGACAGTGCGGCCATCCCTCGGCGCTGACCCTATCGACAGTGCAGCCATCCCTCGGCGCTGACCCTCAGACAGTGCGGCCATCCCTCGGCGCTGACCCTATCGACAGTGCAGCCATCCCTCGGCGCTGCCCCTCAGACAGTGCAGCCATCCCTCGGCGCTGCCCCTCAGACAGTGCGGCCATCCCTCGGCGCCAACCCTCCGACAGTGCGGCCATCCCTCGACACTGACCCTCCGACAGTGCGGCCATCCATCGGCGCAGCCCCTCAGACAGTGCGGCCATCCCTCGGCGCTGACCCTCCGACAGTGCAGCCATCCCTCGGCGCTGACCCTCCGACAGTGCAGCCATCCCTCGGCGCTGAACCTCCGACAGTGCGGCCATCGCTCGGCGCTGCCCCTCAGACAGTGCGGCCATCCCTCGGCGCTGACGCTCCGACAGTGCAGCACTCCCTCAGTACTGACCCTCTGACAGTGCAGCACTCCCTCAGTACTGACCCTCTGACAGTGCAGCACTCCCTCAGTACAGACCCTCTGACAGTGCAGCACTCCCTCAGTACTGACCCTCCGACAGTGCAGCACTCTCTCAGTACTGACCCTCTGACAGTACAGCACACCCTCAGTACTGACTCTCTGACAGTGCAGCACTCCCTCAGTACTGACTCTCATCAGTGTGGCACTCCTTCAGTACTGACCCTCTGACAGTGCTGCACTCACTCAGTACTGACCCTCTGACAGTGAGCACTCCCTCAGTACTGACCCTCATCAGTGCGGCACTCCCTCAGTACTGACCCTCTGACAGTGCAGCACTCCCTCAGTACTGACCCTCATCAGTGCCGCACTCCCTCAGTACTGACCCTCTGACAGTGCAGCACTCCCTCAGTACTGACCCTCTGACAGTGCAGCACTCCCTCAGTACTGACCCTCTGCCAGTGCGGCGTTCCCTCAGTACTGACCCTCTGACAGTGCGGCACTCCCTCAGTCCTGACCCTCTGACAGTGCGGCACTCCCTCAGTACTGACCCTCTGACAGTGCGGCACTCCCTCAATACTGACCCTCTGACAGTGCAGCACTCCCTCAGTACTGACTCTCTGACACTGCGGCACTCCCTCAGTACTGACCCTCTGACAGTGCGGCACTCCCTCAGTACTGACCCTCCCACAGTGCAGCACTCCCTCAGTACTGACCCTCTGACAGTGCAGCACTCCCTCAGTACAGACCCTCTGACAGTGCGGCACTCTCTCAGTACTGACCCTCTGACAGTGCAGCACTCCCTCAGTACTGATCCTCTGACAGTGCGGCACTCCCTCAGTACTGACCCTCTGACAGTGCAGCACTCCCTCAGTACTGACCCTCTGACAGTGCAACGCTCCCTCAGCGCTGACCCTTCGACAGTGCAGCACTCCCTCAGGACTGACCCTTCGACAGTGCAGCACTCCCTCAGGACTGACCCTCTGACAGTGCAACTCTCCCACAGCGCTGACCCTTCGACAGTGCAGCACTCCCTCAGTACTGACCCTCTGACAGTGCAGCACTCCCTCAGTACTGACCCTCTGACAGTGCAGCACTCCCTCAGTACTGACCTTCTCACAGTGCAGCACTCCCTCAGTTCTGACCCTCAGATAGTGCAGCACTCCCTCAGTACTGGCCCTCTGACAATGCAGCGCTCCCTCAGTACTGACTCTGACAGTGCAGCACTCCCTCAGTACTGACCCTCTGACAGTGTAGCACTCCCTCAGTACTGACCCTCAGATAATGCAGCACTCCCTCAGTACTGACCCTCCGACATTGCGGTCATGCCCTGGCACTGACCCTCTGACAGTGTGGCAGTCCCTCAGTACTGAACCTCAAGCCGTGCAGCACTCTCACTACTGAACCTCTGACAGTGCGGCGCTCCCTCAGTATTGACCCTCTGACAGTGCAGCGTTCCCTCAGTACTGACCCTCTGACAGTGCAGCACTCCCTCAGTACTGACCCTCTGACAGTGCAGCACTCCCTCAGTACTGACCCTCTGACAGTGCAGCAATCCCTCAGTACTGACCCTCCGACAGTGCGGCAATCACTAGGAACTGACCCTCCGACAGTGCGGCACTCCCTCAGTACTGGCCCTCCAACAGTGCGGCACTCCCTTAGTACTGATCCTCCGACAGTGCGGTACTCCCTCAGTGCTAACGATCTGACAGTGCAGCACACTCTCAGTACTGACCCTCTGACAGTTCAGCACTCTCTCAGTACTGACCCTCTGACAGTGCAGCACTCCCTCATTACGGACACTTTGACAGTGCAGCCCTCCCTCAGTACTGACCCTCCGACAGAGCGGCACTCACAAAGTACTGACCCTCCGACAGTGAGTCACTCCCTCAGTACTGACACACCGACAGTGCTTCATCCCTCAGTACAGGCCCTGACAGTGCAGGACTCCCTCAGTACTGACCCTCTGACAGTGCAGCACTCCCTCAGTACTGACCCTCTGACAGTGCTGCACTCCCTCAGTACTGACATTCTCACAGTGCAGCACTCCCTCAGTACTGATCCTCTGACAATGCAGCACTCCCTCAGTACTGACCCTCTGACAGTGCAGCACTCCCTCAGTACTGACTCTGACAGTGCAGCACTCCCTCAGTACTGACCCTCTGACAGTGTAGCAGTCCCTCAGTACTGACACTCAGACAGTGCCGCACTCCCTCATGACTGACCCTCAGATAATGCAGCACTCCCTCAGTGTTGACCCTCCGACATTGCGGTCATGCCCTGGCACTGACCCTCTGACAGTGTGGCAGTCCCTCAGTACTGAACCTCTAGCCGTGCAGCACTCTCACTACTGAACCTCTGACAGTGCGGCGCTCCCTCAGTATTGACCCTCTGACAGTGCAGCGTTCCCTCAGTACTGACCCTCTGACAGTGCAGCACTCCCTCAGTACTGACCCTCTGACAGTGCAGCACTCCCTCAGTACTGACCCTCTGACAGTGCAGCAATCCCTCAGTGCTGACCCTCCGACAGTGCGGCAATCACTAGGAACTGACCCTCCGACAGTGCGGCACTCCCTCAGTACTGGCCCTCCGACACTGCGGCACTCCCTCAGTACTGATCCTCCGACAGTGCGGTACTCCCTCAGTACTGACCCTCTGACAGTGCAGCACTCCCTCAGTACTGACCCTCAGGTAGTGCTGCACTCCCTCAGTACTGACACTCTGACAGTGCAGCACTCCCTCAATACTGACCCTCTGACAGTGCAGCGCTCACTCAGTACTGACTCTCTGATAGTGCAGCACTCCCTCAGTACTGACTCTGACAGTACAGCACTCCCTCAGTACTGACACTCTGACAGTGCAGCATTCCCTCAGTACTGACGCTCCGACAGTGCAGCACTCCCTCAGTACTGACGCTCCGACAGTGCAGCACTCCCTCAGCGCTGACCCTCCAACAGTGCACCACTCCCTCAGTACTGACCCACTGACAATGCAGCTCTCCCTCAGTACTGACGATCTGACAGTGCAGCACTCCCTCAGTAATGACTCTCTGACAGTGATGCACTCCCTCACTACTGACTCCCAGATAGTGCAGCACTCCCTCAGTACTGACCTTCCGACAGTGCGGTCATCCCCTGACACTGACCCTCTGACAGTGTGGCACTCCCTCAATACTGAATCTCTAGCCGTGCAGCACTCTCACTACTGAACCTCTGACAGTGCGGCGCTCCCTCAGTACTGACCCTCTGAAAGTGCAGCGCTCCCTCAGTACTGACCCTCTGACAGTGCAGCGCCCCCACAGTACTAACCCTCTGACAGTGCAGCACTCCCTCAGTACTGACCCTCTGACAGTGCAGCGCTCCCACACTGCTGACCCTCTGACAGTGCAGCACTCCCTCAGTACTGACCCTCTGACAGTGCAGCACTCCCTCAGTACTGACCCCATGACAGTGCAGCACTCCCTCAGTACTGAACCTCTGACAGTGCAGCACTCCCTCAGTACTGACCCTCAGGTAGTGATGCACTCCCTCAGTACTGACTCTCTGATAGTGCAGCGTTCCCTCAGTAATGACCCACAGACATTGCGGTCATCCCATGGCACTGACACTCTGACAGTGCAGCACTCCCTCAGTACTGACCCTCTGACAGTGCTGCACTCCCTCAGTACTGACACTCAGGTAGTGCAGCACTCCCTCAGTATTGACCCTCAGGTAGTGCTGCACTCCCTCAGTACTGACTCTCTGACAGTGCAGCAATCCCACATTACTGACCCTCTGACAGTGCAGCGCACCCACAGTACTAACCCTCTGACAGTGCAGCACACCCTCAGTACTGACCTTCTGACAGTGCAGCACTCCCTCAGTACTGACCCTCTGACAGTGCAGCACTCCCTCAGTACTGACCCTCTGACAGTGCAGCACTCCCTCAGTACTGACCCTCTGACAGTGCAGCACTCCCTCAGTACTGACCCTCAGGTAGTGCTGCACTCCCTCAGTACTGACTCTCTGACAGTGCAGCACTCCCTCAGTACTGACTCTCTGACAGTGCAGCGTTCCCTCAGTAATGACCCACCGACAGTGCGGTCATCCCAAGGCACTGACACTCTGACAGTGCAGCAATCTGTCATTACTGACACTCTGACAGTGCAGCACTCCCTCAGTACTGAACCTCCGACAGCGCGGCACTCCCTCAGTACTGACCCTCCGACCGTGCGGCAGTCCCTCAGTACTGACCCTCCGACTGTCCGGCACTCCCTCAGTACTGAACCTCCGACAGTGCGGCACGGCCTCAGTACTGGCTCTCTGACAGTGCAGCACTCTCTCAGTACTGACCCTCTGACAGTTCAGCACTCTCTCAGTACTGACCCTCTGACAGTGCAGCACTCCCTCACTACGGACATTTTGACAGTGCAGCACTCCCTCAGTACTGACCCTCCGACAGAGCGGCACTCACAAAGTACTGACCCTCCGACAGTGAGTCACTCCCTCAGTACTGAGACACCGACAGTGCTTCGTCCCTCAGTACAGGCCCTGACAGTGCAGCACTCCCTCAGTACTGACCCTCTGACAGTGCGGCACTCCCTCAGTACAGACATTCTCACAGTGCACCACTCCCTGAGTACTGACCCACTGACAGTGCAGCTCTCCCTCAGTACTGACGATCTGACAGTGCAGCACTCCCTCAGTAATGACTCTCTGACAGTGCAGCACTCCCTCACTACTGACTCCCAGATAGTGCAGCACTCCCTCAGTACTGACCTTCCGAAAGTGCAGTCATCCCCTGTCACTGACCCTCTGACAGTGTGGCACTCCCTCAATACTGAATCTCTAGCCGTGCAGCACTCTCACTACTGAACCTCTGACAGTGCGGCGTTCCCTCAGTACTGACCATCTGACAGTGCAGCGCCCCCGCAGCACTAACCCTCTGACAGTGCAGCACTCCCTCAGTACTGACCTTCTGACAGTGCAGCACTCCCTCAGTGCTGACCCTCTGACAGTGCAGCACTCCCTCAGTACTGACCCGCTGACAGTGCAGCACTCCCTCAGTACTGACCCTCATCAGTGCGGCACTCCCTCAGTACTGACCCTCTGACAGTGCGGCACTCCCTCAGTACTGACCCTCTGACAGTGCAGCACTCCCTCAGTACTGACCCTCTGACAGTGCGGCGCTCCCTCAGTACTGACCCTCTGACAGTGCGGCACTCCCTCAGTACTGACCCTCTGACAGTGCGGCATTCCCTCAGTACTGACCCTCTGACAGTGCGGCACTCCCTCAGTACTGACCCTCTGACAGTGCAGCACTCCCTCAGTACTGACTCTCTGACACTGCGGCACTCCCTCAGTACTGACCCTCTGACAGTGCGGCACTCCCTCAGTACTGACCCTCCCACAGTGCAGCACTCCCTCAGTACTGACCCTCTGACAGTGCAGCACTCCCTCAGTACAGACCCTCTGACAGTGCGGCACTCTCTCAGTACTGACCCTCTGACAGTGCAGCACTCCCTCAGTACTGATCCTCTGACAGTGCGGCACTCCCTCAGTACTGACCCTCTGACAGTGCAGCACTCCCTCAGTACTGACCCTCTGACAGTGCAACGCTCCCTCCGCGCTGACCCTTCGACAGTGCAGCACTCCCTCAGGACTGACCCTTCGACAGTGCAGCACTCCCTCAGGACTGACCCTCTGACAGTGCAACTCTCCCTCAGTGCTGACCCTTCGACAGTGCAGCACTCCCTCAGTACTGACCCTCTGACAGTGCAGCACTCCCTCAGTACTGACCCTCTGACAGTGCAGCACTCCCTCAGTACTGACCTTCTCACAGTGCAGCACTCCCTCAGTTCTGACCCTCAGATAGTGCAGCACTCCCTCAGTACTGACCCTCTGACAATGCAGCGCTCCCTCAGTACTGACTCTGACAGTGCAGCACTCCCTCAGTACTGACCCTCTGACAGTGTAGCACTCCCTCAGTACTAACACTCCAACAGTGCCGCACTCCCTCATTACTGACCCTCAGATAATGCAGCACTCCCTCAGTACTGACCCTCCGACATTGCGGTCATGCCCTGGCACTGACCCTCTGACAGTGTGGCAGTCCCTCAGTACTGAACCTCAAGCCGTGCAGCACTCTCACTACTGAACCTCTGACAGTGCGGCGCTCCCTCAGTATTGACCCTCTGACAGTGCAGCGTTCCCTCAGTACTGACCCTCTGACAGTGCAGCACTCCCTCAGTACTGACCCTCTGACAGTGCAGCACTCCCTCAGTACTGACCCTCTGACAGTGCAGCAATCCCTCAGTACTGACCCTCCGACAGTGCGGCAATCACTAGGAACTGACCTTCCGACAGTGCAGCACTCCCTCAGTACTGGCCCTCCAACAGTGCGGCACTCCCTTAGTACTGATCCTCCGACAGTGCGGTACTCCCTCAGTGTTAACGCTCTGACAGTGCAGCACTCTCTCAGTACTGACCCTCTGACAGTTCAGCACTCTCTCAGTACTGACCCTCTGACAGTGCAGCACTCCCTCACTACGGACACTTTGACAGTGCAGCCCTCCCTCAGTACTGACACACCGACAGTGCTTCGTCCCTCAGTACAGGCCCTGACAGTGCAGGACTCCCTCAGTACTGACCCTCTGACAGTGCAGCACTCCCTCAGTACTGACCCTCTGACAGTGCTGCACTCCCTCAGTAATGACATTCTCACAGTGCAGCACTCCCTCAGGACTGACCCTCTGACAGTGCAGCACTCCCTCAGTACTGACCCTCAAGTAGTGATGCACTCCCTCAGTACTGACTCTCTGATAGTGCAGCGTTCCCTCAGTAATGACCCACAGACATTGCGGTCATCCCATGGCACTGACACTCTGACAGTGCAGCACTCCCTCAGTACTGACCCTCTGACAGTGCTGCACTCCCTCAGTACTGACACTCAGGTAGTGCAGCACTCCCTCAGTATTGACCCTCAGGTAGTGCTGCACTCCCTCAGTACTGACTCTCTGACAGTGCAGCACTCCCACATTACTGACCCTCTGACAGTGAAGCGCACCCACAGTACTAACCCTCTGACAGTGCAGCACAACCTCAGTACTGACTTTCTGACAGTGCAGCACTCCCTCAGTACTGACCCTCTGACAGTGCAGCACTCCCTAAGTACTGACCCTCTGACAGTGCAGCACTCCCTCAGTACTGACCCTCTGACAGTGCAGCACTCCCTCAATACTGACCCTCAAGTAGTGCTGCACTCCCTCAGTACTGACTCTCTGACAGTGCAGCACTCCCTCAGTACTGACTCTCTGACAGTGCAGCGTTCCCTCAGTAATGACCCACCGACAGTGCGGTCATCCCAAGGCACTGACACTCTGACAGTGCAGCAATCTGTCATTACTGACACTCTGACAGTGCAGCACTCCCTCAGTACTGACCCACCGACAGTGCAGCCCTCCCTCAGTACTGACCCTCCGACAGAGCGGCACTCACAAAGTACTGACCCTCCGACAGTGAGTCACTCCCTCAGTACTGACACACCGACAGTGCTTCGTCCCTCAGTACAGGCCCTGACAGTGCAGCACTCCCTCAGTACTGACCCTCTGACAGTGCGGCACTCCCTCAGTACTGACATTCTCACAGTGCAGCACTCCCTCAGTACTGACCCTCTGACAGTGCAGCACTCCCTCAGTACTGACCCTCTGACAGTGCAGCACTCCCTCAGTACTGACTCTGACAGTGCAGCACTCCCTCAGTACTGACTCTCTGACAGTGTAGCAGTCCCTCAGTACTGACACTCAGACAGTGCCGCACTCCCTCATTACTGACCCTCAGATAATGCAGCACTCCCTCAGTGTTGACCCTCCGACATTGCTGTCATGCCCTGGCACTGACCCTCTGACAGTGTGGCAGTCCCTCAGTACTGAACCTCTAGCCGTGCAGCACTCTCACTACTGACCCTCCGACAGTGCGGCAATCACTAGGAACTGACCCTCCGACAGTGCGGCACTCCCTCAGTACTGGCCCTCCGACACTGCGGCACTCCCTCAGTACTGATCCTCCGACAGTGCGGTACTCCCTCAGTACTGACCCTCTGACAGTGCAGCACTCCCTCAATACTGACCCTCAGGTAGTGCTGCACTCCCTCAGTACTGACACTCTGACAGTGCAGCACTCCCTCAATACTGACCCTCTGACAGTGCAGCGCTCCCTCAGTACTGACTCTCTGATAGTGCAGCACTCCCTCAGTACAGACTCTGACAGTGCAGCACTCCCTCAGTACTGACACTCTGACAGTGAAGAACTCCCTCAGTACTGACGCTCCGACAGTGCAGCACTCCCTCAGCGCTGACCCTCCAACAGTGCACCACTCCCTGAGTACTGACCCACTGACAGTGCAGCTCTCCCTCAGTACTGTAGATCTGACAGTGCAGCACTCCCTCAGTAATGACTCTCTGACAGTGCAGCACTCCCTCACTACTGACTCCCAGATAGTGCAGCATTCCCTCAGTACTGACCTTCCGACAGTGCGGTCATCCCCTGTCACTGACACTCTGACAGTGTGGCACTCCCTCAATACTGAATCTCTAGCCGTGCAGCACTCTCACTACTGAACCTCTGACAGTGCGGCGTTCCCTCAGTACTGACCATCTGACAGTGCAGCGCCCCCGCAGCACTAACCCTCTGACAGTGCAGCACTCCCTCAGTACTGACCTTCTGACAGTGCAGCACTCCCTCAGTGCAGACCCTCTGACAGTGCAGAACTCCCTCAGTACTGACCCTCTGACAGTGCAGCACTCCCTCAGTACTGACCCTCTGACAGTGCAGCACTCCCTCAGTACTGACCCTCTGACAGTGCAGCACTCCCTCAGTACTGACCCTCAGGTAGTGATGCACTCCCTCAGTACTGAACCTCCGACAGTGCGGCACGGCCTCAGTACTGGCTCTCTGACAGTGCAGCACTCTCTCAGTACTGACCCTCTGACAGTTCAGCACTCTCTCAGTACTGACCCTCTGACAGTGCAGCACTCCCTCACTACGGACATTTTGACAGTGCAGCACTCCCTCAGTACTGACCCTCCGACAGAGCGGCACTCACAAAGTACTGACCCTCCGACAGTGAGTCACTCCCTCAGTACTGAGACACCGACAGTGCTTCGTCCCTCAGTACAGGCCCTGACAGTGCAGCACTCCCTCAGTACTGACCCTCTGACAGTGCGGCACTCCCTCAGTACAGACATTCTCACAGTGCACCACTCCCTGAGTACTGACCCACTGACAGTGCAGCTCTCCCTCAGTACTGACGATCTGACAGTGCAGCACTCCCTCAGTAATGACTCTCTGACAGTGCAGCACTCCCTCACTACTGACTCCCAGATAGTGCAGCACTCCCTCAGTACTGACCTTCCGAAAGTGCAGTCATCCCCTGTCACTGACCCTCTGACAGTGTGGCACTCCCTCAATACTGAATCTCTAGCCGTGCAGCACTCTCACTACTGAACCTCTGACAGTGCGGCGTTCCCTCAGTACTGACCATCTGACAGTGCAGCGCCCCCGCAGCACTAACCCTCTGACAGTGCAGCACTCCCTCAGTACTGACCTTCTGACAGTGCAGCACTCCCTCAGTGCTGACCCTCTGACAGTGCAGCACTCCCTCAGTACTGACCCGCTGACAGTGCAGCACTCCCTCAGTACTGACCCTCATCAGTGCGGCACTCCCTCAGTACTGACCCTCTGACAGTGCGGCACTCCCTCAGTACTGACCCTCTGACAGTGCAGCACTCCCTCAGTACTGACCCTCTGACAGTGCGGCGCTCCCTCAGTACTGACCCTCTGACAGTGCGGCACTCCCTCAGTACTGACCCTCTGACAGTGCGGCATTCCCTCAGTACTGACCCTCTGACAGTGCGGCACTCCCTCAGTACTGACCCTCTGACAGTGCAGCACTCCCTCAGTACTGACTCTCTGACACTGCGGCACTCCCTCAGTACTGACCCTCTGACAGTGCGGCACTCCCTCAGTACTGACCCTCCCACAGTGCAGCACTCCCTCAGTACTGACCCTCTGACAGTGCAGCACTCCCTCAGTACAGACCCTCTGACAGTGCGGCACTCTCTCAGTACTGACCCTCTGACAGTGCAGCACTCCCTCAGTACTGATCCTCTGACAGTGCGGCACTCCCTCAGTACTGACCCTCTGACAGTGCAGCACTCCCTCAGTACTGACCCTCTGACAGTGCAACGCTCCCTCCGCGCTGACCCTTCGACAGTGCAGCACTCCCTCAGGACTGACCCTTCGACAGTGCAGCACTCCCTCAGGACTGACCCTCTGACAGTGCAACTCTCCCTCAGCGCTGACCCTTCGACAGTGCAGCACTCCCTCAGTACTGACCCTCTGACAGTGCAGCACTCCCTCAGTACTGACCCTCTGACAGTGCAGCACTCCCTCAGTACTGACCTTCTCACAGTGCAGCACTCCCTCAGTTCTGACCCTCAGATAGTGCAGCACTCCCTCAGTACTGACCCTCTGACAATGCAGCGCTCCCTCAGTACTGACTCTGACAGTGCAGCACTCCCTCAGTACTGACCCTCTGACAGTGTAGCACTCCCTCAGTACTAACACTCCAACAGTGCCGCACTCCCTCATTACTGACCCTCAGATAATGCAGCACTCCCTCAGTACTGACCCTCCGACATTGCGGTCATGCCCTGGCACTGACCCTCTGACAGTGTGGCAGTCCCTCAGTACTGAACCTCAAGCCGTGCAGCACTCTCACTACTGAACCTCTGACAGTGCGGCGCTCCCTCAGTATTGACCCTCTGACAGTGCAGCGTTCCCTCAGTACTGACCCTCTGACAGTGCAGCACTCCCTCAGTACTGACCCTCTGACAGTGCAGCACTCCCTCAGTACTGACCCTCTGACAGTGCAGCAATCCCTCAGTACTGACCCTCCGACAGTGCGGCAATCACTAGGAACTGACCTTCCGACAGTGCAGCACTCCCTCAGTACTGGCCCTCCAACAGTGCGGCACTCCCTTAGTACTGATCCTCCGACAGTGCGGTACTCCCTCAGTGTTAACGCTCTGACAGTGCAGCACTCTCTCAGTACTGACCCTCTGACAGTTCAGCACTCTCTCAGTACTGACCCTCTGACAGTGCAGCACTCCCTCACTACGGACACTTTGACAGTGCAGCCCTCCCTCAGTACTGACACACCGACAGTGCTTCGTCCCTCAGTACAGGCCCTGACAGTGCAGGACTCCCTCAGTACTGACCCTCTGACAGTGCAGCACTCCCTCAGTACTGACCCTCTGACAGTGCTGCACTCCCTCAGTAATGACATTCTCACAGTGCAGCACTCCCTCAGGACTGACCCTCTGACAGTGCAGCACTCCCTCAGTACTGACCCTCAGGTAGTGATGCACTCCCTCAGTACTGACTCTCTGATAGTGCAGCGTTCCCTCAGTAATGACCCACAGACATTGCGGTCATCCCATGGCACTGACACTCTGACAGTGCAGCACTCCCTCAGTACTGACCCTCTGACAGTGCTGCACTCCCTCAGTACTGACACTCAGGTAGTGCAGCACTCCCTCAGTATTGACCCTCAGGTAGTGCTGCACTCCCTCAGTACTGACTCTCTGACAGTGCAGCACTCCCACATTACTGACCCTCTGACAGTGAAGCGCACCCACAGTACTAACCCTCTGACAGTGCAGCACAACCTCAGTACTGACTTTCTGACAGTGCAGCACTCCCTCAGTACTGACCCTCTGACAGTGCAGCACTCCCTAAGTACTGACCCTCTGACAGTGCAGCACTCCCTCAGTACTGACCCTCTGACAGTGCAGCACTCCCTCAATACTGACCCTCAAGTAGTGCTGCACTCCCTCAGTACTGACTCTCTGACAGTGCAGCACTCCCTCAGTACTGACTCTCTGACAGTGCAGCGTTCCCTCAGTAATGACCCACCGACAGTGCGGTCATCCCAAGGCACTGACACTCTGACAGTGCAGCAATCTGTCATTACTGACACTCTGACAGTGCAGCACTCCCTCAGTACTGACCCACCGACAGTGCAGCCCTCCCTCAGTACTGACCCTCCGACAGAGCGGCACTCACAAAGTACTGACCCTCCGACAGTGAGTCACTCCCTCAGTACTGACACACCGACAGTGCTTCGTCCCTCAGTACAGGCCCTGACAGTGCAGCACTCCCTCAGTACTGACCCTCTGACAGTGCGGCACTCCCTCAGTACTGACATTCTCACAGTGCAGCACTCCCTCAGTACTGACCCTCTGACAGTGCAGCACTCCCTCAGTACTGACCCTCTGACAGTGCAGCACTCCCTCAGTACTGACTCTGACAGTGCAGCACTCCCTCAGTACTGACTCTCTGACAGTGTAGCAGTCCCTCAGTACTGACACTCAGACAGTGCCGCACTCCCTCATTACTGACCCTCAGATAATGCAGCACTCCCTCAGTGTTGACCCTCCGACATTGCTGTCATGCCCTGGCACTGACCCTCTGACAGTGTGGCAGTCCCTCAGTACTGAACCTCTAGCCGTGCAGCACTCTCACTACTGACCCTCCGACAGTGCGGCAATCACTAGGAACTGACCCTCCGACAGTGCGGCACTCCCTCAGTACTGGCCCTCCGACACTGCGGCACTCCCTCAGTACTGATCCTCCGACAGTGCGGTACTCCCTCAGTACTGACCCTCTGACAGTGCAGCACTCCCTCAATACTGACCCTCAGGTAGTGCTGCACTCCCTCAGTACTGACACTCTGACAGTGCAGCACTCCCTCAATACTGACCCTCTGACAGTGCAGCGCTCCCTCAGTACTGACTCTCTGATAGTGCAGCACTCCCTCAGTACAGACTCTGACAGTGCAGCACTCCCTCAGTACTGACACTCTGACAGTGAAGAACTCCCTCAGTACTGACGCTCCGACAGTGCAGCACTCCCTCAGCGCTGACCCTCCAACAGTGCACCACTCCCTGAGTACTGACCCACTGACAGTGCAGCTCTCCCTCAGTACTGTAGATCTGACAGTGCAGCACTCCCTCAGTAATGACTCTCTGACAGTGCAGCACTCCCTCACTACTGACTCCCAGATAGTGCAGCATTCCCTCAGTACTGACCTTCCGACAGTGCGGTCATCCCCTGTCACTGACACTCTGACAGTGTGGCACTCCCTCAATACTGAATCTCTAGCCGTGCAGCACTCTCACTACTGAACCTCTGACAGTGCGGCGTTCCCTCAGTACTGACCATCTGACAGTGCAGCGCCCCCGCAGCACTAACCCTCTGACAGTGCAGCACTCCCTCAGTACTGACCTTCTGACAGTGCAGCACTCCCTCAGTGCAGACCCTCTGACAGTGCAGAACTCCCTCAGTACTGACCCTCTGACAGTGCAGCACTCCCTCAGTACTGACCCTCTGACAGTGCAGCACTCCCTCAGTACTGAACCTCTGACAGTGCAGCACTCCCTCAGTACTGACCCTCAGGTAGTGATGCACTCCCTCAGTACTGACTCTCTGATAGTGCAGCACTCCCTCAGTACTGACTCTCTGACAGTGCAGCGTTCCCTCAGTAATGACCCACAGACATTGCGGTCATCCCATGGCACTGACACTCTGACAGTGCAGCACTCCCTCAGTACTGACACTCTGACTGTGCAGCACTCCCTCAGTACTGACCCTCTGACAGTGCAGCAATCCCTCAGTACTGACACTCAGGTAGTGCAGCACTCCCTCAGTATTGACCCTCAGGTAGTGCTGCACTCCCTCAGTACTGACACTCTGACAGTGGAGCACTCCCACAGTACTAACCCTCTGACAGTGCAGCACTCTCTCAGTACTGACCCTCTGACAGTGCAGCACTCCCTCAGTACTGACACTCTGACAGTGCAGCACTCCCTCAGTACTGACCCTCTGACAGTGCAGCACTCCCTCAGTACTGACCCTCAGGTAGTGCTGCACTCCCTCAGTACTGACTCTCTGACAGTGCAGCACTCCCTCAGTACTGACTCTCTGACAGTGCAGCGTTCCCTCAGTAATGACCCACCGACAGTGTGGTCATCCCAAGGCACTGACACTCTGACAGTGCAGCAATCTGTCATTACTGACACTCTGACAGTGCAGCACTCCCTCAGTACTGACCCACCGACAGTGCGGCACTCCCTCAGTACTGTCCCTCCGAAAGTGCGGCTCTCCCTCAGTACTGAACCTCCGACAGCGCGGCACTCCCTCAGTACTGACCCTCCGACAGTGCGGCAGTCCCTCAGTACTGACCCTCCGACTGTCCGGCACTGCCTCAGTACTGAACCTCCGACAGTGCGGCACGGCCTCAGTACTGACTCTCTGACAGTGCGGCACTGTCTCAGTACTGACCGTCTGACAGTGCAGCACTCCCTCAGTACTAACCTTCTGACAGTGCAGCACTCCCTCAGTACGGACACTCTGACAGTGCAGCACTCCCTCAGTACTGAACCCTCTGACAGTGCAGCAATCCCTCAGTACTGACCCTCTGACAGGGCTGCTCTCCCTCAGTACTGAGACTTTGACAGTGCAGCAATCCCTCAGTACTGACATTCTGACAGTGCAGCACTCCCTCAGTACTGACACTCTGACAATGCTGCACTCCCTCAGTACTGACCCTCTGACAGTGCAGCAATCCCTCAGTACTGACCCACTGACAGTGCAGCTCTAACTCAGTACTGAAGATCAGACAGTGCAGCACTCCCTCAGTACTGACCCTCTGACAGTGCAGCGCTCTCTCAGTACTGACCTTCCGACAGTGCGGTCATCCCCTGTCACTGACCCTCTGACAGTGTGGCACTCCCTCAATACTGAACCTCTAGCCGTGCAGCACTCACACTACTGAACCTCTGACAGTGCGGCGCTCCCTCAGTACTGACCCTCTGACAGTGCAGCACTCCCACAGTAATGACACTCTGACAGTGCAGCACTTCCTCAGTACTGACCCTCTGACAGTGCAGCACTCCCTCAGTACTGACCCTCAGGTAGTGCTGCACTCCCTCAGTACTGCCTCTCTGATAGTGCAGCACTCCCTCAGTACTGACTCTCTGACAGTGCAGCGTTCCCACAGTAATGACCCAACGACAGTGCGGTCATCCCATGGCACTGACACTCTGACAGTGCAGCACTCCGTCAGTACTGACACTCTGACAGTGCAGCACACCCTCAGTACTGACCCTCTGACAGTGCAGCACTCCCTCAGTACTGACCCTCTGACAGTGCAGCAATCCCTCAGTACTGACACTCAGGTAGTGCAGCACTCCCTCAGTACTGACTCTCTGACAGTGCAGCACTCCCTCAGCACTGACACTCTGACAGTGCAGCGTTACCTCAGTACTGACCCTCCGACAATGCGGTTATCCCCTGGCACTGACCCTCTGACAGTGTGGCACTCCTTCAGTACTGAACCTCTAGCAGTGCCGAACTCTCACTACTGAACCTCTGACAGTGTGGTGCTCCCTCAGTACTGACCCACTGACAGTGCAGCACTCCCACAGCACGGACCCTCTGACAGTGCAGCGCTCCCACAGTACTGACCCTCTGACAGTGCAGCACTCCCTCAGTACTGACCTTCTGACAGTGCAGCACTCCCTCAGTACTGACACTCTGACAATGCAGCAATCCCTCAGTACTGACCCTCTGACAGTGCAGCGCCCCCACAGTACTAACCCTCTCACAGTGCAGCACTCCCTCAGTACCGACTCTCTGATAGTGCAGCACTCCCTCAGTACTGACTCTCTGACAGTGCAGCGTTCCCTCAGTAATGACCCACCGACAGTGCGGTCATCCCATGGCACTGACACTCTGACAATGCAGCACTCCCTCAGTACTGACCCTCTGACAGTGCAGCACTCCCTCAGTACTGACCCTCTGACAGTGCAGCAATCCCTCAGTACTGACACTCAGGTAGTGCAGCACTCCCTCAGTACTGACCCTCAGGTAGTGCTGCACTCTCTCAGTACTGACTCTCTGACAGTGCAGCACTCCCACAGTACTGACCCTCCGACAGTGCAGCGCACCCACAGTACTAACCCTCTGACAGTGCAGCACTCCCTCAGTACTGACATTCTGACAGTGCAGCACTCCCTCAGTACTGACACTCTGACAGTGCAGCACTCCCTCAGTACAGACCCTCTGACAGTGCAGCAATCCCTCAGTACTGACCCACTGACAGTGCAGCTCTAACTCAGTACTGACGATCAGACAGTGCAGCACTCCCTCAGTACTGACCCTCTGACAGTGCAGCGTTCTCTCAGTACTGACCTTCCGACAGTGCGGTCATCCCCTGTCACTGACCCTCTGACAATGTGGCACTCCCTTAATACTGAACCTCTAGCCGTGCAGCACTCTCACTACTGACCCTCTGACAGTGCAGCACTCCCACAGTAATGACACTCTGACAGTGCAGCACGCCCTCAGTACTGACCCTCTGACAGTGCAGCACTCCCTCAGTACTGACCCTCAGGTAGTGCTGCACTCCCTCAGTACTGCTTCTCTGATAGTGCAGCACTCCCTCAGTACTGACTGTCTGACAGTGCAGCGTTCCCACAGTAATGACCCACCGACAGTGAGGTCATCCCATGGCACTGACACTCTGACAGTGCAGCACTCCATCAGTACTGACACTCTGACAGTGCGGCACTCCCTCAGTACTGACCCTCTGACAGTGCAGCACTCCCTCAGTACTGACCCTCTGACAGTGCAGCAATCCCTCAGTACTGACACTCAGGTAGTGCAGCACTCCGTCAGCACTTACACTCTGACAGTGCAGCGTTACCTCACTACTGACCCTCCGACAATGCGGTTATCCCCTGGCACTGACCCTCTGACAGTGAGGCACACCTTCAGTACTGAACCTCTAGCAGTGCCGAACTCTCACTACTGAACCTCTGACAGTGTGGTGCTC
This sequence comes from Isurus oxyrinchus, assembly GCA_026770705.1. NCBI lineage: Eukaryota > Metazoa > Chordata > Chondrichthyes > Lamniformes > Lamnidae > Isurus > Isurus oxyrinchus. Next base: position 193,343,122 of record JANJGN010000006.1, on the reverse strand, counting down.
CCTCAGTACTGACCCACTGACAGTGCAGCACTCCCACAGCACGGACCCTCTGACAGTGCAGCGCTCCCACAGTACTGACCCTCTGACAGTGCAGCACTCCCTCAGTACTGACCCTCTGACAGTGCAGCACTCCCTCTGTACTGACACTCTGAAAGTGCAGCACTCCCTCAGGACTGACCTTCTGACAGTGCAGCACTCCCTCAGTACTTACCTTCTGACAGTGCAGCACTCCCTCAGTAGTGACCCTCTGAAGTGCAGCGCTACCTCAATACTGACCCTCTGACAGTGCAGTAATCCCACATTACTGACCATCTGACAGTGCAGCACTCCCTCAGTACTGACCCTCTGACAGTGGAGCACTCCCTCAGTACTGACCTTCTGACAGTGCAGCACTCACTCAGTACTGACCCTCAGATAGTGCAGCACTCCCTCAGTACTGACACTCTGACAGTGCAGCACTCCCTCAGAACTGACCCTCAGATGGTGCAGCAATCCCTCAGTACTGACCCTCTGACAGTGCTGCACTCATTCAGTACTGAGCCTCTGACAGTGCGGCACTCCCTCAGTACTGTCCCTCCGAAAGTGCGGCACTGCCTCAGTACTGAACCTCCGACAGTGCGGCACTCCCTCACTACTGACCCTCCGAAAATGCGGCACTCGCTCAGTACTGACCCTCCGAAAGTGCGGCACTGCCTCAGTACTGACTTTCTGACAGTGCAGCACTCCCTCAGTACTGACTTTCTGACAGTGCAGCACTCCCTCTGTACTGACCCTCTGACAGTGCAGCACTCCCTCAGTACTGACTTTCTGACAGTGCAGCACTCCCTCTGTACTGACCCTCTGACAGTGCAGCAATCCCTCAGTACTGACCCTCTGACAGGGCAGGTATCCCTAAGTACTGACCCTTTGACAGTGCAGCACTCCCTCAGTACTGACCCTCTGACAGGGCAGGTATCCCTCAGTACTGACCCTTTGACAGTGCAGCAATCCCTCAGTACTGACCCTCTGACAGTGCAGCACTCCCTCATTACTTACCCTCAGATAGTGCAGCACTCCTTCAGTACTGACACTCTGACAGTGCAGCACTCCCTCAGTACTGACCCTCTGACAGTGCAGCACTCCCACAGTAATGACACTCTGACAGTGCAGCACGTCCTCAGTACTGACCCTCTGACAGTGCAGCACTCCCTCAGTACTGACCCTCAGGTAGTGCTGCACTCCCTCAGTACTGCCTCTCTGATAGTGCAGCACTCCCTCAATACTGACTCTCTGACAGTGCAGCGTTCCCACAGTAATGACCCACCAACAGTGCGGTCATCCCATGGCACTGACACTCTGACAGTGCAGCACTCCGTCAGTACTGACACTCTGACAGTGCAGCACTCCCTCAGTACTGACCCTCTGACAGTGCAGCAATCCCTCAGTACTGACACTCAGGTAGTGCAGCACTCCCTGAGTACTGACCCTCAGGTAGTGCTGCACTCCCTCAGTACCGACTCTCTGATAGTGCAGCACTCCCTCAGTACTGACTCTCTGACAGTGCAGCGTTCCCTCAGTAATGACCCACCGACAGTGCGGTCATCCCATGGCACTGACACTCTGACAATGCAGCACTCCCTCAGTACTGACCCTCTGACAGTGCAGCACTCCCTCAGTACTGACCCTCTGACAGTGCAGCAATCCCTCAGTACTGACACTCAGGTAGTGCTGCACTCTCTCAGTACTGACTCTCTGACAGTGCAGCACTCCCTCAGTACTGACTCTCTGACAGTGCAGCGTTCCCTCAGTAATGACCCACCGACAGTGCGGTCATCCCATGGCACTGACACGCTGACAGTGCAGCACTCCGTCAGTACTGACACTCTGACAGTGCAGCACTCCCTCAGTACTGACCCTCTGACAGTGCAGCAATCCCTCAGTACTGACACTCAGGTAGTGCAGCACTCCCTCAGTACTGACTCTCTGACAGTGCAGCACTCCCTCAGCACTGACACTCTGACAGTGCAGCGTTACCTCACTACTGACCCTCCGACAATGCGGTTATCCCCTGGCACTGACCTCTGACAGTGTGGCACTCCTTCAGTACTGAACCTCTAGCAGTGCCGAACTCTCACTACTGAACCTCTGACGGTGTGGTGCTCCCTCAGTACTGACCCACTGACAGTGCAGCACTCCCACAGCACGGACCATCTGACAGTGCAGCGCTCCCACAGTACTGACCCTCTGACAGTGCAGCTCTCCCTCATTACTGACCTTCTGACAGTGCAGCACTCCCTCTGTACTGACACTCTGACAATGCAGCACTCCCTCAGTACTGACCCTCTGACAGTGCAGCGCCCCCACAGTACTAACCCTCTGACAGTGCAGCACTCCCTCAGTACTGACCTTCTGACAGAGCAGCACTCCCTCAGTACTGACACTCTGACAGTGCAGCACACACTCAGTACTGACCCTCTGACAGTGCAGCACTCCCTCAGTACTGACACTCTGACAGTGCAGCGTTACCTCACTACTGAACCTCCGACAATCCGGTTATCCCCTGGCACTGACCCTCTGACAGTGAGGCACACCTTCAGTACTGAACCTCTAGCAGTGCCGAACTCTCACTACTGAACCTCTGACAGTGTGGTGCTCCCTCAGTACTGACCCACTGACACTGCAGCACTCCCACAGCACGGACCCTCTGACAGTGTAGCGCTCCCACAGTACTGACCCTCTGACAGTGCAGCACTCCCTCAGTACTGACCCTCTGACAGTGCAGCAATCCCTCAGTACTGACCCTCTGACAGAGCAGCACTCCCTCAGTCCTGACCCTCTGACAGTGCAGCACTCCCTCAGTACTGACCCTCTGACAGTGCAGCAATCCCTCAGTACTGACACTCAGGTAGTGCAGCACTCCCTCAGTACTGACTCTCTGACAGTGCAACACTCCCTCAGCACTGACACTCTGACAGTGCAGCGTTACCTCACTACTGACCCTCCGACAATGCGGTTATCCCCTGGCACTGACCCTCTGACAGTGTGGCACACCTTCAGTACAGAACCTCTAGCAGTGCCGAACTCTCACTACTGAACCTCTGACAGTGTGGTGCTCCCTCAGAACTGACCCACTGACAGTGCAGCACTCCCACAGCACGGACCCTCTGATAGTGCAGCGCTCCCACAGTACTGACCCTCTGACAGTGCAGCACTCCCTCAGTACTGACCCTCTGACAGTGCAGCACTCCCTCAGTACTGACACTCAGATAGTGCAGCACTCCCTCAGGACTGACCTTCTGACAGTGCAGCACTCCCTCAGTACTTACCTTCTGACAGTGCAGCACTCCCTCAGTAGTGACCCTCTGAAGTGCAGCGCTACCTCAATACTGACCCTCTGTCAGCGCAGTAATCCCTCAGTACTGACCCTCTGACAGTGCAGCACTCCCTCAGTACTGACCCTCTGACAGTGGAGCACTCCCTCAGTACTGACCTTCTGACAGTGCAGCACTTTTTCAGTACTGACCCTCAGATAGTGCAGCACTCCCTCAGTACTGACACTCTGACAGTGCAGCACTCCCTCAGTACTGACCCTCAGATGGTGCAGCAATCCCTCAGTACTGACCCTCTGACAGTGCTGCACTCATTCAGTACTGAGCCTCTGACAGTGCGGCACTGCCTCAGTACTGAACCTCCGACAGTGCGGCACTCCCTCACTACTGACCCTCCGAAAGTGCGGCACTCCCTCAGTACTGACCCTCCGAAAGTGCGGCACTGCCTCAGTACTGACATTCTCACAGTGCAGCACTCCCTCAGTACTGAATTTCTGACAGTGCAGCACTCCCTCTGTACTGACCCTCTGACAGTGCAGCACTCCCTCAGTACTGACCCTCTGACAGTGCAGCACTCCCTCAGTACTGACCCTCTGACAGTGCAGCAATCCCTCAGTACTGACCCTCTGACAGGGCAGGTATCCCTCAGTACTGACCCTTTGACAGTGCAGCAATCCCTCAGTACTGACCCTCTGACAGTGCAGCACTCCCTCATTACTTACCCTCAGATAGTGCAGCACTCCTTCAGTACTGACACTCTGACAGTGCAGCACTCCCTCAGTACTGACCCTCTGACAGTGCACTCTCCCTCAGTACTGACCCTCTGACAGTGCAGCACTCCCTCAGTACTGACTCTGACAGTACAGCACGCCCTTACTACTGACCCTCTGAAAGTGCAGCACTCCCTCAGTACTGACCCTCTGACAGTGCAGCACTCCCTAAGTACTGACGATCTGACAGTGCAGCACTCCCTCAGTACTGACCCTCTGACAGTGCAGCTCTGCCTCAGTACTGACACTTAGATGGTGCAGCACTCCCTCAGTACTGACCCTCCGACGGTGCGTTCAGCCCCTGGCACTGACCCTCTAACAGTGTGGCACTCCCTCAGTAATGAACTTCTAGCCGTGCAGCACTCCCACAGTACTGACCCTCTGACAGTGCAGCGCTCCCACTGTACTGACCCTCTGACAGTGCAGCACTCCCTCCGTACTGACACTCCGACAGTGCAGCAGTCCCTCTGTACTGACCTTCTAACAGTGCAGCACTCCCTCAGTACTGACCTTCTGACAGTGCAGCACTCACACAGTACTGACCCTCTGACAGTGCAGCGCACCCTCAGTACTGACCCTCTGACAGTGCAGTAATCCGTCAGTACTGACCCTCAGTCAGTGCATCACTCCCTCAGTACTGACCCTCTGACAGTGCAGCATTCCCTCAGTACTGACCCTCTGACAGTGCAGCACTCCCTCAGTACTGACCCTCAGTTAGTGCAGCACTACCTCAATACTGACTCCCTGACAGTGCAGCACTCCCTCAGTACTGACCCTCTGACATTGCAGCAGTCCCTCAGTACTCAGTCTGACAGTGCATCACTCCCTCAGTACTGACCCTCTGACAGTGCAGCACTCCCTCAGTACTGACCCTCTGACAGTGCAGCACTCCCTCAGTACTGATCCTCAGGTAGTGCAGCACTCCCTCAGTACTGACTCTCTGACAGTGCAGCACTCCCTCAGTACTGACTCTCTGACAGTGCAGCATTACCTCGGTACTGACCCTCCGACAGTGCGGTCATCCCCTGGCACTGACCCTCTGACAGTGTGGCACTCCCTCTGTACTGAACCTCTAGCAGGGCAGAACTCTCACTACTGAACCTCTGACAGTGCAGCGCTCCCACAGGACTGACCCTCTGACAGTGCAGCACTCCCTCAGTACTGACCCGCTGACAGTGTAGTACTCCCACAGTACGGAACCTCTGACAGTGAGGCACTCCCTCAGTACTGACCCTCTGACAGTGCAGCACTCCCTCAGTACTGACCCTCTGACAGTGCAGCACTCCCTCAGTACTGACACGGACAGTACAGCACTCCCTCAGTACTGACCCTCTGACAGTACAGCACTCCCTCAGTACTGACCCTCTGACAGTGCAGCACTCCCTCAGTACTGACCCTCTGACAGTGCAGCAATCCCTCAGTACTGAGCCTCTGACAGTCCAGCACTCTCGCAGTACTGACGCTCCGACAGTGCAGCACTCCCTCAGTGCTGACCCTCCAACAGTGCAGCACTCCCTCAGTACTGACCCTCTGACAGTGCAGCTCTCCCTCAGCACGACTCTGTGACAGTGCAGCACTCCCTCACTACTGACTCTAAGATAGTGCAGCATTTCCTCAGTACTGACCTTCCGAGAGTGCGGTCATCCCCTGTCACTGACCCACTGACAGTGTGGCACTCCCTCAGTACTGAACATCTAGCCGTGCAGCACTCTCACTACTGAACCTCTGACAGTGCGGCGCTCCCTCAGTACTGACCCACTGACAATGTAGTACTCGCTCAGTACTGACCCACTGACAGTGCAGCACTCCCACAGTACTGACCCTCTGACAGTGCAGCAATCCCTCAGTACTGAACCTCTGACAGTGCAGCACTACCTCAGTACTGACCCTCTGACAGTGGAGCACTCCCTCAGTACAGACACTCTGACAGTGCAGCACTCCCTCAGTACTGACCCTCAGATGGTGCAGCAATCCCTCAGTACTGACACTCTGACAGTGCTGCACTCACTCAGTACTGAGCCTCTGACAGTGCGGCACTCCCTCAGTACTGACCCTCTGACAGTGCAGCACTCCCTCAGTACTGACTCTGACAGTACAGCACGCCCTTACTACTGACCCTCTGACAGTGCAGCACTCCCTCAGTACTGACCCTCTGACAGTGCAGCACTCCCTAAGTACTGACGATCTGACAGTGCAGCACTCCCTCAGTACTGACCCTCTGACAGTGCAGCTCTGCCTCAGTACTGACACTTAGATGGTGCAGCACTCCCTCAGTACTGACCCTCCGACGGTGCGTTCATCCCCAGGCACTGACCCTCTGACAGTGTGGCACTCCCTCAGTACTGACCCTCCGACAGTGCAGCAGTCCCTCTGTACTGAACTTCTAACAGTGCAGCACTCCCTCAGTACTGACCTTCTGACAGTGCAGCACTCACACAGTACTGACCCTCTGACAGTGCAGCGCACCCTCAGTACTGACCCTCTGACAGTGCAGTAATCCGTCAGAACTGACCCTCACTCAGTGCATCACTCCCTCAGTACTGACCCTCTGACAGTGCAGCACTCCCTCAGTACTGACCCTCTGACAGTGCAGCACTCCCTCACTACTGACCCTCTGACAGTGCAGCAATCCCTCAGTACTGACCCTCTGACAGTGCAGCACTCCCTCAGTACTGACCCTCTGACAGTGCAGCACTCCCTCAGTACTGACCCTCTGACAGTGCAGCACTCCCTCAGTACTGACCCTCTGACAGGGCAGGTATCCCTCAGTACTGACCCTTTGACAGTGCAGCAATCCCTCAGTACTGACCCTCTGACAGTGCAGCACTGCCTCAATACTTACCCTCAGATAGTGCAGCACTCCTTCAGTACTGACACTCTGACAGTGCAGCACTCCCTCAGTACTGACCCTCTGACAGTGCACTCTCCCTCAGTACTGACCCTCTGACAGTGCAGCACTCCCTCAGTACTGACTCTGACAGTACAGCACGCCCTTACTACTGACCCTTTGACAGTGCAGCACTCCCTAAGTACTGACGATCTGACAGTGCAGCACGCCCTTAGTACTGACCCTCTGACAGTGCAGCTCTGCCTCAGTACTGACACTTAGATGGTGCAGCACTCCCTCAGTACTGACCCTCCGACGGTGCGTTCATCCCCAGGCACTGACCCTCTGACAGTGTGGGTCTCCCTCAGTACTGACCCTCCGACAGTGCAGCAGTCCCTCTGTACTGACCTTCTAACAGTGCAGCACTCCCTCAGTATTGACCTTCTGACAGTGCAGCACTCACACAGTACTGACCCTCTGACAGTGCAGCGCACTCTCAGTACTGACCCTCTGACAGTGCAGTAATCCGTCAGAACTGACCCTCACTCAGTGCATCACTCCCTCAGTACTGACCCTCTGACAGTGCAGCATTCCCTCAGTACTGACCCTCTGACAGTGCAGCACTCCCTCAGTACTGACCCTCAGTTAGTGCAGCATTCCCTCAGTACTGACTTTCTGACATTGCAGCACTCCCTCAGTACTGACCCTCAGATAGTGCAGCACTACCTCAATACTGACTCCCTGACAGTGCAGCACTCCCTCAGTACTGACCCTCTGACAGTGCAGCACTCCCTCAGTACTCAGTCTGACAGTGCATCACTCCCTCAGTACTGACCCTCTGACAGTGCAGCACTCCCTCCGTACTGACCCTCAGGTGGTGCAGCACTCCCTCAGTACTGACTCTCTGACAGTGCAGCATTACCTCGGTACTGACCCTCCGACAGTGCGGTCATCCCCTGGCACTGACCCTCTGACAGTGTAGCACTCCCTCTGTACTGAACCTCTAGCAGTGCAGAACTCTCACTACTGAACCTCTGACAGTGCGGTGTTCCCTCAGTACTGACCCGCTGACAGTGTAGTACTCCCACAGTACTGAACCTCTGACAGTGCTGCGCTCCCACGGTACTGACCCTCTGACAGTGCAGCACTCCCTCAGTACTGACCCTCTGACAGTGCAGCACTCCCTCAGTACTGACACTGACAATACAGCACTCCCTCAGTACTGACCCTCTGACAGTGCAGCACTCCCTCAGTACTGAGCCTCTGACAGTCCAGCACTCTCGCAGTACTGACGCTCCGACAGTGCAGCACTCCCTCAGTGCTGACCCTCCAACAGTGCAGCACTCCCTCAGTACTGACCCTCTGACAGTGCAGTAATCCCTCAGTACTGAACCTCTGACAGTGCAGCACTCCCTCAGTACTGACCCTCTGACAGTGGAGCACTCCCTCAGTACTGACACTCTGACAGTGCAGCACTCCCTCAGTACTGACCCTCAGATGGTGCAGCAATCCCTCAGTACTGACCCTCTGACAGTGCTGCACTCACTCAGTACTGAGACTCTGACAGTGCGGCACTCCCTCAGTACTGTCCCTCCGAAGTTGCGGCACTGCCTCAGTACTGAACCTCCGACAGTGCGGCACTCCCTCACTACTGACCCTCCGAAAGTGCGGCACTCCCTCAGTACTGACCCTGCAAAAGTACGGCACTGCCTCAGTACTGACCTTCTGACAGTGCAGCACTCCCTCAGTACTGACTTTCTGACAGTGCAGCACTCCCTCTGTAGTGACACTCTGACAGTGCAGCAATCCCTCAGTACTGACCCTCTGACAGTGCAGCGCTCCCTCAGTACTGACCCTCTGACTGTGCAGCAATCCCTCAGTACTGAGCCTCTGACAGTCCAGCACTCTCGCAGTACTGACGCTCCGACAGTGCAGCACTCCCTCAGTGCTGACCCTCCAACAGTGCAGCACTCCCTCAGTACTGACGCTCTGACAGTGCAGCTCTCCCTCAGCACGACTCTGTGACAGTGCAGCACTCCCTCACTACTGACTCTAAGATAGTGCAGCGCTTCCTCAGTACTGACCTTCCGAGAGTGCGGTCATCCCCTGTCACTGACCCACTGACAGTGTGGCACTCCCTCAGTACTGAACATCTAGCCGTGCAGCACTCTCACTACTGAACCTCTGACAGTGCGGCGCTCCCTCAGTACTGACCCTCTGACAATGTAGTACTCGCTCAGTATTGACCCACTGACAGTGCAGCACTCCCACAGAACTGACCCTCTGACAGTGCAGCGCACCCACAGTACTAACCCTCTGACAGTGCGGCAGTCCCTCAGTACTGACCTTCAGACAGTGCAGCACTCCCTCAGTACTGACCCTCTGAAGTGCAGCGCTACCTCAATACTGACCCTCTGACAGCGCAGTAATCCCTCAGTACTGAACCTCTGACAGTGCAGCACTCCCTCAGTACTGACCCTCTGACAGTGGAGCACTCCCTCAGTACTGACCCTCTGACAGTGCAGCACTCCCTCAGTACTGACCCTCTGACAGTGCACTCTCCCTCAGTACTGACCCTCTGACAGTGCAGCACTCCCTCAGTACTGACCCTCTGACAGTGCAGCACTCCCTCAGTACTGACACTGACAATACAGCACTCCCTCAGTACTGACCCTCTGACAGTGCAGCACTCCCTCAGTACTGAGCCTCTGACAGTCCAGCACTCTCGCAGTACTGACGCTCCGACAGTGCAGCACTCCCTCAGTGCTGACCCTCCAACAGTGCAGCACTCCCTCAGTACTGACCCTCTGACAGTGCAGTAATCCCTCAGTACTGAACCTCTGACAGTGCAGCACTCCCTCAGTACTGACCCTCTGACAGTGGAGCACTCCCTCAGTACTGACACTCTGACAGTGCAGCACTCCCTCAGTACTGACCCTCAGATGGTGCAGCAATCCCTCAGTACTGACCCTCTGACAGTGCTGCACTCACTCAGTACTGAGACTCTGACAGTGCGGCACTCCCTCAGTACTGTCCCTCCGAAGTTGCGGCACTGCCTCAGTACTGAACCTCCGACAGTGCGGCACTCCCTCACTACTGACCCTCCGAAAGTGCGGCACTCCCTCAGTACTGACCCTGCAAAAGTACGGCACTGCCTCAGTACTGACCTTCTGACAGTGCAGCACTCCCTCAGTACTGACTTTCTGACAGTGCAGCACTCCCTCTGTAGTGACACTCTGACAGTGCAGCACTCCCTCAGTACTGACCCTCTGACAGTGCAGCGCTCCCTCAGTACTGACCCTCTGACTGTGCAGCAATCCCTCAGTACTGAGCCTCTGACAGTCCAGCACTCTCGCAGTACTGACGCTCCGACAGTGCAGCACTCCCTCAGTGCTGACCCTCCAACAGTGCAGCACTCCCTCAGTACTGACGCTCTGACAGTGCAGCTCTCCCTCAGCACGACTCTGTGACAGTGCAGCACTCCCTCACTACTGACTCTAAGATAGTGCAGCGCTTCCTCAGTACTGACCTTCCGAGAGTGCGGTCATCCCCTGTCACTGACCCACTGACAGTGTGGCACTCCCTCAGTACTGAACATCTAGCCGTGCAGCACTCTCACTACTGAACCTCTGACAGTGCGGCGCTCCCTCAGTACTGACCCTCTGACAATGTAGTACTCGCTCAGTATTGACCCACTGACAGTGCAGCACTCCCACAGAACTGACCCTCTGACAGTGCAGCGCACCCACAGTACTAACCCTCTGACAGTGCGGCAGTCCCTCAGTACTGACCTTCAGACAGTGCAGCACTCCCTCAGTACTGACCCTCTGAAGTGCAGCGCTACCTCAATACTGACCCTCTGACAGCGCAGTAATCCCTCAGTACTGAACCTCTGACAGTGCAGCACTCCCTCAGTACTGACCCTCTGACAGTGGAGCACTCCCTCAGTACTGACCCTCTGACAGTGCAGCACTCCCTCAGTACTGACCCTCTGACAGTGCACTCTCCCTCAGTACTGACCCTCTGACAGTGCAGCACTCCCTCAGTACTGACTCTGACAGTACAGCACGCCCTTACTACTGACCCTCTGACAGTGCAGCACTCCCTAAGTACTGACGATCTGACAGTGCAGCACGCCCTTAGTACTGACCCTCTGACAGTGCAGCTCTGCCTCAGTACTGACACTTAGATGGTGCAGCACTCCCTCAGTACTGACCCTCCGACGGTGCGTTCATCCCCAGGCACTGACCCTCTGACAGTGTGGCACTCCCTCAGTACTGACCCTCCGACAGTGCAGCAGTCCCTCTGTACTGACAATTTAACAGTGCAGCACTCCCTCAGTATTGACCTTCTGACAGTGCAGCACTCACACAGTACTGACCCTCTGACAGTGCAGCGCACCCTCAGTACTGACCCTCTGACAGTGCAGTAATCCGTCAGTACTGACCCTCACTCAGTGCATCACTCCCTCAGTACTGACCCTCTGACAGTGCAGCACTCCCTCAGTACTGACCCTCAGTTAGTGCAGCATTCCCTCAGTACTGACTTTCTGACATTGCCGCACTCCCTCAGTACTGACCCTCAGATAGTGCAGCACTACCTCAATACTGACTCCCTGACAGTGCAGCACTCCCTCAGTACTGACCCTCTGACAGTGCAGCACTCCCTCAGTACTCAGTCTGACAGTGCATCACTCCCTCAGTACTGACCCTCTGACAGTGCAGCACTCCCTCAGTACTGACCCTCAGGTGGTGCAGCACTCCCTCAGTACTGACTCTCTGACAGTGCAGCATTACCTCGGTACTGACCCTCCGACAGTGCGGTCATCCCCTGGCACTGACCCTCTGACAGTGTAGCACTCCCTCTGTACTGAACCTCTAGCAGTGCAGAACTGTCACTACTGAACCTCTGACAGTGCGGTGTTCCCTCAGTACTGACCCGCTGACAGTGTAGTACTCCCACAGTAGTGAACCTCTGACAGTGCTGCGCTCCCACGGTACTGACCCTCTGACAGTGCAGCACTCCCTCAGTACTGATCCTCTGACAGTGCAGCACTCCCTCAGTACTGACCCTCTGACAGTGCAGCACTCCCTCAGTACTGACACTGACAGTACAGCACTCCCTCAGTACTGACCCTCTGACAGTGCAGCACTCCCTCAGTACTGAGCCTCTGACAGTCCAGCACTCTCGCAGTACTGACGCTCCGACAGTGCAGCACTCCCTCAGTGCTGACCCTCCAACAGTGCAGCACTCCCTCAGTACTGACCCTCTGACAGTGCAGTAATCCCTCAGTACTGAACCTCTGACAGTGCAGCACTCCCTCAGTACTGACCCTCTGACAGTGCAGCACTCCCTCAGTACTGACCCTCAGATGGTGCAGCAATCCCTCAGTACTGACCCTCAGATGGTGCAGCAATCCCTCAGTACTGACCCTCTGACAGTGCTGCACTCACTCAGTACTGAGCCTCTGACAGAGCGGCACTCCCTCAGTACTGTCCCTCCGAAAGTGCGGCACTGCCTCAGTACTGAACCGCCGACAGTGCGGCACTCCCTCACTACTAACCCTCCGAAAGTGCGGCACTCCCTCAGTACTGACCCTGCAAAAGTACGGCACTGCCTCAGTACTGACCTTCTGACAGTGCAGCACTCCCTCAGTACTGACTTTCTGACAGTGCAGCACTCCCTCTGTAGTGACACTCTGACAGTGCAGCACTCCCTCAGTACTGACCCTCTGACAGTGCAGCGCTCCCTCAGTACTGACCCTCTGACTGTGCAGCAATCCCTCAGTACTGAGCCTCTGACAGTCCAGCACTCTCGCAGTACTGACGCTCCGACAGTGCAGCACTCCCTCAGTGCTGACCCTCCAACAGTGCAGCACTCCCTCAGTACTGACCCTCTGACAGTGCAGCTCTCCCTCAGCACGACTCTGTGACAGTGCAGCACTCCCTCACTACTGACTCTAAGATAGTGCAGCATTTCCTCAGTACTGACCTTCCGAGAGTGCGGTCATCCCCTGTCACTGACCCACTGACAGTGTGGCACTCCCTCAGTACTGAACATCTAGCCGTGCAGCACTCTCACTACTGAACCTCTGACAGTGCGGCGCTCCCTCAGTACTGACCCTCTGACAATGTAGTACTCGCTCAGTATTGACCCACTGACAGTGCAGCACTCCCACAGAACTGACCCTCTGAAGTGCAGCGCTACCTCAATACTGACCCTCTGACAGCGCAGCACTCCCTCAGTACTGACCCTCTGACAGTGGAGCACTCCCTCAGTACTGACACTCTGACAGTGCAGCACTCCCTCAGTACTGACCCTCAGATGGTGCAGCAATCCCTCAGTACTGACCCTCTGACAGTGCTGCACTCACTCAGTACTGAGCCTCTGACAGTGCGGCACTCCCTCAGTACTGTCCCTCCGAAAGTGCGGCACGGCCTCAGTACTGAACCTCCGACAGTGCGGCACTCCCTCACTACTGACCCTCCGAAAGTACGGCACTCCCTCAGTACTGACCCTCCAAAAGTATGGCACTGCCTCAGTACTGACCTTCTGACAGTGCAGCACTCCCTCAGTACTGACTTTCTGACAGTGCAGCACTCCCTCAGTACTGACCCTCTGACAGGGCAGGTATCCCTCAGTACTGACCCTTTGATAGTGCAGCAATCCCTCAGTACTGATCCTCTGACAGTGCAGCACTCCCTCATTACTTACCCTCAGATAGTGCAGCACTCCTTCAATACTGACACTCTGACAGCGCAGCACTCCCTCAGTACTGACCCTCTGACAGTGCAGCTCTCCCTTAGTACTGACCCTCTGACAGTGCAGCACTCCCTCAGTACTGACTCTGACAGTACAGCACTCCCTTACTACTGACCCTCTGACAGTGCAGCAGTCCCTCAGTACTGACCCTCTGAAAGTGCAGCACTCCCTAAGTACTGACGATCTGACAGTGCCGCACTCCCTCACTACTGACACTTAGATAGTGCAGCACTCCCTCACTACTGACCCTCCGACGGTGCGTTCAGCCCCTGGCACTGACCCTCTGACAGTGTGGCACTCCCTCAGTAATGAACCTCTAGCCGTGCAGCACTCTCACTACTGAACCTCTAACAGTGCGGCGCTCCCTCAGTACTGACCCTCTGACAGTGCAGCGCTCCCACTGTACTGACCCTCTGACAGTGCAGCAGTCCCTCTGTACTGACCTTCTGAGAGTGCAGCACTCACACAGTACTGACCATCTGACAGTGCAGCGCTCCCTCAGTACTGACCCTCTGACAGTGCAGTAATCCCTCAGTACTGACCCTCACTCAGTGCATCACTCCCTCAGTACTGACCCTCTGACAGTGCAGCATTCCCCCAGTACTGACCTCTGAAAGTGCAGCGCTCCCTCAGTACTGACCCTCTGACAGTGCAGCACTCCCTCAGTACTCAGTCTGACAGTGCATCACTCCCTCAGTACTGACCCTCTGACAGTGCAGCACTCCCTCAGTACTGACCCTCAGGTGGTGCAGCTCTCCCTCAGTACTGACTCTCTGACAGTGCAGCATTACCTCGGTACTGACCCTCCGACAGTGCGGTCATCCCCTGGCACTGACCCTCTGACAGTGTAGCACTCCCTCTGTACTGAACCTCTAGCAGTGCAGAACTCTCACTACTGAACCTCTGACAGTGCGGTGTTCCCTCAGTACTGACCCGCTGACAGTGTAGTACTCCCACAGTACTGAACCTCTGACAGTGCTGCGCTCCCACAGTACTGACCCTCTGACAGTGCAGCACTCCCTCAGTACTGATCCTCTGACAGTGCAGCACTCCCTCAGTACTGACCCTCTGACAGTGCAGCACTCCCTCAGTACTGACTTTCTGACAGTGCAGCACTCCCTCTGTAGTGACACTCTGACAGTGCAGCACTCCCTCAGTACTGACCCTCTGACAGTGCAGCGCTCCCTCAGTACTGACCCTCTGACTGTGCAGCAATCCCTCAGTACTGAGCCTCTGACAGTCCAGCACTCTCGCAGTACTGACGCTCCGACAGTGCAGCACTCCCTCAGTGCTGACCCTCCAACAGTGCAGCACTCCCTCAGTACTGACCCTCTGACAGTGCAGCTCTCCCTCAGCACGACTCTGTGACAGTGCAGCACTCCCTCACTACTGACTCTAAGATAGTGCAGCACTTCCTCAGTACTGACCTTCCGAGAGTGCGGTCATCCCCTGTCACTGACCCACTGACAGTGTGGCACTCCCTCAGTACTGAACATCTAGCCGTGCAGCACTCTCACTACTGAACCTCTGACAGTGCGGCGCTCCCTCAGTACTGACCCTCTGACAATGTAGTACTCGCTCAGTATTGACCCACTGACAGTGCAGCACTCCCACAGAACTGACCCTCTGACAGTGCAGCGCACCCACAGTACTAACCCTCTGACAGTGCGGCAGTCCCTCAGTACTGACCTTCAGACAGTGCAGCACTCCCTCAGTACTGACCCTCTGAAGTGCAGCGCTACCTCAATACTGACCCTCTGACAGCGCAGTAATCCCTCAGTACTGAACCTCTGACAGTGCAGCACTCCCTCAGTACTGACCCTCTGACAGTGGAGCACTCCCTCAGTACTGACCCTCTGACAGTGCAGCACTCCCTCAGTACTGACCCTCTGACAGTGCACTCTCCCTCAGTACTGACCCTCTGACAGTGCAGCACACCCTCAGTACTGACTCTGACAGTACAGCACGCCCTTACTACTGACCCTCTGACAGTGCAGCACTCCCTAAGTACTGACGATCTGACAGTGCAGCACGCCCTTAGTACTGACCCTCTGACAGTGCAGCTCTGCCTCAGTACTGACACTTAGATGGTGCAGCACTCCCTCAGTACTGACCCTCCGACGGTGCGTTCATCCCCAGGCACTGACCCTCTGACAGTGTGGCACTCCCTCAGTACTGACCCTCCGACAGTGCAGCAGTCCCTCTGTACTGACCTTCTAACAGTGCAGCACTCCCTCAGTATTGACCTTCTGACAGTGCAGCACTCACACAGTACTGACCCTCTGACAGTGCAGCGCACCCTCAGTACTGACCCTCTGACAGTGCAGTAATCCGTCAGTACTGACCCTCACTCAGTGCATCACTCCCTCAGTACTGACCCTCTGACAGTGCAGCATTCCCTCAGTACTGACCCTCTGACAGTGCAGCACACCCTCAGTACTGACCCTCAGTTAGTGCAGCATTCCCTCAGTACTGACTTTCTGACATTGCAGCACTCCCTCAGTACTGACCCTCAGATAGTGCAGCACTACCTCAATACTGACTCCCTGACAGTGCAGCACTCCCTCAGTACTGACCCTCTGACAGTGCAGCACTCCCTCAGTACTCAGTCTGACAGTGCATCACTCCCTCAGTACTGACCCTCTGACAGTGCAGCACTCCCTCAGTACTGACCCTCAGGTGGTGCAGCACTCCCTCAGTACTGACTCTCTGACAGTGCAGCATTACCTCGGTACTGACCCTCCGACAGTGCGGTCATCCCCTGGCACTGACCCTCTGACAGTGTAGCACTCCCTCTGTACTGAACCTCTAGCAGTGCAGAACTGTCACTACTGAACCTCTGACAGTGCGGTGTTCCCTCAGTACTGACCCGCTGACAGTGTAGTACTCCCACAGTAGTGAACCTATGACAGTGCTGCGCTCCCACGGTACTGACCCTCTGACAGTGCAGCACTCCCTCAGTACTGATCCTCTGACAGTGCAGCACTCCCTCAGTACTGACCCTCTGACAGTGCAGCACTCCCTCAGTACTGACACTGACAGTACAGCACTCCCTCAGTACTGACCCTCTGACAGTGCAGCACTCCCTCAGTACTGAGCCTCTGACAGTCCAGCACTCTCGCAGTACTGACGCTCCGACAGTGCAGCACTCCCTCAGTGCTGACCCTCCAACAGTGCAGCACTCCCTCAGTACTGACCCTCTGACAGTGCAGTAATCCCTCAGTACTGAACCTCTGACAGTGCAGCACTCCCTCAGTACTGACCCTCTGACAGTGCAGCACTCCCTCAGTACTGACCCTCAGATGGTGCAGCAATCCCTCAGTACTGACCCTCAGATGGTGCAGCAATCCCTCAGTACTGACCCTCTGACAGTGCTGCACTCACTCAGTACTGAGCCTCTGACAGAGCAGCACTCCCTCAGTACTGTCCCTCCGAAAGTGCGGCACTGCCTCAGTACTGAACCTCCGACAGTGCGGCACTCCCTCACTACTAACCCTCCGAAAGTGCGGCACTCCCTCAGTACTGACCCTGCAAAAGTACGGCACTGCCTCAGTACTGACCTTCTGACAGTGCAGCACTCCCTCAGTACTGACCCTCTGACAGTGCGGCGCTCCCTCAGTACTGACCCTCTGACTGTGCAGCAATCCCTCAGTACTGAGCCTCTGACAGTCCAGCACTCTCGCAGTACTGACGCTCCGACAGTGCAGCACTCCCTCAGTGCTGACCCTCCAACAGTGCAGCACTCCCTCAGTACTGACCCTCTGACAGTGCAGCTCTCCCTCAGCACGACTCTGTGACAGTGCAGCACTCCCTCACTACTGACTCTAAGATAGTGCAGCATTTCCTCTGTACTGACCTTCCGAGAGTGCAGTCATCCCCTGTCACTGACCCACTGACAGTGTGGCACTCCCTCAGTACTGAACATCTAGCCGTGCAGCACTCTCACTACTGAACCTCTGACAGTGCGGCGCTCCCTCAGTACTGACCCTCTGACAATGTAGTACTCGCTCAGTATTGACCCACTGACAGTGCAGCACTCCCACAGAACTGACCCTCTGAAGTGCAGCGCTACCTCAATACTGACCCTCTGACAGCGCAGCACTCCCTCAGTACTGACCCTCTGACAGTGGAGCACTCCCTCAGTACTGACACTCTGACAGTGCAGCACTCCCTCAGTACTGACCCTCAGATGGTGCAGCAATCCCTCAGTACTGACCCTCTGACAGTGCTGCACTCACTCAGTACTGAGCCTCTGACAGTGCGGCACTCCCTCAGTACTGTCCCTCCGAAAGTGCGGCACGGCCTCAGTACTGAACCTCCAACAGTGCGGCACTCCCTCACTACTGACCCTCCGAAAGTACGGCACTCCCTCAGTACTGACCCTCCAAAAGTATGGCACTGCCTCAGTACTGACCTTCTGACAGTGCAGCACTCCCTCAGTACTGACTTTCTGACAGTGCAGCACTCCCTCTGTAGTGACACTCTGACAGTGCAGCACTCCCTCAGTACTGACCCTCTGACAGTGCAGCAATCCCTCAGTACTGAGCCTCTGACAGTCCAGCACTCTCGCAGTACTGACGCTCCGACAGTGCAGCACTCCCTCAGTGCTGACCCTCCAACAGTGCAGCACTCCCTCAGTACTGACCCTCTGACAGTGCAGCTCTCCCTCAGCACGACTCTGTGACAGTGCAGCACTCCCTCACTACTGACTCTAAGATAGTGCAGCACTTCCTCAGTACTGACCTTCCGAGAGTGCGGTCATCCCCTGTCACTGACCCACTGACAGTGTGGCACTCCCTCAGTACTGAACATCTAGCCGTGCAGCACTCTCACTACTGAACCTCTGACAGTGCGGCGCTCCCTCAGTACTGACCCTCTGACAATGTAGTACTCGCTCAGTATTGACCCACTGACAGTGCAGCACTCCCACAGAACTGACCCTCTGACAGTGCAGCGCACCCACAGTACTAACCCTCTGACAGTGCGGCAGTCCCTCAGTACTGACCTTCAGACAGTGCAGCACTCCCTCAGTACTGACCCTCTGAAGTGCAGCGCTACCTCAATACTGACCCTCTGACAGCGCAGTAATCCCTCAGTACTGAACCTCTGACAGTGCAGCACTCCCTAAGTACTGACCCTCTGACAGTGGAGCACTCCCTCAGTACTGACCCTCTGACAGTGCAGCACTCCCTCAGTACTGACCCTCTGACAGTGCACTCTCCCTCAGTACTGACCCTCTGACAGTGCAGCACTCCCTCAGTACTGACTCTGACAGTACAGCACGCCCTTACTACTGACCCTCTGACAGTGCAGCACTCCCTAAGTACTGACGATCTGACAGTGCAGCACGCCCTTAGTACTGACCCTCTGACAGTGCAGCTCTGCCTCAGTACTGACACTTAGATGGTGCAGCACTCCCTCAGTACTGACCCTCCGACGGTGCGTTCATCCCCAGGCACTGACCCTCTGACAGTGTGGCACTCCCTCAGTACTGACCCTCCGACAGTGCAGCAGTCCCTCTGTACTGACCTTCTAACAGTGCAGCACTCTCTCAGTATTGACCTTCTGACAGTGCAGCACTCACACAGTACTGACCCTCTGACAGTGCAGCGCACCCTCAGTACTGACCCTCTGACAGTGCAGTAATCCGTCAGTACTGACCCTCACTCAGTGCATCACTCCCTCAGTACTGACCCTCTGACAGTGCAGCATTCCCTCAGTACTGACCCTCTGACAGTGCAGCACACCCTCAGTACTGACCCTCAGTTAGTGCAGCATTCCCTCAGTACTGACTTTCTGACATTGCAGCACTCCCTCAGTACTGACCCTCAGATAGTGCAGCACTACCTCAATACTGACTCCCTGACAGTGCAGCACTCCCTCAGTACTGACCCTCTGACAGTGCAGCACTCCCTCAGTACTCAGTCTGACAGTGCATCACTCCCTCAGTACTGACCCTCTGACAGTGCAGCACTCCCTCAGTACTGACCCTCAGGTGGTGCAGCACTCCCTCAGTACTGACTCTCTGACAGTGCAGCATTACCTCGGTACTGACCCTCCGACAGTGCGGTCATCCCCTGGCACTGACCCTCTGACAGTGTAGCACTCCCTCTGTACTGAACCTCTAGCAGTGCAGAACTGTCACTACTGAACCTCTGACAGTGCGGTGTTCCCTCAGTACTGACCCGCTGACAGTGTAGTACTCCCACAGTAGTGAACCTCTGACAGTGCTGCGCTCCCACGGTACTGACCCTCTGACAGTGCAGCACTCCCTCAGTACTGATCCTCTGACAGTGCAGCACTCCCTCAGTACTGACCCTCTGACAGTGCAGCACTCCCTCAGTACTGACACTGACAGTACAGCACTCCCTCAGTACTGACCCTCTGACAG
Organism: Isurus oxyrinchus; assembly: GCA_026770705.1. Classification (NCBI taxonomy): domain Eukaryota; kingdom Metazoa; phylum Chordata; class Chondrichthyes; order Lamniformes; family Lamnidae; genus Isurus; species Isurus oxyrinchus. Next base: position 193,323,064 of record JANJGN010000006.1, on the reverse strand, counting down.
TGCAGCACTCCCTCAGTACTGAGCCTCTGACAGTCCAGCACTCTCGCAGTACTGACGCTCCGACAGTGCAGCACTCCCTCAGTGCTGACCCTCCAACAGTGCAGCACTCCCTCAGTACTGACCCTCTGACAGTGCAGTAATCCCTCAGTACTGAACCTCTGACAGTGCAGCACTCCCTCAGTACTGACCCTCTGACAGTGCAGCACTCCCTCAGTACTGACCCTCAGATGGTGCAGCAATCCCTCAGTACTGACCCTCAGATGGTGCAGCAATCCCTCAGTACTGACCCTCTGACAGTGCTGCACTCACTCAGTACTGAGCCTCTGACAGAGCGGCACTCCCTCAGTACTGTCCCTCCGAAAGTGCGGCACTGCCTCAGTACTGAACCTCCGACAGTGCGGCACTCCCTCACTACTAACCCTCCGAAAGTGCGGCACTCCCTCAGTACTGACCCTGCAAAAGTACGGCACTGCCTCAGTACTGACCTTCTGACAGTGCAGCACTCCCTCAGTACTGACTTTCTGACAGTGCAGCACTCCCTCTGTAGTGACACTCTGACAGTGCAGCACTCCCTCAGTACTGACCCTCTGACAGTGCAGCGCTCCCTCAGTACTGACCCTCTGACTGTGCAGCAATCCCTCAGTACTGAGCCTCTGACAGTCCAGCACTCTCGCAGTACTGACGCTCCGACAGTGCAGCACTCCCTCAGTGCTGACCCTCCAACAGTGCAGCACTCCCTCAGTACTGACCCTCTGACAGTGCAGCTCTCCCTCAGCACGACTCTGTGACAGTGCAGCACTCCCTCACTACTGACTCTAAGATAGTGCAGCATTTCCTCAGTACTGACCTTCCGAGAGTGCGGTCATCCCCTGTCACTGACCCACTGACAGTGTGGCACTCCCTCAGTACTGAACATCTAGCCGTGCAGCACTCTCACTACTGAACCTCTGACAGTGCGGCGCTCCCTCAGTACTGACCCTCTGACAATGTAGTACTCGCTCAGTATTGACCCACTGACAGTGCAGCACTCCCACAGAACTGACCCTCTGAAGTGCAGCGCTACCTCAATACTGACCCTCTGACAGCGCAGCACTCCCTCAGTACTGACCCTCTGACAGTGGAGCACTCCCTCAGTACTGACACTCTGACAGTGCAGCACTCCCTCAGTACTGACCCTCAGATGGTGCAGCAATCCCTCAGTACTGACCCTCTGACAGTGCTGCACTCACTCAGTACTGAGCCTCTGACAGTGCGGCACTCCCTCAGTACTGTCCCTCCGAAAGTGCGGCACGGCCTCAGTACTGAACCTCCGACAGTGCGGCACTCCCTCACTACTGACCCTCCGAAAGTACGGCACTCCCTCAGTACTGACCCTCCAAAAGTATGGCACTGCCTCAGTACTGACCTTCTGACAGTGCAGCACTCCCTCAGTACTGACTTTCTGACAGTGCAGCACTCCCTCAGTACTGACCCTCTGACAGGGCAGGTATCCCTCAGTACTGACCCTTTGATAGTGCAGCAATCCCTCAGTACTGATCCTCTGACAGTGCAGCACTCCCTCATTACTTACCCTCAGATAGTGCAGCACTCCTTCAGTACTGACACTCTGACAGCGCAGCACTCCCTCAGTACTGACCCTCTGACAGTGCAGCTCTCCCTTAGTACTGACCCTCTGACAGTGCAGCACTCCCTCAGTACTGACTCTGACAGTACAGCACTCCCTTACTACTGACCCTCTGACAGTGCAGCAGTCCCTCAGTACTGACCCTCTGAAAGTGCAGCACTCCCTAAGTACTGACGATCTGACAGTGCCGCACTCCCTCACTACTGACACTTAGATAGTGCAGCACTCCCTCACTACTGACCCTCCGACGGTGCGTTCAGCCCCTGGCACTGACCCTCTGACAGTGTGGCACTCCCTCAGTAATGAACCTCTAGCCGTGCAGCACTCTCACTACTGAACCTCTAACAGTGCGGCGCTCCCTCAGTACTGACCCTCTGACAGTGCAGCGCTCCCACTGTACTGACCCTCTGACAGTGCAGCAGTCCCTCTGTACTGACCTTCTGAGAGTGCAGCACTCACACAGTACTGACCATCTGACAGTGCAGCGCTCCCTCAGTACTGACCCTCTGACAGTGCAGTAATCCCTCAGTACTGACCCTCACTCAGTGCATCACTCCCTCAGTACTGACCCTCTGACAGTGCAGCATTCCCTCAGTACTGACCTCTGAAAGTGCAGCGCTCCCTCAGTACTGACCCTCTGACAGTGCAGCACTCCCTCAGTACTCAGTCTGACAGTGCATCACTCCCTCAGTACTGACCCTCTGACAGTGCAGCACTCCCTCAGTACTGACCCTCAGGTGGTGCAGCTCTCCCTCAGTACTGACTCTCTGACAGTGCAGCATTACCTCGGTACTGACCCTCCGACAGTGCGGTCATCCCCTGGCACTGACCCTCTGACAGTGTAGCACTCCCTCTGTACTGAACCTCTAGCAGTGCAGAACTCTCACTACTGAACCTCCGACAGTGCGGTGTTCCCTCAGTACTGACCCGCTGACAGTGTAGTACTCCCACAGTACTGAACCTCTGACAGTGCTGCGCTCCCACAGTACTGACCCTCTGACAGTGCAGCACTCCCTCAGTACTGATCCTCTGACAGTGCAGCACTCCCTCAGTACTGACCCTCTGACAGTGCAGCACTCCCTCAGTACTGAGCCTCTGACAGTCCAGCACTCTCGCAGTACTGACGCTCCGACAGTGCAGCACTCCCTCAGTGCTGACCCTCCAACAGTGCAGCACTCCCTCAGTACTGACGCTCTGACAGTGCAGCTCTCCCTCAGCACGACTCTGTGACAGTGCAGCACTCCCTCACTACTGACTCTAAGATAGTGCAGCACTTCCTCAGTACTGACCTTCCGAGAGTGCGGTCATCCCCTGTCACTGACCCACTGACAGTGTGGCACTCCCTCAGTACTGAACATCTAGCCGTGCAGCACTCTCACTACTGAACCTCTGACGGTGCGGCGCTCCCTCAGTACTGACCCTCTGACGATGTAGTACTCGCTCAGTATTGACCCACTGACAGTGCAGCACTCCCACAGTACTGACCCTCTGACAGTGCAGCGCACCCACAGTACTAACCCTCTGACAGTGCGGCACTCCCTCAGTACTGACCTTCAGACAGTGCAGTACTCCCTCAGTACTGACCCTCTGAAGTGCAGCTCTACCTCAGTACTGACCCTCTGACAGCGCAGTAATCCCCCAGTACTGACCTCTGACAGTGCAGCACTCCCTCAGTACTGACCCTCTGACAGCGCAGTAATCCCTCAGTACTGAACCTCTGACAGTGCAGCACTCCCTCAGTACTGACCCTCTGACAGTGCAGCACACCCTCAGTACTGACCCTCAGTTAGTGCAGCATTCCCTCAGTACTGACTTTCTGACATTGCAGCACTCCCTCAGTACTGACCCTCAGATAGTGCAGCACTACCTCAATACTGACTCCCTGACAGTGCAGCAGTCCCTCAGTACTGACCCTCTGACAGTGTAGCACTCCCTAAGTACTGACGATCTGACAGTGCAGCACTCCCTCAGTACTGACACTTAGATAGTGCAGCACTCCCTCACTCCTGACCCTCCGACGGTGCGTTCAGCCCCTGGCACTGACCCTCTGACAGTGTGGCACTCCCTCAGTAATGAACCTCTAGCCGTGCAGCACTCTCACTACTGAACCTCTAACAGTGCGGCGCTCCCTCAGTACTGACCCTCTGACAGTGCAGCGCTCCCACTGTACTGACCCTCTGACAGTGCAGCAGTCCCTCTGTACTGACCTTCTGAGAGTGCAGCACTCACACAGTACTGACGATCTGACAGTGCAGCGCTCCCTCAGTACTGACCCTCTGACAGTGCAGTAATAACTCAGTACTGACCCTCACTCAGTGCATCACTCCCTCAGTACTGACCCTCTGACAGTGCAGCATTCCCTCAGTACTGACCTCTGAAAGTGCAGCGCTCCCTCAGTACTGACCCTCTGACAGTGTAGCACTCCCTCAGTACTCAGTCTGACAGTGCATCACTCCCTCAGTACTGACCCTCTGACAGTGCAGCACTCCCTCAGTACTGACCCTCAGGTGGTGCAGCACTCCCTCAGTACTGACTCTCTGACAGTGCAGCATTACGTCGGTACTGACCCTCCGACAGTGCGGTCATCCCCTGGCACTGACCCTCTGACAGTGTAGCACTCCCTCTGTACTGAACATCTAGCAGTGCAGAACTCTCACTACTGAACCTCTGACAGTGCGGTGTTCCCTCAGTACTGACCCGCTGACAGTCTAGTACTCCCACAGTACTGAACCTCTGACAGTGCTGCGCTCCCACAGTACTGACCCTCTGACAGTGCAGCACTGCCTCAGTACTGATCCTCTGACAGTGCAGCACTCCCTCAGTACTGACCCTCTGACAGTGCAGCACTCCCTCAGTACTGACACTGACAGTACAGCACTCCCTCAGTACTGACGCTCCGACAGTGCAGCACTCCCTCAGTACTGACCCTCTGAAAGTGCAGCACTCCCTAAGTACTGACGATCTGACAGTGCCGCACTCCCTCACTACTGACACTTAGATAGTGCAGCACTCCCTCACTACTGACCCTCCGACGGTGCGTTCAGCCCCTGGCACTGACCCTCTGACAGTGTGGCACTCCCTCAGTAATGAACCTCTAGCCGTGCAGCACTCTCACTACTGAACCTCTAACAGTGCGGCGCTCCCTCAGTTCTGACCCTCTGACAGTGCAGCGCTCCCACTGTACTGACCCTCTGACAGTGCAGCAGTCCCTCTGTACTGACCTTCTGAGAGTGCAGCACTCACACAGTACTGACCATCTGACAGTGCAGCGCTCCCTCAGTACTGACCCTCTGACAGTGCAGTAATCCCTCAGTACTGACCCTCACTCAGTGCATCACTCCCTCAGTACTGACCCTCTGACAGTGCAGCATTCCCTCAGTACTGACCTCTGAAAGTGCAGCGCTCCCTCAGTACTGACCCTCTGACAGTGCAGCACTCCCTCAGTACTCAGTCTGACAGTGCATCACTCCCTCAGTACTGACCCTCTGACAGTGCAGCACTCCCTCAGTACTGACCCTCAGGTGGTGCAGCTCTCCCTCAGTACTGACTCTCTGACAGTGCAGCATTACCTCGGTACTGACCCTCCGACAGTGCGGTCATCCCCTGGCACTGACCCTCTGACAGTGTAGCACTCCCTCTGTACTGAACCTCTAGCAGTGCAGAACTCTCACTACTGAACCTCCGACAGTGCGGTGTTCCCTCAGTACTGACCCGCTGACAGTGTAGTACTCCCACAGTACTGAACCTCTGACAGTGCTGCGCTCCCACAGTACTGACCCTCTGACAGTGCAGCACTCCCTCAGTACTGATCCTCTGACAGTGCAGCACTCCCTCAGTACTGACCCTCTGACAGTGCAGCACTCCCTCAGTACTGAGCCTCTGACAGTCCAGCACTCTCGCAGTACTGACGCTCCGACAGTGCAGCACTCCCTCAGTGCTGACCCTCCAACAGTGCAGCACTCCCTCAGTACTGACGCTCTGACAGTGCAGCTCTCCCTCAGCACGACTCTGTGACAGTGCAGCACTCCCTCACTACTGACTCTAAGATAGTGCAGCACTTCCTCAGTACTGACCTTCCGAGAGTGCGGTCATCCCCTGTCACTGACCCACTGACAGTGTGGCACTCCCTCAGTACTGAACATCTAGCCGTGCAGCACTCTCACTACTGAACCTCTGACGGTGCGGCGCTCCCTCAGTACTGACCCTCTGACGATGTAGTACTCGCTCAGTATTGACCCACTGACAGTGCAGCACTCCCACAGTACTGACCCTCTGACAGTGCAGCGCACCCACAGTACTAACCCTCTGACAGTGCGGCACTCCCTCAGTACTGACCTTCAGACAGTGCAGTACTCCCTCAGTACTGACCCTCTGAAGTGCAGCTCTACCTCAGTACTGACCCTCTGACAGCGCAGTAATCCCCCAGTACTGACCTCTGACAGTGCAGCACTCCCTCAGTACTGACCCTCTGACAGCGCAGTAATCCCTCAGTACTGAACCTCTGACAGTGCAGCACTCCCTCAGTACTGACCCTCTGACAGTGCAGCACACCCTCAGTACTGACCCTCAGTTAGTGCAGCATTCCCTCAGTACTGACTTTCTGACATTGCAGCACTCCCTCAGTACTGACCCTCAGATAGTGCAGCACTACCTCAATACTGACTCCCTGACAGTGCAGCAGTCCCTCAGTACTGACCCTCTGACAGTGTAGCACTCCCTAAGTACTGACGATCTGACAGTGCAGCACTCCCTCAGTACTGACACTTAGATAGTGCAGCACTCCCTCACTCCTGACCCTCCGACGGTGCGTTCAGCCCCTGGCACTGACCCTCTGACAGTGTGGCACTCCCTCAGTAATGAACCTCTAGCCGTGCAGCACTCTCACTACTGAACCTCTAACAGTGCGGCGCTCCCTCAGTACTGACCCTCTGACAGTGCAGCGCTCCCACTGTACTGACCCTCTGACAGTGCAGCAGTCCCTCTGTACTGACCTTCTGAGAGTGCAGCACTCACACAGTACTGACGATCTGACAGTGCAGCGCTCCCTCAGTACTGACCCTCTGACAGTGCAGTAATAACTCAGTACTGACCCTCACTCAGTGCATCACTCCCTCAGTACTGACCCTCTGACAGTGCAGCATTCCCTCAGTACTGACCTCTGAAAGTGCAGCGCTCCCTCAGTACTGACCCTCTGACAGTGTAGCACTCCCTCAGTACTCAGTCTGACAGTGCATCACTCCCTCAGTACTGACCCTCTGACAGTGCAGCACTCCCTCAGTACTGACCCTCAGGTGGTGCAGCACTCCCTCAGTACTGACTCTCTGACAGTGCAGCATTACGTCGGTACTGACCCTCCGACAGTGCGGTCATCCCCTGGCACTGACCCTCTGACAGTGTAGCACTCCCTCTGTACTGAACATCTAGCAGTGCAGAACTCTCACTACTGAACCTCTGACAGTGCGGTGTTCCCTCAGTACTGACCCGCTGACAGTCTAGTACTCCCACAGTACTGAACCTCTGACAGTGCTGCGCTCCCACAGTACTGACCCTCTGACAGTGCAGCACTCCCTCAGTACTGATCCTCTGACAGTGCAGCACTCCCTCAGTACTGACCCTCTGACAGTGCAGCACTCCCTCAGTACTGACACTGACAGTACAGCACTCCCTCAGTACTGACGCTCCGACAGTGCAGCACTCCCTCAGTACTGAGCCTCTGACAGTCCAGCACTCTCGCAGTACTGACGCTCCGACAGTGCAGCACTCCCTCAGTGCTGACCCTCCAACAGTGCAGCACTCCCTCAGTACTGACGCTCTGACAGTGCAGCTCTCCCTCAGCACGACTCTGTGACAGTGCAGCACTCCCTCACTACTGACTCTCAGATAGTGCAGCACTTCCTCAGTACTGACCTTCCGAGAGTGCGGTCATCCCCTGTCACTGACCCACTGACAGTGTGGCACTCCCTCAGTACTGAACATCTAGCCGTGCAGCACTCTCACTACTGAACATCTGACGGTGCGGCGCTCCCTCAGTACTGACCCTCTGACGATGTAGTACTCGCTCAGTATTGACCCACTGACAGTGCAGCACTCCCACAGTACTGACCCTCTGACAGTGCAGCGCACCCACAGTACTAACCCTCTGACAGTGCGGCACTCCCTCAGTACTGACCTTCAGACAGTGCAGTACTCCCTCAGTACTGACCCTCTGAAGTGCAGCTCTACCTCAATACTGACCCTCTGACAGCGCAGTAATCCCTCAGTACTGAACCTCTGACAGTGCAGCACTCCCTCAGTACTGACCCTCTGACAGTGGAGCACTCCCTCAATACTGACACTCTGACAGTGCAGCACTCCCTCAGTACTGACCCTCAGATGGTGCAGCAATCCCTCAGTACTGACCCTCTGACAGTGCTGCACTCACTCAGTACTGAGCCTCCGACAGTGCGGCACTCCCTCAGTACTGTCCCTCCGAAAGTGCGGCACGGCCTCAGTACTGAACCTCCGACAGTGCGGCACTCCCTCACTACTGACCCTCCGAAAGTACGGCACTCCCTCAGTACTGACCCTCCAAAAGTACGGCACTGCCTCAGTACTGACCTTCTGACAGTGCAGCACTCCCTCAGTACTGACCCTCTGACAGTGCAGCACTCCATCAGTACTGACCCTTGACAGTGCAGCAATCCCTCAGTACTGACCCTCTGACAGGGCAGGTATCCCTCAGTACTGACCCTTTGATAGTGCAGCAATCCCTCAGTACTGATCCTCTGACAGTGCAGCACTCCCACATTACTTACCATCAGATAGTGCAGCACTCCTTCAGTACTGACACTCTGACAGTGCAGCACTCCCCCAGTACTGACCCTCTGACAGTGCAGCTCTCCCTTAGTACCGACCCGCTGACAGTGCAGCACTCCCTCAGTACTGACCATCTGACAGTGGAGCACTCCCTCAGTACTGACCTTCTGACAGTGCAGCAATCCCTCCGTACTGACCCTCAGATAGTGCAGCACTCCCTCAGTACTGACACTCTGACAGTGCAGCACTTCCTCAGTACTGACCCTCAGATGGTGCAGCAATCCCTCAGTACTGACCCTCTGACAGTGCTGCACTCATTCAGTACTGAGCCTCTGACAGTGCGGCACTCCCTCAGTACTGTCCCTCCGAAAGTGCGGCACTGCCTCAGTACTGAACCTTCGACAGTGCGGCACTCCCTCACTACTGACCCTCCGAAAGTGCGGCACTCCCTCAGTAATGACCCTCCGAAAGTGCGGCACTGCCTCAGTACTGACCTTCTGACAGTGCAGCACTCCCTCAGTACTGACTTTCTGACAGTGCAGCACTCCCTCTGTACTGACCCTCTGACAGTGCAGCACTCCCTCAGTACTGACCCTCTGACAGTGCAGCACTCCCTCAGTACTGACCCTCTGACAGTGCAGCAAACCCTCAGTACTGACCCTCTGACAGTGCAGCACTCCCTCAGTACTGACCCTCTGACAGTGCAGCACTCCCTCAGTACTGACCCTCTGACAGTGCAGCACTCCCTCACTACTGACCCTCTGACAGTGCAGCACTCCCTCAGTACTGACCCTCTGACAGTGCAGCACTCCCTCAGTACTGACCCTCTGACAGGGCAGGTATCCCTCAGTACTGACCCTTTGACAGTGCAGCAATCCCTCAGTACTGACCCTCTGACAGTGCAGCACTCCCTCAATACTTACCCTCAGATAGTGCAGCACTCCTTCAGTACTGACACTCTGACAGTGCAGCACTCCCTCAGTACTGACCCTCTGACATTGCACTCTCCCTCAGTACTGACCCTCTGACAGTGCAGCACTCCCTCAGTACTGACTCTGACAGTACAGCACGCCCTTACTACTGACCCTCTGACAGTGCAGCACTCCCTCAGTACTGACCCTCAGACTGTGCAGCACTCCCTAAGTACTGACGATCTGACAGTGCAGCACTCCCTCAGTACTGACCATCTGACAGTGCAGCTCTGCCTCAGTACTGACACTTAGATGGTGCAGCACTCCCTCAGTACTGACCCTCCGACGGTGCGTTCATCCCCAGGCACTGACCCTCTGACAGTGTGGCAGTCCCTCAGTACTGACCCTCCGCCAGTGCAGCAGTCCCTCTGTACTGACCTTCTAACAGTGCAGCACTCCCTCAGTACTGACCTTCTGACAGTGCAGCACTCACACAGTACTGACCCTCTGACAGTGCAGCGCACCCTCAGTACTGACCCTCTGACAGTGCAGTAATCCGTCAGAACTGACCCTCACTCAGTGCATCACTCCCTCAGTACTGACCCTCTGACAGTGCAGCATTCCCTCAGTACTGACCCTCTGACAGTGCAGCACTCCCTCAGTACTGACCCTCAGTTAGTGCAGCATTCCCTCAGTACTGACTTTCTGACATTGCAGCACTCCCTCAGTACTGACCCTCAGATAGTGCAGCACTACCTCAATACTGACTCCCTGACAGTGCAGCACTCCCTCAGTACTGACCCTCTGACAGTGCAGCACTCCCTCAGTACTCAGTCTGACAGTGCATCACTCCCTCAGTACTGACCCTCTGACAGTGCAGCACTCCCTCAGTACTGACCCTCAGGTGGTGCAGCACTCCCTCAGTACTGACTCTCTGACAGTGCAGCATTACCTCGGTACTGACCCTCCGACAGTGCGGTCATCCCCTGGCACTGACCCTCTGACAGTGTAGCACTCCCTCTGTACTGAACCTCTAGCAGTGCAGAACTCTCACTACTGAACCTCTGACAGTGCGGTGTTCCCTCAGTACTGACCCGCTGACAGTGTAGTACTCCCACAGTAGTGAGCCTCTGACAGTGCTGCGCTCCCACGGTACTGACCCTCTGACAGTGCAGCACTCCCTCAGTACTGATCCTCTGACAGTGCAGCACTCCCTCAGTACTGACCCTCTGACAGTGCAGCACTCCCTCAGTACTGACACAGACAGTACAGCACTCCCTCAGTACTGACCCTCTGACAGTGCAGCACTCCCTCAGTACTGAGCCTCTGACAGTCCAGCATTCTCGCAGTACTGACGCTCCGACAGTGCAGCACTCCCTCAGTGCTGACCCTCCAACAGTGCAGCACTCCCTCAGTACTGACCCTCTGACAGTGCAGCTCTCCCTCAGCACGACTCTGTGACAGTGCAGCACTCCCTCACTACTGACTCTCAGATAATGCAGCACTTCCTCAGTACTGACCTTCCGAGAGTGCGGTCATCCCCTGTCACTGACCCACTGACAGTGTGGCACTCCCTCAGTACTGAACATCTAGCCGTGCAGCACTCTCACTAATGAAACTCTGACAGTGCGGCGCTCCCTCAGTACTGACCCTCTGACAATGTAGTACTCGCTCAGTACTGACCCACTGACAGTGCAGCACTCCCACAGTACTGACCCTCTGACAGTGCAGCGCACCCACAGTACTAACCCTCTGACAGTGCGGCACTCCCTCAGTACTGACCTTCAGACAGTGTAGCACTCCCTCAGTACTGACCCTCTGAAGTGCAGCGCAACCTCACTACTGACCCTCTGACAGCGCAGTAATCCCTCAGTACTGAACCTCTGACAGTGGAGCACTCCCTCAGTACTGACACTCTGACAGTGCAGCACTCCCTCAGTACTGACCCTCAGATGGTGCAGCAATCCCTCAGTACTGACCCTCTGACAGTGCTGCACTCACTCAGTTCTGAGCCTCTGACAGTGCGGCACTCCCTCAGTACTGTCCCTCCGAAAGTGCGGCACGGCCTCAGTACTGAACCTCCGACAGTGCGGCACTCCCTCACTACTGACCCTCCGAAAGTGCGGCACTCCCTCAGTACTGACCCTCCGAAAGTACGGCACTGCCTCAGTACTGACCTTCTGACAGTGCAGCACTCCCTCAGTACTGACCCTCTGACAGTGCAGCACTCCCTCAGTACTGACTTTCTGACAGTGCAGCACTCCCTCTGTACTGACACTCTGACAGGGCAGGTATCCCACAGTACTGACCCTTTGATAGTGCAGCAATCCCTCAGTACTGATCCTCTGACAGTGCAGCACTCCCTCATTACTAACCCTCAGATAGTGCAGCACTCCTTCAGTACTGACACTCTGACAGCGCAGCACTCCCTCAGTACTGACGCTCTGACAGTGCAGCACTCCCTTAGTACTGACCCTCTGACAGTGCAGCACTCCCTCAGTACTGACTCTGACAGTACAGCACTCCCTTACTACTGACCCTCTGACAGTGCAGCAGTCCCTCATTACTGACCCTCTGACAGTGCAGCCCTCCCTAAGTACTGACGATCTGACAGTGCAGCACTCCCTCAGTACTGACACTTAGATAGTGCAGCACTCCCTCACTACTGACCCTCCGACGGTGCGTTCAGCCCCTGGCACTGACCCTCTGACAGTGTGGCACTCCCTCAGTAATGAACCTCTAGCCGTGCAGCACTCTCACTACTGAACCTCTAACAGTGCGGCGCTCCCTCAGTACTGACCCTCTGACAGTGCAGCGCACCCACTGTACTGACCCTCTGACAGTGCAGCAGTCCCTCTGTACTGACCTTCTGAGAGTGCAGCACTCACACAGTACTGACGATCTGACAGTGCAGCGCTCCCTCAGTACTGACCCTCTGACAGTGCAGTAATCCCTCAGTACTGACCCTCACTCAGGGCATCACTCCCTCAGTACTGACCCTCTGACAGTGCAGCATTCCCTCAGTACTGACCTCTGAAAGTGCAGCGCTCCCTCAGTACTGACCCTCTGACAGTGCAGCACTCCCTCAGTACTCAGTCTGACAGTGCATCACTCCCTCAGTACTGACCCTCTGACAGGGCAGCACTCCCTCAGTACTGACCCTCAGGTGGTGCAGCACTCCCTCAGTACTGACTCTCTGACAGTGCAGCATTACCTCGGTACTGACCCTCCGACAGTGCGGTCATCCCCTGGCACTGACCCTCTGACAGTGTAGCACTCCCTCTGTACTGAACCTCTAGCAGTGCAGAACTCTCACTACTGAACCTCTGACAGTGCGGTGTTCCCTCAGTACTGACCCGCTGACAGTGTAGTACTCCCACAGTACTGACCCTCTGACAGTGCAGCACTCCCTCAGTACTGATCCTCTGACAGTGCAGCACTCCCTCAGTACTGACCCTCTGACAGTGCAGCACTCCCTCAGTACTGACACTGACAGTACAGCACTCCCTCAGTACTGACGCTCCGACAGTGCAGCACTCCCTCAGTACTGAGCCTCTGACAGTCCAGCACTCTCGCAGTACTGACGCTCCGACAGTGCAGCACTCCCTCAGTGCTGACCCTCCAACAGTGCAGCACTCCCTCAGTACTGACGCTCTGACAGTGCAGCTCTCCCTCAGCACGACTCTGTGACAGTGCAGCACTCCCTCACTACTGACTCTCAGATAGTGCAGCACTTCCTCAGTACTGACCTTCCGAGAGTGCGGTCATCCCCTGTCACTGACCCACTGACAGTGTGGCACTCCCTCAGTACTGAACATCTAGCCGTGCAGCACTCTCACTACTGAACCTCTGACGGTGCGGCGCTCCCTCAGTACTGACCCTCTGACAATGTAGTACTCGCTCAGTATTGACCCACTGACAGTGCAGCACTCCCACAGTACTGACCCTCTGACAGTGCAGCGCACCCACAGTACTAACCCTCTGACAGTGCGGCACTCCCTCAGTACTGACCTTCAGACAGTGCAGTACTCCCTCAGTACTGACCCTCTGAAGTGCAGCTCTACCTCAATACTGACCCTCTGACAGCGCAGTAATCCCTCAGTACTGAACCTCTGACAGTGCAGCACTCCCTCAGTACTGACCCTCTGACAGTGGAGCACTCCCTCAGTACTGACACTCTGACAGTGCAGCACTCCCTCAGTACTGACCCTCAGATGGTGCAGCAATCCCTCAGTACTGACCCTCTGACAGTGCTGCACTCACTCAGTACTGAGCCTCTGACAGGGCGGCACTCCCTCAGTAATGTCCCTCCGAATGTGCGGCACGGCCTCAGTACTGAACCTCCGACAGTGCGGCACTCCCTCACTACTGACCCTCCGAAAGTACGGCACTCCCTCAGTACTGACCCTCCAAAAGTACGGCACTGCCTCAGTACTGACCTTCTGACAGTGCAGCACTCCCTCAGTACTGACCCTCTGACAGTGCAGCACTCCATCAGTACTGACCCTCTGACAGTGCAGCAATCCCTCAGTACTGACCCTCTGACAGGGCAGGTATCCCTCAGTACTGACCCTTTGATAGTGCAGCAATCCCTCAGTACTGATCCTCTGACAGTGCAGCACTCCCACATTACTTACCCTCAGATAGTGCAGCACTCCTTCAGTACTGACACTCTGACAGTGCAGCACTCCCCCATTACTGACCCTCTGACAGTGCAGCTCTCCCTTAGTACCGACCCTCTGACAGTGCAGCACTCCCTCAGTACTGACCATCTGACAGTGGAGCACTCCCTCAGTACTAACCTTCTGACAGTGCAGCAATCCCTCCGTACTGACCCTCATATAGTTCAGCACTCCCTCAGTACTGACACTCTGACAGTGCAGCACTTCCTCAGTACTGACCCTCAGATGGTGCAGCAATCCCTCAGTACTGACCCTCTGACAGTGCTGCACTCATTCAGTACTGAGCCTCTGACAGTGCGGCACTCCCTCAGTACTGTCCCTCCGAAAGTGCGGCACTGCCTCAGTACTGAACCTCCGACAGTGCGGCACTCCCTCACTACTGACCCTCCGAATGTGCGGCACTCCCTCAGTACTGACCCTCCGAAAGTGCGGCACTGCCTCAGTACTGACCTTCTGACAGTGCAGCACTCCCTCAGTACTGACCCTCTGACAGTGCAGCACTCCCTCAGTACTGACCCTCTGACAGTGCAGCACTCCCTCACTACTGAACCTCTGACAGTGCAGCAATCCCTCAGTACTGACCCTCTGACAGTGCAGCCCTCCCTCAGTACTGACCCTCTGACAGTGCAGCACTCCCTCAGTACTGACCCTCTGACAGTGCAGCACTCCCTCAGTACTGACCCTCTGACAGGGCAGGTATCCCTCAGTACTGACGCTTTGACAGTGCAGCAATCCCTCAGTACTGACCCTCTGACAGTGCAGCACTCCCTCAATACTTACCCTCAGATAGTGCAGCACTCCTTCAGTACTGACACTCTGACAGTGCAGCACTCCCTCAGGACTGACCCTCTGACAGTGCACTCTCCCTCAGTACTGACCCTCTGACAGTGCAGCACTCCCTCAGTACTGACTCTGACAGTACAGCACGCCCTTACTACTGACCCTCTGACAGTGCAGCACTCCCTCAGTACTGACCCTCTGACAGTGCAGCACTCCCTAAGTACTGACGATCTGACAGTGCAGCACTCCCTCAGTACTGACCCTCTGACAGTGCAGCTCTGCCTCAGTACTGACACTTAGATGGTGCAGCACTCCCTCAGTACTGACCCTCCGACGGTGCGTTCATCCCCAGGCACTGACCCTCTGACAGTGTGGCACTCCCTCAGTACTGACCCTCCGACAGTGCAGCAGTCCCTCTGTACTGACCTTCTAACAGTGCAGCACTCCCTCAGTACTGACCTTCTGACAGTGCAGCACTCACACAGTACTGACCCTCTGACAGTGCAGCGCACCCTCAGTACTGACCCTCTGACAGTGCAGTTATCCGTCAGTACTGACCCTCACTCAGTGCATCACTCCCTCAGTACTGACCCTCTGACAGTGCAGCATTCCCTCAGTACTGACCCTCTGACAGTGCAGCACTCCCTCAGTACTGACCCTCAGTTAGTGCAGCATTCCCTCAGTACTGACTTTCTGACATTGCAGCACTCCCTCAGTACTGACCCTCAGATAGTGCAGCACTACCTCAATACTGACTCCCTGACAGTGCAGCACTCCCTCAGTACTGACCCTCTGACAGTGCAGCACTCCCTCAGTACTCAGTCTGACAGTGCATCACTCCCTCAGTACTGACCCTCTGACAGTGCAGCACTCCCTCAGTACTGACCCTCAGGTGGTGCAGCACTCCCTCAGTACTGACTCTCTGACAGTGCAGCATTACCTCGGTACTGACCCTCCGACAGTGCGGTCATCCCCTGGCACTGACCCTCTGACAGTGTAGCACTCCCTCTGTACTGAACCTCTAGCAGTGCAGAACTCTCACTACTGAACCTCTGACAGTGCGGTGTTCCCTCAGTACTGACCCGCTGACAGTGTAGTACTCCCACAGTAGTGAACCTCTGACAGTGCTGCGCTCCCACGGTACTGACCCTCTGACAGTGCAGCACTCCCTCAGTACTGATCCTCTGACAGTGCAGCACTCCCTCAGTACTGACCCTCTGACAGTGCAGCACTCCCTCAGTACTGACACTGACAGTACAGCACTCCCTCAGTACTGACCCTCTGACAGTGCAGCACTCCCTCAGTACTGAGCCTCTGACAGTCCAGCACTCTCGCAGAACTGACGCTCCGACAGTGCAGCACTCCCTCAGTGCTGACCCTCCAACAGTGCAGCACTCCCTCAGTACTGACCCTCTGACAGTGCAGCTCTCCCTCAGCACGACTCTGTGACAGTGCAGCACTCCCTCACTACTGACTCTCAGATAATGCAGCACTTCCTCAGTACTGACCTTCCGAGAGTGCGGTCATCCCCTGTCACTGACCCACTGACAGTGTGGCACTCCCTCAGTACTGAACATCTAGCCGTGCAGCACTCTCACTACTGAACCTCTGACAGTGCGGCTTTCCCTCAGTACTGACCCTCTGACACTGTAGAACTCGCTCAGTACTGACCCACTGACAGTGCAGCACTCCCACAGTACTGACCCTCTAACAGTGCAGCGCACCCACAGTATTAACCCTCAGACAGTGCAGCACACCCTCAGTACTGACCCTCTGAAGTGCAGCGCTACCTCACTACTGACCCTCTGACAGCGCAGTAATCCCTCAGTACTGAAACTCTGACAGTGGAGCACTCCCTCAGTACTGACACTCTGACAGTGCAGCACTCCCTCATTACTGACCCTCAGATGGTGCAGCAATCCCTCAGTACTGACCCTCTGACAGTGCTGCACTCATTCAGTACTGAGCCTCTGACCGTGCGGCACTCCCTCAGTACTGTCCCTCCGAAAGTGCGGCACTGCCTCAGTACTGAACCTCCGACAGTGCGGCACTCCCTCACTACTGACCCTCCGAAAGTGCGGCACTCCCTCAGTACTGACCCTGCAAAAGTACAGCACTGCCTCAGTACTGACCTTCTGACAGTGCAGCACTCCCTCAGTACTGACCCTTTGACAGTGCAGCTCTCCCTCAGTACTGACCCTCTGACAGTGCAGCGCTCCCTCAGTACTGACCCTCAGATAGTGCAGCACTCCTTCAGTACTGACACTCTGACAGTGCAGCACTCCCTCAGTACTGACGCTCTGACAGTGCAGCTCTCCCTTAGTACTGACCCTCTGACAGTGCAGCACTCCCTCAGTACTGACTCTGACAGTACAGCACTCCCTTACTACTGACCCTCTGACAGTGCAGCAGTCCCTCAGTACTGACCCTCTGACAGTGCAGCCCTCCCTAAGTACTGACGATCTGACAGTGCAGCACTCCCTCAGTACTGACACTTAGATAGTGCAGCATTCCCTCACTACTGACCCTCCGACGGTGCGTTCAGCCCCTGGCACTGACACTCTGACAGTGTGGCACTCCCTCAGTAATGAACCTCTAGCCGTGCAGCACTCTCACTACTGAACCTCTAACAGTGCGGCGCTCCCTCAGTACTGACCCTCTGACAGTGCAGCGCTCCCACTGGACTGACCCTCTGACAGTGCAGCAGTCCCTCTGTACTGACCTTCTGAGAGTGCAGCACTCACACAGTACTGACCATCTGACAGTGCAGCGCTCCCTCAGTACTGACCCTCTGACAGTGCAGTAATCCCTCAGTACTGACCCTCACTCAGGGCATCACTCCCTCAGTACTGACCCTCTGACAGTGCAGCATTCCCTCAGTACTGACCTCTGAAAGTGCAGCGCTCCCTCAGTACTGACCCTCTGACAGTGCAGCACTCCCTCAGTACTCAGTCTGACAGTGCATCACTCCCTCAGTACTGACCCTCTGACAGTGCAGCACTCCCCCAGTACTGACCCTCAGGTGGTGCAGCACTCCCTCAGTACTGACTCTCTGACAGTGCAGCATTACCTCGGTACTGACCCTCCGACAGTGCGGTCATCCCCTGGCACTGACCCTCTGACAGTGTAGCACTCCCTCTGTACTGAACCTCTAGCAGTGCAGAACTCTCACTACTGAACCTCTGACAGTGAGGTGTTCCCTCAGTACTGACCCGCTGACAGTGTAGTACTCCCACAGTACTGAACCTCTGACAGTGCTGCGCTCCCACAGTACTGACCCTCTGACAGTGCAGCACTCCCTCAGTACTGATCCTCTGACAGTGCAGCACTCCCTCAGTACTGACCCTCTGACAGTGCAGCACTCCCTCAGTACTGACACTGACAGTACAGCACTCCCTCAGTACTGACGCTCCGACAGTGCAGCACTCCCTCAGTACTGAGCCTCTGACAGTCCAGCACTCTCGCAGTACTGACGCTCCGACAGTGCAGCACTCCCTCAGTGCTGACCCTCCAACAGTGCAGCACTCCCTCAGTACTGACGCTCTGACAGTGCAGCTCTCCCTCAGCACGACTCTGTGACAGTGCAGCACTCCCTCACTACTGACTCTCAGATAGTGCAGCACTTCCTCAGTACTGACCTTCCGAGAGTGCGGTCATCCCCTGTCACTGACCCACTGACAGTGTGGCACTCCCTAAGTACTGAACATCTAGCCGTGCAGCACTCTCACTACTGAACCTCTGACGGTGCGGCGCTCCCTCAGTACTGACCCTCTGACAATGTAGTACTCGCTCAGTATTGACCCACTGACAGTGCAGCACTCCCACAGTACTGACCCTCTGACAGTGCAGCGCACCCACAGTACTAACCCTCTGACAGTGCGGCACTCCCTCAGTACTGACCTTCAGACAGTGCAGTACTCCCTCAGTACTGACCCTCTGAAGTGCAGCTCTACCTCAATACTGACCCTCTGACAGCGCAGTAATCCCTCAGTACTGAACCTCTGACAGTGCAGCACTCCCTCAGTACTGACCCTCTGACAGTGGAGCACTCCCTCAGTACTGACACTCTGACAGTGCAGCACTCCCTCAGTACTGACCCTCAGATGGTGCAGCAATCCCTCAGTACTGACCCTCTGACAGTGCTGCACTCACTCAGTACTGAGCCTCTGACAGTGCGGCACTCCCTCAGTAATGTCCCTCCGAAAGTGCGGCACGGCCTCAGTACTGAACCTCCGACAGTGCGGCACTCCCTCACTACTGACCCTCCGAAAGTACGGCACTCCCTCAGGACTGACCCTCCAAAAGTACGGCACTGCCTCAGTACTGACCTTCTGACAGTGCAGCACTCCCTCAGTACTGACCCTCTGACAGTGCAGCACTCCATCAGTACTGACCCTCTGACAGTGCAGCAATCCCTCAGTACTGACCCTCTGACAGGGCAGGTATCCCTCAGTACTGACCCTTTGATAGTGCAGCAATCCCTCAGTACTGATTCTCTGACAGTGCAGCACTCCCACATTACTTACCCTCAGATAGTGCAGCACTCCTTCAGTACTGACACTCTGACAGTGCAGCACTCCCCCAGTACTGACCCTCTGACAGTGCAGCTCTCCCTTAGTACCGACCCTCTGACAGTGCAGCACTCCCTCAGTACTGACCATCTGACAGTGCAGCACTCCCTCAGTACTCACCTTCTGACAGTGCAGCAATCCCTCCGTACTGACCCTCAGATAGTGCAGCACTCCCTCAGTACTGACACTCTGACAGTGCAGCACTTCCTCAGTACTGACCCTCAGATGGTGCAGCAATCCCTCAGTACTGACCCTCTGACAGTGCTGCACTCATTCAGTACTGAGCCTCTGACAGTGCGGCACTCCCTCAGTACTGTCCCTCCGAAAGTGCGGCACTGCCTCAGTACTGAACCTCCGACAGTGCGGCACTCCCTCACTACTGACCCTCCGAATGTGCGGCACTCCCTCAGTACTGACCCTCCGAAAGTGCGGCACTGCCTCAGTACTGACCTTCTGACAGTGCAGCACTCCCTCAGTACTGACCCTCTGACAGTGCAGCACTCCCTCAGTACTGACCCTCTGACAGTGCAGCACTCCCTCACTACTGAACCTCTGACAGTGCAGCAATCCCTCAGTACTGACCCTCTGACAGTGCAGCCCTCCCTCAGTACTGACCCTCTGACAGTGCAGCACTCCCTCAGTACTGACCCTCTGACAGTGCAGCACTCCCTCAGTACTGACCCTCTGACAGGGCAGGTATCCCTCAGTACTGACCCTTTGACAGTGCAGCAATCCCTCAGTACTGACCCTCTGACAGTGCAGCACTCCCTCAATACTTACCCTCAGATAGTGCAGCACTCCTTCAGTACTGACACTCTGACAGTGCAGCACCCCCTCAGTACAGACCCTCTGACAGTGCACTCTCCCTCAGTACTGACCCTCTGACAGTGCAGCACTCCCTCAGTACTGACTCTGACAGTACAGCACGCCCTTACTACTGACCCTCTGACAGTGCAGCACTCCCTCAGTACTGACCCTCTGACAGTGCAGCACTCCCTAAGTACTGACGATCTGACAGTGCAGCACTCCCTCAGTACTGACCCTCTGACAGTGCAGCTCTGCCTCAGTACTGACACTTAGATGGTGCAGCACTCCCTCAGTACTGACCCTCCGACGGTGCGTTCATCCCCAGGCACTGACCCTCTGACAGTGTGGCACTCCCTCAGTACTGACCCTCCGACAGTGCAGCAGTCCCTCTGTACTGACCTTCTAACAGTGCAGCACTCCCTCAGTACTGACCTTCTGACAGTGCAGCACTCACACAGTACTGACCCTCTGACAGTGCAGCGCACCCTCAGTACTGACCCTCTGACAGTGCAGTAATCCGTCAGTACTGACCCTCACTCAGTGCATCACTCCCTCAGTACTGACCCTCTGACAGTGCAGCATTCCCTCAGTACTGACCCTCTGACAGTGCAGCACTCCCTCAGTACTGACCCTCAGTTAGTGCAGCATTCCCTCAGTACTGACTTTCTGACATTGCAGCACTCCCTCAGTACTGACCCTCAGATAGTGCAGCACTACCTCAATACTGACTCCCTGACAGTGCAGCACTCCCTCAGTACTGACCCTCTGACAGTGCAGCACTCCCTCAGTACTCAGTCTGACAGTGCATCACTCCCTCAGTACTGACCCTCTGACAGTGCAGCACTCCCTCAGTACTGACCCTCAGGTGGTGCAGCACTCCCTCAGTACTGACTCTCTGACAGTGCAGCATTACCTCGGTACTGACCCTCCGACAGTGCGGTCATCCCCTGGCACTGACCCTCTGACAGTGTAGCACTCCCTCTGTACTGAACCTCTAGCAGTGCAGAACTGTCACTACTGAACCTCTGACAGTGCGGTGTTCCCTCAGTACTGACCCGCTGACAGTGTAGTACTCCCACAGTACTGAACCTCTGACAGTGCTGCGCTCCCACGGTACTGACCCTCTGACAGTGCAGCACTCCCTCAGTACTGATCCTCTGACAGTGCAGCACTCCCTCAGTACTGACCCTCTGACAGTGCAGCACTCCCTCAGTACTGACACTGACAGTACAGCACTCCCTCAGTACTGACCCTCTGACAGTGCAGCACTCCCTCAGTACTGAGCCTCTGACAGTCCAGCACTCTCGCAGTACTGACGCTCCGACAGTGCAGCACTCCCTCAGTGCTGACCCTCCAACAGTGCAGCACTTCCTCAGTACTGACCCTCTGACAGTGCAGCTCTCCCTCAGCACGACTCTGTGACAGTGCAGCACTCCCTCACTACTGACTCTCAGATAATGCAGCACTTCCTCAGTACTGACCTTCCGAGAGTGCGGTCATCCCCTGTCACTGACCCACTGACAGTGTGGCACTCCCTCAGTACTGAACATCTAGCCGTGCAGCACTCTCACTACTGAACCTCTGACAGTGCGGCGCTCCCTCAGTACTGACCCTCTGACAATGTAGAACTCGCTCAGTACTGACCCACTGACAGTGCAGCACTCCCACAGTACTGACCCTCTGACAGTGCAGCGCACCCACAGTACTAACCCTCAGACAGTGCAGCACTCCCTCAGTACTGACCCTCTGAAGTGCAGCGCTACCTCACTACTGACCCTCTGACAGCGCAGTAATCCCTCAGTACTGAACCTCTGACAGTGGAGCACACCCTCAGTACTGACCCTCAGATAGTGCAGCAATCCCTCAGTACTGACCCTCTGACAGTGCTGCACTCACTCAGTACTGAGCCTCTGACCGTGCGGCAATCCCTCAGTACTGTCCCTCCGAAAGTGCAGCACTGCCTCAGTACTGAACCTCCGACAGTGCGGCACTCCCTCACTACTGACCCTCCGAAAGTGCGGCACTCCCTCAGTACTGACCCTGCAAAAGTACGGCACTGCCTCAGTACTGACCTTCTGACAGTGCAGCACTCCCTCAGTACTGACTTTCTGACAGTGCAGCACTCCCTCAGTACTGACCCTCTGACAGTGCAGCGCTCCCTCAGTACTGACCCTCTGACTGTGCAGCAATCCCTCAGTACTGAGCCTCTGACAGTCCAGCACTCTCGCAGTACTGACGCTACGACAGTGCAGCACTCCCTCAGTGCTGACCCTCCAACAGTGCAGCACTCCCTCAGTACTGACGCTCTGACAGTGCAGCTCTCCCTCAGCACGACTCTGTGACAGTGCAGCACTCCCTCACTACTGACTCTCAGATAGTGCAGCACTTCCTCAGTACTGACCTTCCGAGAGTGCGGTCATCCCCTGTCACTGACCCACTGACAGTGTGGCACTCCCTCAGTACTGAACATCTAGCCGTGCAGCACTCTCACTACTGAACCTCTGACAGTGCGGCGCTCCCTCAGTACTGACCCTCTGACAATGTAGTACTCGCTCAGTATTGACCCACTGACAGTGCAGCACTCCCACAGAACTGACCCTCTGACAGTGCAGCGCACCCACAGTACTAACCCTCTGACAGTGCGGCACTCCCTCAGTACTGACCTTCAGACAGTGCAGCACTCCCTCAGTACTGACCCTCTGAAGTGCAGCGCAACCTCAATACTGACCCTCTGACAGCGCAGTAATCCCTCAGTACTGAACCTCTGACAGTGCAGCACTCCCTCATTACTGACCCTCTGACAGTGGAGCACTCCCTCAGTACTGACACTCTGACAGTGCAGCACTCCCTCAGTACTGACCCTCAGATGGTGCAGCAATCCCTCAGTACTGACCCTCTGACAGTGCTGCACTCACTCAGTACTGAGCCTCTGACAGTGCGGCACTCCCTCAGTACTGTCCCTCCAAAAGTGGGGCACGGCCTCAGTACTGAACCTCCGACAGTGCGGCACTCCCTCACTACTGACCCTCCGAAGGTACGGCACTCCCTCAGTACTGACCCTCCAAAAGTACGGCACTGCCTCAGTACTGACCTTCTGACAGTGCTGCACTCCCTCAGTACTGACTTTCTGACAGTGCAGCACTCCCTCAGTACTGACCCTCTGACAGGGCAGGTATCCCACAGTACAGACCCTTTGATAGTGCAGCAATCCCTCAGTACTGATCCTCTGACAGTGCAGCACTCCCTCATTACTTACCCTCAGATAGTGCAGCACTCCTTCAGTACTGACACTCTGACAGCGCAGCACTCCCTCAGTACTGACCCTCTGACAGTGCAGCTCTCCCTTAGTACTGACCCTCTGACAGTGCAGCACTCCCTCAGTACTGACTCTGACAGTACAGCACTCCCTTACTACTGACCCTCTGACAGTGCAGCAGTCCCTCATTACTGACCCTCTGACAGTGCAGCACTCCCTAAGTACTGACGATCTGACAGTGCAGCACTCCCTCACTACTGACACTTAGATAGTGCAGCACTCCCTCACTACTGACCCTCCGACGGTGCGTTCAGCCCCTGGCACTGACCCTCTGACAGTGTGGCACTCCCTTAGTAATGAACCTCTAGCCGTGCAGCACTCTCACTACTGAACCTCTAACAGTGCGGCGCTCCCTCAGTACTGACCCTCTGACAGTGCAGCGCTCCCACTGTACTGACCCTCTGACAGTGCAGCAGTCCCTCTGTACTGACCTTCTGAGAGTGCAGCACTCACACAGTACTTACCATCTGACAGTGCAGCGCTCCCTCAGTACTGACCATCTGACAGTGCAGTAATCCCTCAGTACTGACCCTCACTCAGTGCATCACTCCCTCAGTACTGACCCTCTGACAGTGCAGCATTCCCTCAGTACTGACCTCTGAAAGTGCAGCGCTCCCTCAGTACTGACCCTCTGACAGTGCAGCGCTCCCTAAGTACTGACCCTCAGTTAGTGCAGCACTCCCTCAGTACTGACTCTCTGACAGTGCAGCACTCCCTCAGTACTGACCCTCAGATAGTGCAGCACTCCCTCAATACTGTCTCTTTGACAGTGCAGCACTCCCTCATTACTGACCCTCTGACAGTGCAGCACTCCCTCAGTACTGACCCTCTGACAGTGCAGCACTCCCTCAGTACTGACCCTCTGACAGTGCAGCACTCCCTCAGTACTGACCCTCTGACAGTGCAGCACTCCCTCTGTACTGACGATCTGACAGTGCAGCACTCCCTCAGTACTGACTCTCTAACAGTGCAGCTCTCCCTCAGTACTGACACTTAGATAGTGCAGCACTCCCTCAGTACTGACCCTCCGACGGTGCGTTCATCCCCTGGCACTGACCCTCTGACAGTGTGGCACTCCCTCAGTCATGAACCTCTAGCCGTGCAGCACTTTCACTACTGAACCTCTGACAGTGCGGTGCTCCCTCAGTACTGACCCTCTTACAATGTAGTACTCGCTCAGTACTGACCCTCTGACAGTGCAGCGCTCCCACTGTACTGACCCTCTGTCAGTGCAGCACTCCCTCAGTACTGACCCTCTGACAGTGCAGCAGTCCCTCTGTACTGACCTTCTAACAGTGCAGCACTCCCTCAGTACTGACCTTCTGACAGTGCAGCACTCACACAGTACTGACCCTCTGACAGTGCAGCACTCCCTCAGTACTGACCCTCTGACAGTGCAGCACTCCCTCAGTACTGACTCTGACAGTACAGCACTCCCTTACTACTGACCCTCTGACAGTGCAGCACTCCCTCAGTACTGACCCTCTGACAGTGCAGCACTCCCTAAGTACTGACAATCTGACAGTGCAGCACTCCCTCAGTACTGACTCTCTGACAGTGCAGCACTCCCTCAGTACTGACCCTCCGACGGTGCGTTCATCCCCTGGCACTGACCCTCGGACAGTGTGGCACTCCCTCAGTAATGAACCTCTAGCCGTGCAGCACTCTCACTACTGAACTTCTGACAGTGCGGTGCTCCCTCAGTACTGACCCTCTTACAATGTAGTACTCGCTCAGTACTGACCCTTTAAGAGTGCAGCACTCCCAAAGTACTGACCCTCTGACAGTGCAGCACTCCCTCAGTACTGACACTCTGACAGTGCAGCACTCCCTCAGTACTGACCCTCAGGTGGTGTAGCACTCCCTCAGTACTGACTCTCAGACAGTGCAGCCCTCCCTCAGTACTGACTCTCTGACAGTGCAGCATTACTTCAGTACTGACCCTCCGACAGTGCGGTCATCCCCTGGCACTGACCCTCTGACAGTGTGGCACTCCCTCAGTACTGAACCTCTAGCAGAGAAGAACTCTCACGTCTGAACCTCTGACAGTGCGGTGTTCCCTCAGTACTGACCCGCTGACAGTGTAGTACTCCCACAGTACTGACCCTCTGACAGTGCAGCACTCCCTCAGTATTGACCCTCTGACAGTGCAGCACTCCCTCAGTACTGACACTCTGTGCAGCACTCCCTCAGTACTGACTCTGACAGTACAGCACTCCCTCAGTACTGAGCCTCTGACAGTGCAGCACTCCTTCAGTACTGAGCCTCTGACAGTACAGCACTCCCTCAGTACTGACCTTCTGACAGTGCAGCACTCCCTCAGTACTGACCCTCTGACAGTGCAGCATTCCCTCAGTACTGACCCTCCGAAAGTGCAGCACTCCCTCTGTACTGACCCTCTGACAGTGTAGCACCCCTCAGTACTGACCCTCTGACGGTGCAGCACTCCCTCAGTATTGACCCTCTGACAGTGCAGCACTCCCTCAGTACTGACCCTCTGACAGTGCAGCACTCCCGGAGTAATGACCCTCTGACAGTGCAGCACTCCCTCAGTACTGACTTTCTGACAATGCGGCACTCCCTCAGTACTGACCCTCTGACAGTGCAGCGAACCCTCAGTACTAACCCTCTGTCAGTGCAGCACTCCCTCAGTACTGACCCTGTGACAGTGCAGCACTCCCTCAGTACTGACTCTCTGACAGTGCAGCACTCCCTCAGTACTAACCCTCTGTCAGTGCAGCACTCCCTCAGTACTGACCCTCTGACAGTGCAGCGTACCCTCAGTACTGACACTCTGACAGTGCAGCACTCCCTCAGTACTGACTTTCTGACAGAGCGGCACTCCCTCAGTACTGACCCTCTGACAGTGCAGCGTACCCTCAGTACTAACCCTCTGTCAGTGCAGCACTCCCTCAGTACTGACCCTCTGACAGTGCAGCACTCCCTCAGTACTGACCCTCTGACAGTGCAGCACTCCCTCAGTACTGACCCTCTGACAGTGCAGCACTCCCTCAGTACTGACTCTGTCAGTGCAGCACTCCCTCAGTACTGACTTTCTGACAGTGCGGCACTCCCTCAGTACTGACCCTCTGACAGTGCAGCGTACCCTCAGTACTAACCCTCTGTCAGTGCAGCACTCCCTCAGTACTGACCCTCTGACAGTGCAGCACTCCCTCAGTACTGACCCTCTGACAGTGCAGCGTACCCTCAGTACTGACACTCTGACAGTGCAGCACTCCCTCAGTACTGACCCTCTGACAGTGCAGCACTCCCTCAGTACTGACTCTGACAGTACAGCACTCCCTTACTACTGACCCTCTGACATTGCAGCACTCCCTCAGTACTGACCCTCTGACAGTGCAGCACTCCCTCTGTACTGACGATCTGACAGTGCAGCACTCCCTCAGTACTGACTCTCTAACAGTGCAGCTCTCCCTCAGTACTGACACTTAGATAGTGCAGCACTCCCTCAGTACTGACCCTCCGACGGTGCGTTCATCCCCTGGCACTGACCCTCTGACAGTGTGGCACTCCCTCAGTCATGAACCTCTAGCCGTGCAGCACTTTCACTACTGAACCTCTGACAGTGCGGTGCTCCCTCAGTACTGACCCTCTTACAATGTAGTACTCGCTCAGTACTGACCCTCTGACAGTGCAGCGCTCCCACTGTACTGACCCTCTGTCAGTGCAGCACTCCCTCAGTACTGACCCTCTGACAGTGCAGCAGTCCCTCTGTACTGACCTTCTAACAGTGCAGCACTCCCTCAGTACTGACCTTCTGACAGTGCAGCACTCACACAGTACTGACCATCTGACAGTGCAGCGCTCCCTCAGTACTGACCCTCTGACAGTGCAGTAATCCCTCAGTACTGACCCCCACTCAGTGCATCACTGCCTCAGTACTGACCCTCTGACAGTGCAGCATTCCCTCAGTACTGACCTCTGACAGTGCAGCACTCCCTAAGTATTGACCCTCAGGTGGTGCAGCACTCCCTCAGTACTGACTCTCTGACAGTGCAGAATTACCTCAGTACTGACCCTCCGACAGTGCGGTCATCCCCTGGCACTGACCCTCTGACAGTGTGGCACTCCCTCTGTACTGACCCGCTGACAGTGTAGTACTCCCACAGTACTGACCCTCTGACAGTGCAGCACTCCCTCAGTACTGACACTCTGACTGTGCAGCACTCCCTCAGTACTGATTGTGACAGTACAGCACTCCCTCAGTACTGACCCTCTGACAGTGCAGCACTCCTTCAGTACTGAGCCTCTGACAGTGCGGCACTCCCTCAGTACTGACCCTCTGACAGTGTAGCACCCCTCAGTACTGACCCTCTGACAGTGCAGCACCCCTCAGTACTGACCCTCTGACAGTGCAGCACTCCCTCAGTATTGACCCTCTGACAATGCAGCACTCCCTCATTACTGACTCTCTGACAGTGTAGCACTCCCTCAGTACTGACCCTCTGACAGTGCGGCACTCCCTCAGTACTGAACATCTGACAGTGCAGCACTCCCTCAGTACTGACCCTCTGACAGTGTAGCAACCCTCAGTACTGACCCTCTGACAGGGCAGCACTCCCTCAGTATTGACCCTCTGACAATGCAGCACTCCCTCATTACTGACCCTCTTACAGTGCAGCACTCCCTCAGTACTGACCCTCTGACAGTGCAGCACTCCCTCAGTATTGACCCTCTGACAGTGCAGCACTCCCTCAGTACTGACTCTCTGACAGTGCAGCACTCCCTCAGTACTGACCCTCTGACAGTGCGGCACTTCCTCAGAACTGACCCTCTGACAGTGCAGCGTACCCTCAGTACTGACCCTCTGACAGTGCAGCACTCTCTCAGTACTGACCCTCTGACAGTGCAGCACTCCCTCAGTACTGACACTCTGACAGTGCAGCACTCCCTCAGTACTGACCCTCTGACAGTGCAGCACTCCCTCAGTCCTGACCCTCTGACAGTGCAGCACTCCCTCAGTCCTGACCCTCTGACTGTGCAGCACTCCCTCAGTACTGACCCTCTGACAGTGCAGCACTCCCTCAGTACTGACCCTCTGACAGTGCAGCACTCCCTCAGTACTGACCCTCCGACAGTGCAGCACACCCTCAGTACTGACCCTCTGACAGTGCAGCGCTCCCTCAGTACTGACCCTCTGACAGTGCAGCACTCCCTCAGTACTGACCCTCTGACAGTGTAGCACCCCTCAGTACTGACCCTCTGACAGTGCAGCACTCCCTCAGTATTGACCCTCTGACAGTGCAGCACTCCCTCAGTACTGACCCTCTGACAGTGCAGCACTCCCTCAGTACTGACTTTCTGACAGTGCGGCACTCCCTCAGTACTGACCCTCTGACAGTGCAGCGTACCCTCAGTACTAACCCTCTGTCAGTGCAGCACTCCCTCAGTACTGACCATCTGACAGTGCAGCAATCCCTCAGTACTGACCCTCTGGCAGTGCAGCGTACCCTCAGTACTGACCCTCTGACAGTGCAGCACTCTCTCAGTACTGACCCTCTGACAGTGCAGCACTCCCTCAGTACTGACACTCTGACAGTGCAGCACTCCCTCAGTACTGACCCTCTGACAGTGCAGCACTCCCTCAGTACTGACTCTTACAGTACAGCACTCCCTTACTACTGACCCTCTGACAGTGCAGCACTCCCTCAGTACTGACCCTCTGACAGTGCAGCACTCCCTCAGTACTGACGATCTGACAGTGCAGCACTCCCTCAGTACTGACTCTCTGACAGTGCAGCTCTCCCTCAGTACTGACACTTAGATAGTGCAGCACTCCCTCAGTACTGACCCTCCGACGGTGCGTTCATCCCCTGGCACTGACCCTCTGACAGTGTGGCACTCCCTCAGTCATGAACCTCTAGCCGTGCAGCACTTTCACTACTGAACCTCTGACAGTGCGGTGCTCCCTCAGTACTGACCCTCTTACAATGTACGACTCGCTCAGTACTGACCCTCTGACAGTGCAGCGCTCCCACTGTACTGACCCTCTGACAGTGCAGCACTCCCTCACTACTGACCCTCTGACAGTGCAGCAGTCCCTCTGTACTGACCTTCTAACAGTGCAGCACTCCCTCAGTACTGACCTTCTGACAGTGCAGCACTCACACAGTAGTGACCATCTGACAGTGCAGCGCTCCCTCAGTACTGACCCTCTGACAGTGCAGTAATCCCTCAGTACTGACCCCCACTCAGTGCATCACTCCCTCAGTACTGACCCTCTGACAGTGCAGCATTCCCTCAGTACTGACCTCTGACAGCGCAGCACTCCCTAAGTACTGACCCTCAATTAGTGCAGCACTCCCTCAGTACTGACTCTCTGACAGTGCGGCACTCCCTCAGTACTGACCCTCTGACAGTGCAGCGTACCCTCAGTACTAACCCTCTGTCAGTGCAGCACTCCCTCAGTACTGACCCTCTGACAGTGCAGCACTCCCTCAGTACTGACCCTCTGACAGTGCAGCACTCCCTCAGTACTGACCCTCTGACAGTGCAGCACTCCCTCAGTACTGACTCTGTCAGTGCAGCACTCCCTCAGTACTGACTTTCTGACAGTGCGGCACTCCCTCAGTACTGACCCTCTGACAGTGCAGCGTACCCTCAGTACTAACCCTCTGTCAGTGCAGCACTCCCTCAGTACTGACCCTCTGACAGTGCAGCACTCCCTCAGTACTGACCCTCTGACCGTGCAGCGTACCCTCAGTACTGACACTCTGACAGTGCAGCACTCCCTCAGTACTGACCCTCTGACAGTGCAGCACTCCCTCAGTACTGACTCTGACAGTACAGCACTCCCTTACTACTGACCATCTGACATTGCAGCACTACCTCAGTACTGAATCTGACAGTACAGCACTCCCTTACTACTGACCCTCTGACATTGCAGCACTCCCTCAGTACTGACTCTCTAACAGTGCAGCTCTCCCTCAGTACTGACACTTAGATAGTGCAGCACTCCCTCAGTACTGACCCTCCGACGGTGCGTTCATCCCCTGGCACTGACCCTCTGACAGTGTGGCACTCCCTCAGTCATGAACCTCTAGCCGTGCAGCACTTTCACTACTGAACCTCTGACAGTGCGGTGCTCCCTCAGTACTGACCCTCTTACAATGTAGTACTCGCTCAGTACTGACCCTCTGACAGTGCAGCGCTACCACTGTACTGACCCTCTGTCAGTGCAGCACTCCCTCAGTACTGACCCTCTGACAGTGCAGCAGTCCCTCTGTACTGACCTTCTAACAGTGCAGCACTCCCTCAGTACTGACCTTCTGACAGTGCAGCACTCACACAGTACTGACCATCTGACAGTGCAGCGCTCCCTCAGTACTGACCCTCTGACAGTGCAGTAATCCCTCAGTACTGACCCCCACTCAGTGCATCACTGCCTCAGTACTGACCCTCTGACAGTGCAGCATTCCCTCAGTACTGACCTCTGACAGTGCAGCACTCCCTAAGTATTGACCCTCAGGTGGTGCAGCACTCCCTCAGTACTGACTCTCTGACAGCGCAGAATTACCTCAGTACTGACCCTCCGACAGTGCGGTCATCCCCTGGCACTGACCCTCTGACAGTGTGGCACTCCCTCAGTACTGACCCGCTGACAGTGTAGTACTCCCACAGTACTGACCCTGTGACAGTGCAGCACTCCCTCAGTACTGACACTCTGACTGTGCAGCACTCCCTCAGTACTGATTGTGACAGTACAGCACTCCCTCAGTACTGACCCTCTGACAGTGCAGCACTCCTTCAGTACTGAGCCTCTGACAGTGCGGCACTCCCTCATTACTGACCCTCTGACAGCACAGCACTCCCTCAGTACTGACCTACTAACAGTGCAGCACTCCCTCAGTACTGACCCTCTGACAGTGTAGCACCCCTCAGTACTGACCCTCTGACAGTGCAGCACTCCCTCAGTATTGACCCTCTGACAATGCAGCACTCCCTCATTACTGACCCTCTTACAGTGCAGCACTCCCTCAGGACTGACCCTCTGACAGTGCAGCACTCCCGGAGTACAGACCCTCTGACAGTGCAGCACTCCCTCAGTACTGACTCTCTGACAGTGTAGCACTCCCTCAGTACTGACCCTCTGACAGTGCGGCACTCCCTCAGTACTGACCATCTGACAGTGCAGCACTCCCTCAGTACTGACCCTCTGACAGTGTAGCACCCCTCAGTACTGACCCTCTGACAGGGCAGCACTCCCTCAGTATTGACCCTCTGACAATGCAGCACTCCCTTATTACTGACCCTCTTACAGTGCAGCACTCCCTCAGTACTGACCCTCTGACAGTGCAGCACTCCCTCAGTACTTACCCTCTGACAGTGCAGCACTCCCTCAGTACTGACTCTCTGACAGTGCAGCACTCCCTCAGTACTGACCCTCTGACAGCGCGGCACTCCCTCAGTACTGACCCTCTGACAGTGCAGCACTCTCTCAGTACTGACCCTCTGACAGTGCAGCACTCCCTCAGTACTGACACTCTGACAGTGCAGCACTCCCTCAGTACTGACCCTCTCACAGTGCAGCACTCCCTCAGTCCTGACCCTCTGACAGTGCAGCACTCCCTCAGTACTGACCCTCTGACAGTGCAGCACTCCCTCAGTCCTGACCCTCCGACAGTGCATCACTCCCTCAGTACTGACACTCTGACTGTGCAGCACTCCCTCAGTACTGATTCTGACAGTACAGCACTCTCTCAGTACTGACCCTCTGACAGTGCAGCACTCCTTCAGTACTGAGCCTCTGACAGTGCGGCACTCCCTCAGTACTGACCCTCTGACAGCACAGCACTCCCTCAGTACTGACCTTCTGACAGTGCAGCACTCCCTCAGTACTGACCCTCTGACAGTGTAGCACCCCTCAGTACTGACCCTCTGACAGTGCAGCACTCCCTCAGTATTGACACTCTGACAATGCAGCACTCCCTCATTACTGACCCTCTTACAGTGCAGCACTCCCTCAGTACTGACCCTCTGACAGTGCAGCACTCCCGGAGTATTGACCCTCTGACAGTGCAGCACTCCCTCAGTACTGACTCTCTGACAGTGCAGCACTCCCTCAGTACTGACCCTCTGACAGTGCGGCACTCCCTCAGTACTGACCCTCTGACAGTGCAGCGTACCCTCAGTACTGACCCTCTGACAGTGCAGCACTCTCTCAGTACTGACCCTCTGACAGTGCAGCACTCCCTCAGTACTGACACTCTGACAGTGCAGCACTCCCTCAGTCCTGACCCTCTGACAGTGCAGCACTCCCTCAGTCCTGACCCTCTGACTGTGCAGCACTCCCTCAGTACTGACCCTCTGACAGTGCAGCACTCCCTCAGTACTGACCCTCTGACAGTGCAGCACTCCCTCAGTACTGACCCTCCGACAGTGCAGCACTGCCTCAGTACTGACCCTCTGACAGTGCAGCGCTCCCTCAGTACTGACCCTCTGACAGTGCAGCACTCCCTCAGTACTGACCCTCTGACAGTGTAGCACCCCTCTGTACTGACCCTCTGACAGTGCAGCACTCCCTCAGTATTGACCCTCTGACAGTGCAGCACTCCCTCAGTACTGACCCTCTGACAGTGCAGCACTCCCTCAGTACTGACTTTCTGACAGTGCGGCACTCCCTCAGTACTGACCCTCTGACAGTGCAGCGTACCCTCAGTACTAACCCTCTGTCAGTGCAGCACTCCCTCAGTACTGACCATCTGACAGTGCAGCACTCCCTCAGTACTGACCCTCTGGCAGTGCAGCGTACCCTCAGTACTGACCCTCTGACAGTGCAGCACTCTCTCAGTACTGACCCTCTGACAGTGCAGCACTCCCTCAGTACTGACACTCTGACAGTGCAGCACTCCCTCAGTACTGACCCTCTGACAGTGCAGCACTCCCTCAGTACTGACTCTTACAGTACAGCACTCCCTTACTACTGACCCTCTGACAGTGCAGCACTTCCTCAGTACTGACCCTCTGACAGTGCAGCACTCCCTCAGTACTGACGATCTGACAGTGCAGCACTCCCTCAGTACTGACACTTAGATAGTGCAGCACTCCCTCAGTACTGACCCTCCGACGGTGCGTTCATCCCCTGGCACTGACCCTCTGACAGTGTGGCACTCCCTCAGTCATGAACCTCTAGCCGTGCAGCACTTTCACTACTGAACCTCTGACAGTGCGGTGCTCCCTCAGTACTGACCCTCTTACAATGTAGTACTCGCTCAGTACTGACCCTCTGACAGTGCAGCGCTCCCACTGTACTGACCCACTGACAGTGCAGCACTCCCTCACTACTGACCCTCTGACAGTGCAGCAGTCCCTCTGTACTGACCTTCTAACAGTGCAGCACTCCCTCAGTACTGACCTTCTGACAGTGCAGCACTCACACAGTACTGACCATCTGACAGTGCAGCGCTCCCTCAGTACTGACCCTCTGACAGTGCAGTAATCCCTCAGTACTGACCCCCACTCAGTGCATCACTCCCTCAATATTGACCCTCTGACAGTGCAGCATTCCCTCAGTACTGACCTCTGACAGCGCAGCACTCCCTACGTACTGACCCTCAATTAGTGCAGCACTCCCTCAGTACTGACTCTCTGACAGTGCAGCACTCCCTCAGTACTGACCCTCAGATAGTGCAGCACTCCCTCAATACTGACTGACAGTTAGCACTCCCACAGTACTGACTCTATGACAGTGCAGCACTCCCTCAGTACTTACCCTCTGACAGTGCAGCACTCCCTCAGTACTCAGTCTTACAGTGCATCACTCCCTCAGTACTGACCCTCTGACAGTGCAGCACTCCCTCAGTACTGACCCTCTGACAGTGCAGCACTCCCTCAGTACTGACCCAAGGTGGTGCAGCCTCCCTCAGTACTGACTCTCTGACAGTGCGGTCATCCCCTGGCACTGACCCTCTGACAGTGTGGCACTCCCTCAGTACTGAACATCTAGCAGAGAAGAACTCTCACTACTGAACCTCTGACAGTGCCGTGTTCCCTCAGTACTGACCCGCTGAAAGTGTAGTACTCCGAAAGTACTGACCCTCTGACAGTGCAGCACTCCCTCAGTACTGACCCTCTGACAGTGCAGCACTCCTTCAGTACTGAGCCTCTGACTGTGCGGCACTCCCTCAGTACTGACCCTCTGACAGCACAGCACTCCCTCAGTACTGACCTACTAACAGTGCCGCACTCCCTCAGTACTGACCCTCTGACAGTGCAGCACTCCCTCAGTACTGACCCTCTGACAGTGTAGCACCCCTCAGTACTGACCCTCTGACAGTGCAGCACTCCCTCAGTATTGACCCTCTGACAATGCAGCACTCCCTGATTACTGACCCTCTTACAGTGCAGCACTCCCTCAGTACTGACCCTCTGACAGTGCAGCACTCCCGGAGTACTGACCCTCTGACAGTGCAGCGTACCCTCAGTACTGACCCTCTGACAGTGCAGCACTCTCTCAGTACTGACCCTCTGACAGTGCAGCGTACCCTCAGTACTGACACTCTGACAGTGCAGCACTCCCTCAGTACTGACTCTCTGACAGTGTAGCACTCCCTCAGTACTGACCCTCTGACAGTGCGGCACTCCCTCAGTACTGACCCTCTGACAGTGCAGCGTACCCTCAGTACTGACCCTCTGACAGTGCAGCACTCTCTCAGTACTGACCCTCTGACAGTGCAGCACTCCCTCAGTACTGACACTCTGACAGTGCAGCACTCCCTCAGTACTGACCCTCTGACAGTGCAGCACTCCCTCAGTCCTGACCCTCTGACAGTGCAGCACTCCCTCAGTACTGATTCTGACAGTACAGCACTCCCTCAGTAATGACCCTCTGACAGTGCAGCACTCCTTCAGTACTGAGCCTCTGACAGCACAGCACTCCCTCAGTACTGACCTTCTGACAGTGCAGCACTCCCTCAGTACTGACCCTCTGACAGTGTAGCACCCCTCAGTACTGACCCTCTGACAGTGCAGCACTCCCTCAGTATTGACCCTCTGACAATGCAGCACTCCCTCATTACTGACCCTCTTACAGTGCAGCACTCCCTCAGTACTGACCCTCTGACAGTGCAGCGCTCCCGGAGTACTGACCCTCTGACAGCGCGGCACTCCCTCAGTACTGACCCTCCGACAGTGCAGCACTCCCTCAGTACTGACTCTGACAGTACAGCACTCCCTTACTACTGACCCTCTGACAGTGCAGCACTCCCTCAGTACTGACCCTCTGACAGTGCAGCACTCCCTAAGTACTGACGATCTGACAGTGCAGCACTCCCTCAGTACTGACTCTCTGACAGTGCAGCACTCCCTCAGTACTGACCCTCCGACGGTGCGTTCATCCCCTGGCACTGACCCTCTGACAGTGTGGCACTCCCTCAGTAATGAACCTCTAGCCGTGCAGCACTCTCACTACTGAACTTCTGACAGTGCGGTGCTCCCTCAGTACTGACCCACTTACAATGTAGTACTCGCTCAGTACTGACCCTTTAAGAGTGCAGCACTCCCACAGTACTGACCCTCTGACAGTGCAGCACTCCCTCAGTACTGACACTCTGACAGTGCAGCACTCGCTCAGTACTGACCCTCAGGTGGTGCAGCACTCCCTCAGTACTGACTCTCAGACAGTGCAGCCCTCCCTCAGTACTGACTCTCTGACAGTGCAGCATTACTTCAGTACTGACCCTCCGACAGTGCGGTCATCCCCTGGCACTGACCCTCTGACAGTGTGGCACTCCCTCAGTACTGAACCTCTAGCAGAGAAGAACTCTCACGTCTGAACCTCTGACAGTGCGGTGTTCCCTCAGTACTGACCCGCTGACAGTGTAGTACTCCCACAGTACTGACCCTCTGACAGTGCTGCGCTCCCACGGTACTGACCCTCTGTGCAGCACTCCCTCAGTACTGACTCTGACAGTACAGCACTCCCTCAGTACTGAGCCTCTGACAGTGCAGCACTCCTTCAGTACTGAGCCTCTGACAGTGCGGCACTCCCTCAGTACTGACCCTCTGACAGTGCAGCACTCCCTCAGTACTGACGCTCTGACAGTGCAGCATTCCCTCAGTACTGACCCTCCGAAAGTGCAGCACTCCCTCTGTACTGACCCTCTGACAGTGTAGCACCCCTCAGTACTGACCCTCTGACGGTGCAGCACTCCCTCAGTATTGACCCTCTGACAGTGCAGCACTCCCTCAGTACTGACCCTCTGACAGTGCAGCACTCCCTCAGTACTGACTTTCTGACAATGCGGCACTCCCTCAGTACTGACCCTCTGACAGTGCAGCGTACCCTCAGTACTAACCCTCTGTCAGTGCAGCACTCCCTCAGTACTGACCCTCTGACAGTGCAGCACTCCCTCAGTACTGACCCTCTGACAGTGCAGCACTCCCTCAGTACTAACCCTCTGTCAGTGCAGCACTCCCTCAGTACTGACCCTCTGACAGTGCAGCGTACCCTCAGTACTGACACTCTGACAGTGCAGCACTCCCTCAGTACTGACTTTCTGACAGTGCGGCACTCCCTCAGTACTGACACTCTGACAGTGCAGCGTACCCTCAGTACTAACCCTCTGTCAGTGCAGCACTCCCTCAGTACTGACCCTCTGACAGTGCAGCACTCCCTCAGTACTGACCCTCTGACAGTGCAGCACTCCCTCAGTACTGACCCTCTGACAGTGCAGCACTCCCTCAGTACTGACTCTGTCAGTGCAGCACTCCCTCAGTACTGACTTTCTGACAGTGCGGCACTCCCTCAGTACTGACCCTCTGACAGTGCAGCGTACCCTCAGTACTAACCCTCTGTCAGTGCAGCACTCCCTCAGTACTGACCCTCTGACAGTGCAGCACTCCCTCAGTACTGACCCTCTGACAGTGCAGCGTACCCTCAGTACTGACCCTCTGACAGTGCAGCACTCCCTCAGTACTGACCCTCTGACAGTGCAGCGTACCCTCAGTACTGACCCTCTGACAGTGCAGCACTCCCTCAGTACTGACCCTCTGACAGTGCAGCACTCCCTCAGTACTGACCCTCTGACAGTGCAGCACTCCCTCAGTACTGACACTCTGACAGTGCAGCACTCCCTCAGTACTGACCCTCTGACAGTGCAGAACTCCCTCAGTACTGACTCTGACAATACAGCACTCCCTTACTACTGACCCTCTGACATTGCAGCACTCCCTCAGTACTGACCCTCTGACAGTGCAGCACTCCCTCAGTACTGACGATCTGACAGTGCAGCACTCCCTCAGTACTGACTCTCTAACAGTGCAGCTCTCCCTCAGTACTGACACTTAGATAGTGCAGCACTCCCTCAGTACTGACCCTCCGACGGTGCGTTCATCCCCTGGCACTGACCCTCTGACAGTGTGGCACTCCCTCAGTCATGAACCTCTAGCCGTGCAGCACTTTCACTACTGAACCTCTGACAGTGCGGTGCTCCCTCAGTACTGACCCTCTTACAATGTACGACTCGCTCAGTACTGACCCTCTGACAGTGCAGCGCTCCCACTGTACTGACCCTCTGTCAGTGCAGCACTCCCTCAGTACTGACCCTCTGACAGTGCAGCAGTCCCTCTGTACTGACCTTCTAACAGTGCAGCACTCCCTCAGTACTGACCTTCTGACAGTGCAGCACTCACACAGTACTGACCATCTGACAGTGCAGCGCTCCCTCAGTACTGACCCTCTGACAGTGCAGTAATCCCTCAGTACTGACCCCCACTCAGTGCATCACTGCCTCAGTACTGACCCTCTGACAGTGCAGCATTCCCTCAGTACTGACCTCTGACAGTGCAGCACTCCCTAAGTATTGACGCTCAGGTGGTGCAGCACTCCCTCAGTACTGACTCTCTGACAGTGCAGAATTACCTCAGTACTGACCCTCCGACAGTGCGGTCATCCCCTGGCACTGACCCTCTGACAGTGTGGCACTCCCTCAGTACTGACCCGCTGACAGTGTAGTACTCCCACAGTACTGACCCTCTGACAGTGCAGCACTCCCTCAGTACTGACACTCTGACTGTGCAGCACTCCCTCAGTACTGATTGTGACAGTGCAGCACTCCCTCAGTACTGACCCTCTGACAGTGCAGCACTGCTTCAGTACTGAGCCTCTGACAGTGCGGCACTCCCTCAGTACTGACCCTCTGACAGCACAGCACTCCCTCAGTACTGACCTACTAACAGTGCAGCACTCCCTCAGTACTGACCCTCTGACAGTGTAGCACCCCTCAGTACTGACCCTCTGACAGTGCAGCACTCCCTCAGTATTGACCCTCTGACAATGCAGCACTCCCTCATTACTGACCCTCTTACAGTGCAGCACGCCCTCAGTACTGACCCTCTGACAGTGCAGCACTCCCGGAGTACTGACCCTCTGACAGTGCAGCACTCCCTCAGTACTGACTCTCTGACAGTGTAGCACTCCCTCAGTACTGACCCTCTGACAGTGCGGCACTCCCTCAGTACTGACCATCTTACAGTGCAGCACTCCCTCAGTACTGACCCTCTGACAGTGTAGCACCCCTCAGTACTGACCCTCTGACAGGGCAGCACTCCCTCAGTATTGACCCTCTGACAATGCAGCACTCCCTCATTACTGACCCTCTTACAGTGCAGCACTCCCTCAGTACTGACCCTCTGACAGTGCAGCACTCCCGGAGTACTGACCCTCTGACAGTGCAGCACTCCCTCAGTACTGATTCTCTGACAGTGCAGCACTCCCTCAGTACTGACCCTCTGACAGCGCGGCACTCCCTCAGTACTGACCCTCTGACAGTGCAGCACTCTCTCAGTACTGACCCTCTGACAGTGCAGCACTCCCTCAGTACTGACACTCTGACAGTGCAGCACTCCCTCAGTACTGACCCTATGACAGTGCAGCACTCCCTCAGTCCTGACCCTCTGACAGTGCAGCACTCCCTCAGTACTGACCCTCTGACAGTGCAGCACTCCCTCAGTCCTGACCCTCCGACAGTGCATCACTCCCTCAGTACTGACACTCTGACTGTGCAGCACTCCCTCAGTACTGATTCTGACAGTACAGCACTCTCTCAGTACAGACCATCTGACAGTGCAGCACTCCTTCAGTACTGAGCCTCTGACAGTGCGGCACTCCCTCAGTACTGACCCTCTGACAGCACAGCACTCCCTCAGTACTGACCTTCTGACAGTGCAGCACTCCCTCAGTACTGAGCCTCTGACAGTGTAGCACCCCTCAGTACTGACCCTCTGACAGTGCAGCACTCCCTCAGTATTGACCCTCTGACAATGCAGCACTCCCTCATTACTGACCCTCTTACAGTGCAGCACTCCCTCAGTACTGACCCTCTGACAGTGCAGCACTCCCTCAGTATTGACCCTCTGACAGTGCAGCACTCCCTCAGTACTGACTCTCTGACAGTGCAGCACTCCCTCAGTACTGACCCTCTGACAGTGCGGCACTCCCTCAGTACTGACCCTCTGACAGTGCAGCGTACCCTCAGTACTGACCCTCTGACAGTGCAGCACTCTCTCAGTACTGACCCTCTGACAGTGCAGCACTCCCTCAGTACTGACACTCTGACAGTG
The DNA here is from genome assembly GCA_026770705.1 of Isurus oxyrinchus. NCBI lineage: Eukaryota > Metazoa > Chordata > Chondrichthyes > Lamniformes > Lamnidae > Isurus > Isurus oxyrinchus. The sequence continues at coordinate 193,282,997 of JANJGN010000006.1, read as the reverse complement.
CAGCACTCCCTCAGTACTGACCCTCTGACTGTGCAGCACTCCCTCAGTCCTGACCCTCTGACAGTGCAGCACTCCCTCAGTCCTGACCCTCTGACTGTGCTGCACTCCCTCAGTACTGACCCTCTGACAGTGCAGCACTCCCTCAGTACTGACCCTCTGACAGTGCAGCACTCCCTCAGTACTGACCCTCCGACAGTGCAGCACTCCCTCAGTACTGACCCTCTGACAGTGCAACGCTCCCTCAGTACTGACCCTCTGACAGTGCAGCACTCCCTCAGTACTGACCCTCTGACAGTGTAGCACCCCTCAGTACTGACCCTCTGACAGTGCAGCACTCCCTCAGTATTGACCCTCTGACAGTGCACCACTCCCTCAGTACTGACCCTCTGACAGTGCAGCACTCCCGGAGTACTGACCCTCTGACAGTGCAGCACTCCCTCAGTACTGACCCTCTGACAGTGCAGCACTCCCTCAGTACTGACTTTCTGACAGTGAGGCACTCCCTCAGTACTGACCCTCTGACAGTGCAGCGTACCCTCAGTACTAACACTCTGTCAGTGCAGCACTCCCTCAGTACTGACCATCTGACAGTGCAGCACTCCCTCAGTACTGACCCTCTGGCAGTGCAGCGTACCCTCAGTACTGACCCTCTGACAGTGCAGCACTCTCTCAGTACTGACCCTCTGACAGTGCAGCACTCCCTCAGGACTGACACTCTGACAGTTCAGCACTCTCTCAGTATTGACCCTCTGACAGTGCAGCACTCCCTCAGTACTGACTCTGACAGAACAGCACTCCCTTACTACTGACCCTCTGACAGTGCAGCACTCCCTCAGTACTGACCCTCTGACAGTGCAGCACTCCCTCAGTACTGACGATCTGACAGTGCAGCACTCCCTCAGTACTGACTCTCTGACAGTGCAGCTCTCCCTCAGTACTGACACTTAGATAGTGCAGCACTCCCTCAGTACTGACCCTCCGACGGTGCGTTCATCCCCTGGCACTGACCCTCTGACAGTGTGGCACTCCCTCAGTCATGAACCTCTAGCCGTGCAGCACTTTCACTACTGAACCTCTGACAGTGCGGTGCTCCCTCAGTACTGACCCTCTTACAATGTACTACTCGCTCAGTACTGACCCTCTGACAGTGCAGCGCTCCCACTGTACTGACCCTCTGACAGTGCAGCACTCCCTCAGCGCTGACCCTTCGACAGTGCAGCACTCCCTCAGTACTGACACTCTGAAAGTGCAGCAGTCCCTCTGTACTGACCTTCTAACAGTGCAGCACTCCCTCAGTACTGACCTTCTGACAGTGCAGCACTCACACAGTACTGACCATCTGACAGTGCAGCGCTCCCTCAGTACTGACCCTCTGACAGTGCAGTAATCCCTCAGTACTGACCCCCACTCAGTGCATCACTCCCTCAGTACTGACCCTCTGACAGTGCAGCATTCCCTCAGTACTGACCTCTGACAGCGCAGCACTCCCTAAGTACTGACCCTCAATTAGTGCAGCACTCCCTCAGTACTGACTCTCTGACAGTGCAGCACTCCCTCAGTACTGACCCTCAGATAGTGCAGCACTCCCTCAATACTGACTGACAGTTAGCACTCCCACAGTACTGACTCTATAACAGTGCAGCACTCCCTCAGTACTTACCCTCTGACAGTGCAGCACTCCCTCAGTACTCAGTCTTACAGTGCATCACTCCCTCAGTACTGACCCTCTGACAGTGCAGCACTCCCTCAGTACTGACCCTCTGACAGTGCAGCACTCCCTCAGTACTGACCCAAGGTGGTGCAGCACTCCCTCAGTACTGACTCTCTGACAGTGCAGCAATACCTCAGTACTGACCCTCCGACAGTGCGGTCATCCCCTGGCACTGACCCTCTGACCGTGTGGCACTCCCTCAGTACTGAACATCTAGCAGAGAAGAACTCTCACTACTGAACCTCTGACAGTGCGGTGTTCCCTCAGTACTGACCCGCTGACAGTGTAGTACTCCCACAGTACTGACCCTCTGACAGTGCAGCACTCCTTCAGTACTGACCCTCTGACAGTGCAGCACTCCTTCAGTACTGAGCCTCTGACTGTGCGGCATTCCCTCAGTACTGACCCTCTGACAGCACAGCACTCCCTCAGTACTGACCTACTAACAGTGCAGCACTCCCTCAGTACTGACCCTCTGACAGTGTAGCACCCCTCAGTACTGACCCTCTGACAGTGCAGCACTCCCTCAGGATTGACCCTCTGACAATGCAGCACTCCCTCATTACTGACCCTCTTACAGTGCAGCACTCCCTCAGTACTGACCCTCTGACAGTGCAGCACTCCCGGAGTACTGACCCTCTGACAGTGCAGCACTCCCTCAGTACTGACTCTCTGACAGTGTAGCACTCCCTCAGTACGGACCCTCTGACAGTGCGGCACTCCCTCAGTACTGACCCTCTGACAGTGCAGCGTACCCTCAGTACTGATCCTCTGACAGCGCAGCACTCTCTCAGTACTGACCCTCTGACAGTGCAGCACTCCCTCAGTACTGACCCTCTGACAGTGCAGCACTCCCTCAGTCCTGACCCTCTGAGAGTGCAGCACTCCCTCAGTACTGACCCTCTGAGAGTGCAGCACTCCCTCAGTACTGATTCTGACAGTACAGCACTCCCTCAGTACTGACCCTCTGACAGTGCAGCACTCCTTCAGTACTGAGCCTCTGACAGCACAGCACTCCCTCAGTACTGACCTTCTGACAGTGCAGCACTCCCTCAGTACTGACCCTCTGACAGTGTAGCACCCCTCAGTACTGACCCTCTGACAGTGCAGCACTCCCTCAGTATTGACCCTCTGACAATGCAGCACTCCCTCATTACTGACCCTCTTACAGTGCAGCACTCCCTCAGTACTGACCCTCTGACAGTGCAGCACTCCCGGAGTACTGACCCTCTGACAGCGCGGCACTCCCTCAGTACTGACCCTCCGACAGTGCGGCACTGCCTCAGTACTGACCCTCTGACAGTGCAGCACTCCCTCAGTCCTGACCCTCTGACAGTGCAGCACTCTCTCAGTACTGACCCTCTGACAGTGCAGCACTCCCTCAGTACTGACCCTCTGACATTGCAGCACTCCCTCAGTACTGACCCTCTGACAGTGCAGCACTCCCTCAGTACTGACCCTCTGACAGTGCTGCACTCCCTCAGTACTGACCCTCTGACAGTGCAGCACTCCCTCAGTACTGACCCTCTGACAGTGCAGCAAACCCTCAGTCCTGACCCTCTGACAGTGCAGCACTCCCTCAGTACTGACCCTCTGACAGTGCAGCACTCCCTCAGTACTGACCCTCTGACAGTGCAGCACTCCCTCAGTACTGACTCTCCAACAGTGCATCACTCCCTCAGTACTGACACTCTGACTGTTCAGCACTCCCTCAGTACTGATTCTGACAGTACAGCACTCTCTCAGTACTGACCCTCTGACAGTGCAGCACTCCTTCAGTACTGAGCCTCTGACAGTGCGGCACTCCCTCAGTACTGACCCTCTGACAGCACAGCACTCCCTCAATACTGACCCTCTGACACTGCAGCACTCTCTCAGTACTGACCCTCTGACAGTGCAGCACTCCCTCAGTACTGACACTCTGACAGTGCAGCACTCCCTCAGTACTGACCCTCTGACAGTGCAGCAATCCCTCAGTCCTGACCCTCTGACAGTGCAGCACTCCCTCAGTACTGACCCTCTGACAGTGCGGCACTCCCTCAGTACTGACCCTCCGACAGTGCATCACTCCCTCAGTACTGACACTCTGACTGTGCAGCACTCCCTCAGTACTGATTCTGACAGTACAGCACTCTCTCAGTACTGACCCTCTGACAGTGCAGCACTCCCTCAGTACTGACCCTCTGACAGTGCAGCACTCCTTCAGTACTGAGCCTCTGACAGTGCGGCACTCCCTCAGTACTGACCCTCTGACAGCACAGCACTCCCTCAGTACTGACCTTCTGACAGTGCAGCACTCCCTCAGTACTGACCCTCTGACAGTGCAGCACTCCCTCAGTATTGACCCTCTGACAATGCAGCACTCCCTCATTACTGACCCTCTTACAGTGCAGCACTCCCTCAGTACTGACCCTCTGACAGTGCAGCACTCCCGGAGTACTGACCCTCTGACAGTGCAGCACTCCCTCAGTACTGACTCTCTGACAGTGTAGCACTCCCTCAGTACTGACCCTCTGACAGTGCGGCACTCCCTCAGTACTGACCCTCTGACAGTGCAGCGTACCCTCAGTACTGACCCTCTGACAGTGCAGCACTCTCTCAGTACTGACCCTCTGACAGTGCAGCACTCCCTCAGTACTGACACTCTGACAGTGCAGCACTCCCTCAGTACTGACCCTCTGAAAGTGCAGCACTCCCTCAGTCCTGACCCTCTGACAGTGCAGCACTCCCTCAGTACTGACCCTCTGACAGTGCAGCCCTCCCTCAGTACTGATTCTGACAGTACAGCACTCCCTCAGTACTGACCCTCTGACAGTGCAGCACTCCTTCAGTACTGAGCCTCTGACAGCACAGCACTCCCTCAGTACTGACCTTCTGACAGTGCAGCACTCCCTCAGTACTGACCCTCTGACAGTGTAGCACCCCTCAGTACTGACCCTCTGACAGTGCAGCACTCCCTCAGTATTGACCCTCTGACAATGCAGCACTCCCTCATTACTGACCCTCTTACAGTGCAGCACTCCCTCAGTACTGACCCTCTGACAGTGCAGCACTCCCGGAGTACTGACCCTCTGACAGCACGGCACTCCCTCAGTACTGACCCTCCGACAGTGCGGCACTGCCTCAGTACTGACCCTCTGACAGTGCAGCACTCCCTCAGTACTGACCCTCTGACAGTGCAGCACTCTCTCAGTACTGACCCTCTGACAGTGCAGCACTCCCTCAGTACTGACCCTCTGACATTGCAGCACTCCCTCAGTACTGACCCTCTGACAGTGCAGCACTCCCTCAGTACTGACCCTCTGACAGTGCTGCACTCCCTCAGTACTGACCCTCTGACAGTGCAGCACTCCCTCAGTACTGACCCTCTGACAGTGCAGCACTCCCTCAGTCCTGACCCTCTGACAGTGCAGCACTCCCTCAGTACTGACCCTCTGACAGTGCAGCACTCCCTCAGTACTGACTCTCCAACAGTGCATCACTCCCTCAGTACTGACACTCTGTCTGTGCAGCACTCCCTCAGTACTGATTCTGACAGTACAGCACTCTCTCAGTACTGACCCTCTGACAGTGCAGCACTCCTTCAGTACTGAGCCTCTGACAGTGCGGCACTCCCTCAGTACTGACCCTCTGACAGCACAGCACTCCCTCAGTACTGACCTTCTGACAGTGCAGCACTCCCTCAGTACTGACCCTCTGACAGCGCGGCACTCCCTCAGTACTGACCCTCTGACAGTGCAGCACTCTCTCAGTACTGACCCTCTGACAGTGCAGCACTCCCTCAGTACTGACACTCTGACAGTGCAGCACTCCCTCAGTACTGACCCTCTGACAGTGCAGCACTCCCTCAGTCCTGACCCTCTGACAGTGCAGCACTCCCTCAGTACTGACCCTCTGACAGTGCAGCACTCCCTCAGTACTGACCCTCCGACAGTGCATCACTCCCTCAGTACTGACACTCTGACTGTGCAGCACTCCCTCAGTACTGATTCTGACAGTACAGCACTCTCTCAGTACTGACTCTCTGACAGTGCAGCACTCCTTCAGTACTGAGCCTCTGACAGTGCGGCACTCCCTCAGTACTGACCCTCTGACAGTGCAGCACTCCCTCAGTACTGACCTTCTGACAGTGCAGCACTCCCTCAGTACTGACCCTCTGACAGTGTAGCACCCCTCAGTACTGATCCTCTGACAGTGCAGCACTCCCTCAGTATTGACCCTCTGACAATGCAGCACTCCCTCATTACTGACCCTCTTACAGTGCAGCACTCCCTCAGTACTGACCCTCTGACAGTGTAGCACCCCTCAGTACTGACCCTCTGACAGTGCAGCACTCCCTCAGTATTGACCCTCTGACAATGCAGCACTCCCTCATTACTGACCCTCTTACAGTGCAGCACTCCCTCAGTACTGACCCTCTGACAGTGCAGCACTCCCGGAGTACTGACCCTCTGACAGTGCAGCACTCCCTCAGTACTGACTCTCTGACAGTGTAGCACTCCCTCAGTACTGACCCTCTGACAGTGCGGCACTCCCTCAGTACTGACCCTCTGACAGTGCAGCGTACCCTCAGTACTGACCCTCTGACAGTGCAGCACTCTCTTAGTACTGACCCTCTGACAGTGCAGCACTCCCTCAGTACTGACACTCTGACAGTGCAGCACTCCCTCAGTACTGACCCTCTGACAGTGCAGCACTCCCTCAGTCCTGACCCTCTGACAGTGCAGCACTCCCTCAGTACTGACCCTCTGACAGTGCAGCACTCCCTCTGTACTGATTCTGACAGTACAGCACTCCCTCAGTACTGACCCTCTGACAGTGCAGCACTCCTTCAGTACTGAGCCTCTGACAGCACAGCACTCCCTCAGTACTGACCTTCTGACAGTGCAGCACTCCCTCAGTACTGACCCTCTGACAGTGTAGCACCCCTCAGTACTGACCCTCTGACAGTGCAGCACTCCCTCAGTATTGACCCTCTGACAATGCAGCACTCCCTCATTACTGACCCTCTTACAGTGCAGCACTCCCTCAGTACTGACCCTTTGACAGTGCAGCACTCCCGGAGTACTGACCCTCTGACAGCGCGACACTCCCTCAGTACTGACCCTCCGACAGTGCGGCACTGCCTCAGTACTGACCCTCTGACAGTGCAGCACTCCCTCAGTACTGACCCTCTGACAGTGCAGCACTCTCTCAGTACTGACCCTCTGACAGTGCAGCACTCCCTCAGTACTGACCCTCTGACATTGCAGCACTCCCTCAGTACTGACCCTCTGACAGTGCAGCACTCCCTCAGTACTGACCCTCTGACAGTGCTGCACTCTCTCAGTACTGACGCTCTGACAGTGCAGCACTCCCTCAGTACTGACCCTCTGACAGTGCAGCACTCCCTCAGTCCTGACCCTCTGACAGTGCAGCACTCCCTCAGTACTGACCCTCTGACAGTGCAGCACTCCCTCAGTACTGACCCTCCGACAGTGCATCACTCCCTCAGTACTGACACTCTGACTGTGCAGCACTCCCTCAGTACTGATTCTGACAGTACAGCACTCTCTCAGTACTGACCCTCTGACAGTGCAGCACTCCTTCAGTACTGAGCCTTTGACAGTGCGGCACTCCCTCAGTACTGACCCTCTGACAGCACAGCACTCCCTCAGTACTGACCTTCTGACAGTGCAGCACTCCCTCAGTACTGACCCTCTGACAGTGTAGCACCCCTCAGTACTGACCCTCTGACAGTGCAGCACTCCCTCAGTATTGACCCTCTGACAATGCAGCACTCCCTCATTACTGACCCTCTTACAGTGCAGCACTCCCTCAGTACTGACCCTCTGACAGTGCAGCACTCCCGGATTACTGACCCTCTGACAGTGCAGCACTCCCTCAGTACTGACTCTCTGACAGTGCGGCACTCCCTCAGAACTGACCCTCTGACAGCGCGGCACTCCCTCAGTACTGACCCTCTGACAGTGCAGCACTCTCTCAGTACTGACCCTCTGACAGTGCAGCACTCCCTCAGTACTGACACTCTGACAGTGCAGCACTCCCTCAGTACTGACCCTCTGACAGTGCAGCACTCCCTCAGTCCTGACCCTCTGACAGTGCAGCACTCCCTCAGTCCTGACCCTCTGACAGTGCAGCACTCCCTCAGTACTGACCCTCCGACAGTGCATCACTCCCTCAGTACTGACACTCTGAATGTGCAGCACTCCCTCAGTACTGATTCTGACAGTACAGCACTCTCTCAGTACTGACCCTCTGACAGTGCAGCACTCATTCAGTACTGAGCCTCTGACAGTGCGGCAGTCCCTCAGTACTGACCCTCTGACAGCACAGCACTCCCTCAGTACTGACCTTCTGACAGTGCAGCACTCTCTCAGTACTGACCCTCTGACAGTGCAGCACTCCCTCAGTACTGACACTCTGACAGTGCAGCACTCCCTCAGTACTGACCCTCTGACAGTGCAGCACTCCCTCAGTCCTGACCCTCTGACAGTGCAGCACTCCCTCAGTCCTGACCCTCTGACAGTGCAACACTCCCTCAGTACTGACCCTCTGACAGTGCAGCACTCCCTCAGTACTGACCCTCTGACAGTGCAGCACTCCCTCAGTACTGACCCTCCGACAGTGCATCACTCCCTCAGTACTGACCCTCTGACAGTGCAGAGCTCCCTCAGTACTGACCCTCTGACAGTGCAGCGCTCCCTCAGTCCTGACCCTCTGACTGTGCAGCGTACCCTCAGTACAGACCCTCTGACAGTGCAGCACTCCCTCAGTACTGACCCTCTGACAGTGCAGCACTCCCTCAGTCCTGACCCTCTGACAGTGCAGCACTCCCTCAGTACTGACCCTCTGACAGTGCAGCACTCCCTCAGTACTGACCCTCCGACAGTGCATCACTCCCTCAGTACTGAAACTCTGACTGTGCAGCACTCCCTCAGTACTGATTCTGACAGTACAGCACTCTCTCAGTACTGACCCTCTGACAGTGCGGCACTCCCTCAGTACTGACCCTCTGACAGTGCAGCACTCCTTCAGTACTGAGCCTCTGACAGTGCGGCACTCTCTCAGTACTGACCCTCTGACAGTGCAGCACTCCCTCAGTACTGACACTCTGACAGTGCAGCACTCCCTCAGTACTGACCCTCTGACCGTGCAGCACTCCCTCAGTCCTGACCCTCTGACAGTGCAGCACTCCCTCAGTACTGACCCTCTGACAGTGCAGCACTCCCTCAGTACTGACCCTCCGACAGTGCATCACTCCCTCAGTACTGACACTCTGACTGTGCAGCACTCCCTCAGTACTGATTCTGACAGTACAGCACTCTCTCAGTACTGACTCTCTGACAGTGCAGCACTCCTTCAGTACTGAGCCTCTGACTGTGCGGCACTCCCTCAGTACTGACCCTCTGACAGCACAGCACTCCCTCAGTACTGACCTTCTGACAGTGCAGCACTCCCTCAGTACTGACCCTCTGACAGTGTAGCACCCCTCAGTACTGACCCTCTGACAGTGCAGCACTCCCTCAGTATTGACCCTCTGACAATGCAGCACTCCCTCATTACTGACCCTCTTACAGTGCAGCACTCCCTCAGTACTGACCCTCTGACAGTGCAGCACTCCCAGAGTACTGACCCTCTGACAGTGCAGCACTCCCTCAGTACTGTCTCTCTGACAGTGCGGCACTCCCTCAGAACTGACCCTCTGACAGCGCGGCACTCCCTCAGTACTGACCCTCTGACAGTGCAGCACTCTCTCAGTAATGACCCTCTGACAGTGCAGCACTCCCTCAGTACTGACACTCTGACAGTGCAGCACTCCCTCAGTACTGACCCTCTGACAGTGCAGCACTCCCTCAGTCCTGACCCTCTGACAGTGCAGCACTCCCTCAGTCCTGACCCTCTGACAGTGCAGCACTCCCTCAGTACTGACCCTCCGACAGTGCATCACTCCCTCAGTACTGACACTCTGACTGTGCAGCACTCCCTCAGTACTGATTCTGACAGTACAGCACTCTCTCAGTACTGACGCTCTGACAGTGCAGCACTCATTCAGTACTGAGCCTCTGACAGTGCGGCTGTCCCTCAGTACTGACCCTCTGACAGCACAGCACTCCCTCAGTACTGACCTTCTGACAGTGCAGCACTCCCTCAGTACTGACCCTCTGACAGTGCAGCACTCTCTCAGTACTGACCCTCTGACAGTGCAGCACTCCCTCAGTACTGACACTCTGACAGTGCAGCACTCCCTCAGTACTGACCCTCTGACAGTGCAGCACTCCCTCAGTCCTGACCCTCTGACAGTGCAGCACTCCCTCAGTACTGACCCTCTGACAGTGTAGCACCCCTCAGTACTGACCCTCTGACAGTGCAGCACTCCCTCAGTATTGACCCTCTGACAATGCAGCACTCCCTCATTACTGACCCTCTTACAGTGCAGCACTCCCTCAGTACTGACCCTCTGACAGTTTAGCACCCCTCAGTACTGACCCTCTGACAGTGCAGCACTCCCTCAGTATTGACCCTCTGACAATGCAGCACTCCCTCATTACTGACCCTCTTACAGTGCAGCACTCCCTCAGTACTGACCCTCTGACAGTGCAGCACTCCCGGAGTACTGACCCTCTGACAGTGCAGCACTCCCTCAGTACTGACTCTCTGACAGTGTAGCACTCCCTCAGTACTGACCCTCTGACAGTGCGGCACTCCCTCAGTACTGACCCTCTGACAGTGCAGCGTACCCTCAGTACTGACCCTCTGACAGTGCAGCACTCTCTCAGTACTGACCCTCTGACAGTGCAGCACTCCCTCAGTACTGACACTCTGACAGTGCAGCACTCCCTCAGTACTGACCCTCTGACAGTGCAGCACTCCCTCAGTCCTGACCCTCTGACAGTGCAGCACTCCCTCAGTACTGACCCTCTGACAGTGCAGCACTCCCTCTGTACGGATTCTGACAGTACAGCACTCCCTCAGTACTGACCCTCTGACAGTGCAGCACTCCTTCAGTACTGAGCCTCTGACAGCACAGCACTCCCTCAGTACTGACCTTCTGACAGTGCAGCACTCCCTCAGTACTGACCCTCTGACAGTGTAGCACCCCTCAGTACTGACCCTCTGACAGTGCAGCACTCCCTCAGTATTGACCCTCTGACAATGCAGCACTCCCTCATTACTGACCCTCTTACAGTGCAGCACTCCCTCAGTACTGACCCTTTGACAGTGCAGCACTCCCGGAGTACTGACCCTCCGACAGTGCGGCACTGCCTCAGTACTGACCCTCTGACAGTGCAGCACTCCCTCAGTACTGACCCTCTGACAGTGCAGCACTCTCTCAGTACTGACCCTCTGACAGTGCAGCACTCCCTCAGTACTGACCCTCTGACATTGCAGCACTCCCTCAGTACTGACCCTCTGACAGTGCAGCACTCCCTCAGTACTGACCCTCTGACAGTGCTGCACTCCCTCAGTACTGACCCTCTGACAGTGCAGCACTCCCTCAGTACTGACCCTCTGACAGTGCAGCACTCCCTCAGTCCTGACCCTCTGAAAGTGCAGCACTCCCTCAGTACTGACCCTCTGACAGTGCAGCACTCCCTCAGTACTGACTCTCCAACAGTGCATCACTCCCTCAGTACTGACACTCTGACTGTGCAGCACTCCCTCAGTACTGATTCTGACAGTACAGCACTCTCTCAGTACTGACCCTCTGACAGTGCAGCACTCCTTCAGTACTGACCCTCTGACAGTGCGGCACTCCCTCAGTACTGACCCTCTGACAGCACAGCACTCCCTCAGTACTGACCTTCTGACAGTGCAGCACTCCCTCAGTACTGACCCTCTGACAGCGCGGCACTCCCTCAGTACTGACCCTCTGACAGTGCAGCACTCTCTCAGTACTGACGCTCTGACAGTGCAGCACTCCCTCAGTACTGACACTCTGACAGTGCAGCACTCCCTCAGTACTGACCCTCTGACAGTGCAGCACTCCCTCAGTCCTGACCCTCTGACAGTGCAGCACTCCCTCAGTACTGACCCTCTGACAGTGCAGCACTCCCTCAGTACTGACCCTCCGACAGTGCATCACTCCCTCAGTACTGACACTCTGACTGTGCAGCACTCCCTCAGTACTGATTCTGACAGTACAGCACTCTCTCAGTACTGACCCTCTGACAGTGCAGCACTCCTTCAGTACTGAGCCTTTGACAGAGCGGCACTCCCTCAGTACTGACCCTCTGACAGCACAGCACTCCCTCAGTACTGACCTTCTGACAGTGCAGCACTCCCTCAGTACTGACCCTCTGACAGTGTAGCACCCCTCAGTACTGACCCTCTGACAGTGCAGCACTCCCTCAGTATTGACCCTCTGACAATGCAGCACTCCCTCATTACTGACCCTCTTACAGTGCAGCACTCCCTCAGTACTGACCCTCTGACAGTGCAGCACTCCCTCTGTACTGATTCTGACAGTACAGCACTCCCTCAGTACTGACCCTCTGACAGTGCAGCACTCCTTCAGTACTGAGCCTCTGACAGCACAGCACTCCCTCAGTACTGACCTTCTGACAGTGCAGCACTCCCTCAGTACTGACCCTCTGACAGTGTAGCACCCCTCAGTACTGACCCTCTGACAGTGCAGCACTCCCTCAGTATTGACCCTCTGACAATGCAGCACTCCCTCATTACTGACCCTCTTACAGTGCAGCACTCCCTCAGTACTGACCCTTTGACAGTGCAGCACTCCCGGAGTACTGACCCTCTGACAGCGCGACACTCCCTCAGTACTGACCCTCCGACAGTGCGGCACTGCCTCAGTACTGACCCTCTGACAGTGCAGCACTCCCTCAGTACTGACCCTCTGACAGTGCAGCACTCTCTCAGTACTGACCCTCTGACAGTGCAGCACTCCCTCAGTACTGACCCTCTGACATTGCAGCACTCCCTCAGTACTGACCCTCTGACAGTGCAGCACTCCCTCAGTACTGACCCTCTGACAGTGCTGCACTCCCTCAGTACTGACCCTCTGACAGTGCAGCACTCCCTCAGTACTGACCCTCTGACAGTGCAGCACTCCCTCAGTCCTGACCCTCTGAAAGTGCAGCACTCCCTCAGTACTGACCCTCTGACAGTGCAGCACTCCCTCAGTACTGACTCTCCAACAGTGCATCACTCCCTCAGTACTGACACTCTGACTGTGCAGCACTCCCTCAGTACTGATTCTGACAGTACAGCACTCTCTCAGTACTGACCCTCTGACAGTGCAGCACTCCTTCAGTACTGACCCTCTGACAGTGCGGCACTCCCTCAGTACTGACCCTCTGACAGCACAGCACTCCCTCAGTACTGACCTTCTGACAGTGCAGCACTCCCTCAGTACTGACCCTCTGACAGCGCGGCACTCCCTCAGTACTGACCCTCTGACAGTGCAGCACTCTCTCAGTACTGACGCTCTGACAGTGCAGCACTCCCTCAGTACTGACACTCTGACAGTGCAGCACTCCCTCAGTACTGACCCTCTGACAGTGCAGCACTCCCTCAGTCCTGACCCTCTGACAGTGCAGCACTCCCTCAGTACTGACCCTCTGACAGTGCAGCACTCCCTCAGTACTGACCCTCCGACAGTGCATCACTCCCTCAGTACTGACACTCTGACTGTGCAGCACTCCCTCAGTACTGATTCTGACAGTACAGCACTCTCTCAGTACTGACCCTCTGACAGTGCAGCACTCCTTCAGTACTGAGCCTTTGACAGTGCGGCACTCCCTCAGTACTGACCCTCTGACAGCACAGCACTCCCTCAGTACTGACCTTCTGACAGTGCAGCACTCCCTCAGTACTGACCCTCTGACAGTGTAGCACCCCTCAGTACTGACCCTCTGACAGTGCAGCACTCCCTCAGTATTGACCCTCTGACAATGCAGCACTCCCTCATTACTGACCCTCTTACAGTGCAGCACTCCCTCAGTACTGACCCTCTGACAGTGCAGCACTCCCGGATTACTGACCCTCTGACAGTGCAGCACTCCCTCAGTACTGACTCTCTGACAGTGCGGCACTCCCTCAGAACTGACCCTCTGACAGCGCGGCACTCCCTCAGTACTGACCCTCTGACAGTGCAGCACTCTCTCAGTACTGACCCTCTGACAGTGCAGCACTCCCTCAGTACTGACACTCTGACAGTGCAGCACTCCCTCAGTACTGACCCTCTGACAGTGCAGCACTCCCTCAGTCCTGACCCTCTGACAGTGCAGCACTCCCTCAGTCCTGACCCTCTGACAGTGCAGCACTCCCTCAGTACTGACCCTCCGACAGTGCATCACTCCCTCAGTACTGACACTCTGACTGTGCAGCACTCCCTCAGTACTGATTCTGACAGTACAGCACTCTCTCAGTACTGACCCTCTGACAGTGCAGCACTCATTCAGTACTGAGCCTCTGACAGTGCGGCAGTCCCTCAGTACTGACCCTCTGACAGCACAGCACTCCCTCAGTCCTGACCCTCTGACAGTGCAGCACTCCCTCAGTCCTGACCCTCTGACAGTGCAACACTCCCTCAGTACTGACCCTCTGACAGTGCAGCACTCCCTCAGTACTGACCCTCTGACAGTGCAGCACTCCCTCAGTACTGACCCTCCGACAGTGCATCACTCCCTCAGTACTGACCCTCTGACAGTGCAGAGCTCCCTCAGTACTGACCCTCTGACAGTGCAGCGCTCCCTCAGTCCTGACCCTCTGACTGTGCAGCGTACCCTCAGTACAGACCCTCTGACAGTGCAGCACTCCCTCAGTACTGACCCTCTGACAGTGCAGCACTCCCTCAGTCCTGACCCTCTGACAGTGCAGCACTCCCTCAGTCCTGACCCTCTGACAGTGCAGCACTCCCTCAGTACTGACCCTCCGACAGTGCATCACTCCCTCAGTACTGACACTCTGACTGTGCAGCACTCCCTCAGTACTGATTCTGACAGTACAGCACTCTCTCAGTACTGACCCTCTGACAGTGCAGCACTCATTCAGTACTGAGCCTCTGACAGTGCGGCAGTCCCTCAGTACTGACCCTCTGACAGCACAGCACTCCCTCAGTCCTGACCCTCTGACAGTGCAGCACTCCCTCAGTCCTGACCCTCTGACAGTGCAACACTCCCTCAGTACTGACCCTCTGACAGTGCAGCACTCCCTCAGTACTGACCCTCTGACAGTGCAGCACTCCCTCAATACTGACCCTCCGACAGTGCATCACTCCCTCAGTACTGACCCTCTGACAGTGCAGAGCTCCCTCAGTACTGACCCTCTGACAGTGCAGCGCTCCCTCAGTCCTGACCCTCTGACTGTGCAGCGTACCCTCAGTACAGACCCTCTGACAGTGCAGCACTCCCTCAGTACTGACCCTCTGACAGTGCAGCACTCCCTCAGTCCTGACCCTCTGACAGTGCAGCACTCCCTCAGTACTGACCCTCTGACAGTGCAGCACTCCCTCAGTACTGACCCTCCGACAGTGCATCACTCCCTCAGTACTGACACTCTGACTGTGCAGCACTCCCTCAGTACTGATTCTGACAGTACAGCACTCTCTCAGTACTGACCCTCTGACAGTGCAGCACTCCTTCAGTACTGAGCCTCTGACAGTGCGGCACTCTCTCAGTACTGACCCTCTGACAGTGCAGCACTCCCTCAGTACTGACACTCTGACAGTGCAGCACTCCCTCAGTACTGACCCTCTGACAGTGCAGCACTCCCTCAGTCCTGACCCTCTGACAGTGCAGCACTCCCTCAGTACTGACCCTCTGACAGTGCAGCACTCCCTCAGTACTGACCCTCCGACAGTGCATCACTCCCTCAGTACTGACACTCTGACTGTGCAGCACTCCCTCAGTACTGATTCTGACAGTACAGCACTCTCTCAGTACTGACTCTCTGACAGTGCAGCACTCCTTCAGTACTGAGCCTCTGACTGTGCGGCACTCCCTCAGTACTGACCCTCTGACAGCACAGCACTCCCTCAGTACTGACCTTCTGACAGTGCAGCACTCCCTCAGTACTGACCCTCTGACAGTGTAGCACCCCTCAGTACTGACCCTCTGACAGTGCAGCACTCCCTCAGTATTGACCCTCTGACAATGCAGCACTCCCTCATTACTGACCCTCTTACAGTGCAGCACTCCCTCAGTACTGACCCTCTGACAGTGCAGCACTCCCAGAGTACTGACCCTCTGACAGTGCAGCACTCCCTCAGTACTGTCTCTCTGACAGTGCGGCACTCCCTCAGAACTGACCCTCTGACAGCGCGGCACTCCCTCAGTACTGACCCTCTGACAGTGCAGCACTCTCTCAGTACTGACCCTCTGACAGTGCAGCACTCCCTCAGTACTGACACTCTGACAGTGCAGCACTCCCTCAGTACTGACCCTCTGACAGTGCAGCACTCCCTCAGTCCTGACCCTCTGACAGTGCAGCACTCCCTCAGTCCTGACCCTCTGACAGTGCAGCACTCCCTCAGTACTGACCCTCCGACAGTGCATCACTCCCTCAGTACTGACACTCTGACTGTGCAGCACTCCCTCAGTACTGATTCTGACAGTACAGCACTCTCTCAGTACTGACCCTCTGACAGTGCAGCACTCATTCAGTACTGAGCCTCTGACAGTGCGGCAGTCCCTCAGTACTGACCCTCTGACAGCACAGCACTCCCTCAGTACTGACCTTCTGACAGTGCAGCACTCCCTCAGTACTGACCCTCTGACAGTGCAGCACTCTCTCAGTACTGACCCTCTGACAGTGCAGCACTCCCTCAGTACTGACACTCTGACAGTGCAGCACTCCCTCAGTACTGACCCTCTGACAGTGCAGCACTCCCTCAGTCCTGACCCTCTGACAGTGCAGCACTCCCTCAGTCCTGACCCTCTGACAGTGCAGCACTCCCTCAGTACTGACCCTCTGACAGTGCAGCACTCCCTCAGTACTGACCCTCAGACAGTGCAGCACTCCCTCAGTACTGATCCTCCGACAGTGCAGCACTCCCTCAGTACTGACCCTCTGACAGTGCAGAGCTCCCTCAGTACTGACCCTCTGACAGTGCAGCGCTCCCTCAGTCCTGACCCTCTGACTGTGCAGCGTACCCTCAGTACAGACCCTCTGACAGTGCAGCACTCCCTCAGTACTGACCCTCTGACAGTGCAGCACTCCCTCAGTCCTGACCCTCTGACAGTGCAGCGCTCCCTCAGTACTGACCCTCTGACAGTGCAGCACTCCCTCAGTACTGACCCTCCGACAGTGCATCACTCCCTCAGTACTGACACTCTGACTGTGCAGCACTCCCTCAGTACTGATTCTGACAGTACAGCACTCTCTCAGTACTGACCCTCTGACAGTGCAGCACTCCTTCAGTACTGAGCCTCTGACAGCACAGCACTCCCTCAGTACTGACCCTCTGACAGCACGGCACTCCCTCAGTACTGACCCTCTGACAGTGTAGCACCCCTCAGTACTGACCCTCTGACAGTGCAGCACTCCCTCAGTATTGACCCTCTGACAATGCAGCACTCCCTCATTACTGACCCTCTTACAGTGCAGCACTCCCTCAGTACTGACCCTCTGATAGTGCAGCGCTCCCTCAGTCCTGACCGTCTGACAGTGCAGCGTACCCTCAGTACAGACCCTCTGACAGTGCAGCACTCCCTCAGTACTGACCCTCTGACAGTGCAGCACTCCCTCAGTACTGAACCTCTGACAGTGCAGCACACCCTCAGTACTGAACCTCTGACAGTGCAGCACACCCTCAGTACTGACCCTCTGACAGTGCGGCACACCCTCAGTACTGAACCTCTGACAGTGCAGCACACCCTCAGTACTGAACCTCTGACAGTGCAGCACACCCTCAGTACAGACCCTCCCAGAAGTGCCAACTTCCCTCACTATTCAAAGCAGTTTGACTGCTCAGTTTGTGCTGTGTCAGACTGTTGAGGTTTCTCTTGTGTGTGCTGATGATCTCTCCCATGCCTCTCTTTCCAGGCTCGCCGCCATGGAAAGCTTTCCTTTTTGGATTTCTGGGTGTCGAGAGGAACCCACGGGTTGGAGTTATGCTCTCTATCTCCGGGTGTTTCCACTGACACCAGCAAAGATCCCCTCCCTCTCCCGGAGTCAGTGAGCGTAGGTGGAACGGGGAAAGCCTCTTTCCCTGTCAGCCCGAGTGTGTGTCTGGCAAATCAGTGCTGTGGATCCGGCGGTCCCATCTCCAAAGCAACTAATCAGCAACGGCAACGGGGCCAGGTCCAGCTGGAGTCACTCGGTCCTGTGAAGGGTCATTCACACTCGAAACGTTAACTGTGTTCCTGTGTGCAGATGCTGCCAGACAACAGAACGCAGGAAGAACTCAGCAGGTCTGGGGAGTATCTGCGGAGAGGGAAATCGAGTTAACGTTTGGAGTCCAATGTGACTTCTTCAGAGCTCGCTGCTTTTGTTTTTGAAACTGGGAAATGTCAACAGGTCATCACCCCACTCCCACCGCCACCCCCCCCTCCTCAGTCAGGAAAAGGGGCAGACTCGAGTCCCAAGTCAGTGCTTTGAATCAACTCTGCCCCTATCATTCTGGGGGCAGCATCCCCTCCAATATCTCCTTGCTGAGGTGCACTGCCCAGAGCTGAACATCTCCTCCCGGTGGGATCCAGTCAGTTCGTATAACCGCAACATAACTTCTCGCCCTCTCGAGCCAAAGGCCCACATCTTGGGGAGATGGTGGTGTTGTGGCAATGTCACCCACAGGTGCAGGCTAACCCACGTCCCACAGCACAGGTTCAAATCCCACCACGGCAGCTGGGGGAATTTAAACTCAATGAATAAATATTGAATTCAAAGCCAGTCTCAGTCACGTTGACTTGCCAGCGATGCCCTCACCCCATGAAAGAATGTATTTTTAAAATCCATTAGCTTTTCTGATGACCTCTTGTTCTGTCCACTGGATGTTACTGAATTTGAACACAGTCCACAGTCTCTCCCCATTGAGCAGACGTTCCAATTTCCCTCTCTTTGGTTCAAAATTGCTGACCTCAAATTTCTCCATATTGAACATCACTCATTTTCCTGTTTGATTAAATGTTCAAGAACAAAGACAGAGACTAACACAGACAGTTCTCCTGACAAGATTTTAATTTATCATCTCTTCAGATAATAGTAGACCTCACAGTCCTCAAAATATTTTCATTTTAAAAATTCATTCACGGGATGTGGGTTTCGCTGGCTGGACCAGCATTTATTCTCCATCCCTAATTGCCCCTTGAGAAGGTGGTGGTGAGCTGTCTTCTTGAACCACTGCAGTCCATGTGGTGTAGGTACACCCACTGTGCTGTTAGGGAGGGAGTTCCAGGATTGTGACCCAGCGACAGTGAAGGAACGGTGATATATTTCCAAGTCAGGATGGTGAGTGACTTGGAGGGGAACTTCCAGGTGGTGATGTTCCCATCTATCTGCTGCCCTTGTCCTTCTAGATGGTAGTGGTCGTGGGTTTGGAAGGTGCTGTCTAAGGAGCCTTGGTGAGTTGCTGCAGTGCATCTTGGAGATGGTACACACTGCAGGCGTGGTGTGCAAGCGGTGGATTCTGAGCTCAATTTCTGGAGACGCATATCAGTCTAAATCCCCATTTTTCACAGAAACTCCCTTCTGTTCCCATCCAGATGTTGATGATGCAGGGCATGTTCCCATCCAGATGTTGTCCAAAATGCACCTCTCTTCCATTAAGATACTGCCTCAGACTATTTCTGTGTAGGTGTGGCCCTCAAAGTGCAGCTCCTGTCCTCATCCTCACACCCAGTGCACTGTTCTCCTCCAGATGTTCCGTGAACTGTTCCTGTCCTGTTCCCATCTAGGTGTTTTCCACACATGGAACCCCACCTCGATCGGCCTGGATCTTCCTTCCACCTGGAGCAACTGTTCCCATCCAGATGCTCCTCAAACCCAGTGCACTTCCCATCCAGATGTTGCATGAACTGTGCCCCTCCTGTTCCCCATACATGGAGCCCCACCTCTACCCAATCAGATATCCCTCTTATCCAGAGAGACTGTTCCACTACATGTTCTTCACTCCCAGTGCCCTTGGTTCCAAAGCAGATGTTCCTCACACAGACAGATATTCCCCACACATCCAGACAGATCCCAAACTGTATCCTCATTGCTATTGGGATGTGCCCCACACCCAGTGCCCCTGTTCCAATTCAAATTGTGCCCTTACACCAGCCTTACCACAATGTTCCTATGCAGAAGTTTCCCAAATCTGGCCCCCTCCCCCATTCCCTAACAGATGTTTTTCACACCTGCCCCCACCCCCCCCACCGTTTCCAATTTGGGCTCTTCCTGTTCCCATCCAGATGTTGCCTGCAGCCGTCATGTGGCTGAGAGTCTCTGTTGTATCAGTCTGTAGTTGATGAGATCCTGCTGGGAGACTGAGGGTTGCAGGGTAGTGAGGGCACTCTGAAAATCCTCCTGCATCAGAACCAGCTCTGAGTCCTCTGTCTCCACACCTGTGAGCACAGGAGGAGGGCAGTCAGTCCAGGAATCACACCAATCGAAGTTAACTACAGCACATGCACAGGTACACCAATCCAGCTTCACCACTGGCCTCAGTGCTTGGGGCCCCTCTCCAGGTACCCCAAAGCCTTTCACAGCTATGAGGTGCTCTGCTGAAGTGTTGGAATACAGGGAAACATGGCACCCAATGTATACACAGCTGAATTGCACAAACTGCTATTGAGATGACAAATGAATAATCCATGTCTTTAGGTGACATTTGTTGATACTGGGAAAACTTACAGCTGAAAGACAGCGCCTCCAACAGTGCAGCATTCCCTCAGTTACTACACTCAGAGTCCAGGCCTTGTATTTGTGCTCATGTCTCTGAAGTGGGATGTGAACCCACAACGCTCTGACTCTGGGGCGAGCGTGTTACTGACTGAATCAAGATGTCATATAACTCAGCTGGAGCTTCAGGTATTGTACACATCCTGAATCACCTTGAGGAGCTGAATGGCCTCCTCCTGTTCCTGTGTAATAGGCTCGAGGGGCTGAATGGCCTCCTCCTGTTCCTGTGTAACCGACTCGAGGGGCTGAATGGCCTCCTCCTGTTCCTGTGTAACAGGCTCGAGGGGCTGAATGGCCTCCTCCTGTTCCTGTGTAACAGACTCGAGGGGCTGAATGGCCTCCTCCTGTTCCTGTGTAACAGACTCGAGAGGCTGAATGGCCTCCTCCTGTTCCTGTGTAACAGGCTCGAGGGGCTGAATGGCCTCCTCCTGTTCCTGTGAGTTTCCCTGAGTTTATAAGATGGGGTGAGAATCTAGACAAACCTTCCTCAATGCGGCTGATCTTCCGTTTTAGAGCTGACATCATGGTATCGGAGCAGAGTGAGTACAGGTCTGCCCCACTCAGATATGGAGGGCACTGTTCAACAACGTGCTTCAGACTCACACTGGGATGCAACGTGAACCTGCCGAGGGAAACAGCAAGGTGAGGAGAACAGAGATTCACACCAGACCTCTGACCCCCGGCAACCCTGCCCACCCTCCCACCCCTGCCTCCCAGGCGCTGCACCCCTGACCCCACCTCCCAGGCGCTGCCCCCTGACCCCACCTCCCAGGCACTGCACCCCTGACCCCGCCTCCCAGGCGCTGCCCCCTGACCCCACCTCCCAGGCGCTGCCCCCTGACCCCACCTCCCAGGCACTGCACCCCTGACCCCACCTCCCAGGCGCTGCCCCCTGACCCTGCCTCCCAGGCGCTGCCCCCTGACCCTGCCTCCCAGGCGCTGCCCCCCCTGACCCTGCCTCCCAGGTGCTGCACCCCTGACCCCCGCCTCCCAGGCGTAGCCCCCTGACCCCGCCTCCCAGGCGCTGCACCCCTGACCCCGCCTCCCAGGCGCTGCACCCCTGACCCCACCTCCCAGGCGCTGCCCCCTGACCCCGCCTCCCAGGCAGTGCCCCCTGACCCCGCCTCCCAGGCAGTGCCCCCTGACCCCACCTCCCAGGCGCTGCACCCCTGACCCCGCCTCCCAGGCGCTGCACCCCTGACCCCGCCTCCCAGGCGCTGCACCCCTGACCCCGCCTCCCAGGCGCTGCACCCCTGACCCCGCCTCCCAGGCGCTGCACCCCTGACCCCGCCTCCCAGGTGCTGCACCCCTGACCCCGCCTCCCAGGCAGTGCCCCCTGACCCCGCCTCCCAGGCGCTGCACCCCTGACCCCACCTCCCAGGCAGTGCCCCCTGACCCCATCTCCCAGGCGCTGCACCCCTGACCCCGCCTCCCAGGCGCTGCCCCCTGACCCTGCCTCCCAGGCGCTGCACCCCTGACCCCGCCTCCCAGGCGCTGCCCCCTGACCCCCGCCTCCCAGGCGCTGCACCCCTGACTCCGCCTCCCAGGCGTAGCCCCCTGACCCCGCCTCCCAGGCGCTGCACCCCTGACCCCGCCTCTGAGGTGCTGCACCCCTGACCCCGCCTCCCAGGCAGTGCTCCCTGACCCCGCCACCCAGGCAGTGCCCCCTGACCCCGCCACCCAGGCAGTGCCCCCTGACCCCGCCACCCAGGCGCTGCCCCCTGACCCCGCCACCCAGGCAGTGCCCCCTGACCCCGCCTCCCAGGCGCTGCCCCCTGACCCCGCCTCCCAGGCAGTGTCCCCTGACCCTGCCACCCAGGCGCTGCCCCTTGACCCCGCCTCCCAGGCGCTGCCCCCCTGACCCCGCCTCCCAGGCGCTGCCCCCCTGACCCCATCCCCCAGGCAGTGCCCCCTGACCCCGCCTCCCAGGTGCTGCCCCTTGACCCTGCCACTCAGGTGCTGCCCCTTGACCCCGCCTCCCAGGTGCTGCCCTCTGACCCTGCTTGCAAGAGATGGGGGTGAGTTAAAATATTGCCAAGTAAAATCATAGAAAACCCAACCATGTTTTATAGATACCTAAAGAGCAAAATGAAAACTACGGAAAGAGTGAGGCCGATGGGATTAAAGGGACCGTGTGCATGGAGGGCCAAGACGTGCTTGGTTCTTTGTGAAGACACTGTATCTGTCTTCCCAAAAAAAGAGGAATGATGCAGACACTGGAATGAAGGAGGACGCGTGTGAAATAATGGATGGGATAAACAGTGTGGAGCACGTATGAAGGTGTTAAAAGGATAACTCTCCAGGCATGGATGAAATGTATCCCAGGCTGCTAAGGGAAGCAAGGGAGGAGATAGCAGAGGCTCTGATCATCATTCTCCAACTCTCTCTGGTTACCAGGAAGCTGCTGGAGGACTGGAGGACAGGGAATGTTGTACCGCTGTTTAAAAGGAAGAGATATACTGAGGAATCACAGGCCAGTCAGCCTGACCTCTGGGGGGAAATTTATTGGAAAGATTTAGCAGCCGGTGTAAATCATCATTTAGAAAGTCACAGGTCAAAGAGTCATAGAGGTCTACAGCACAGAAAAGGGCCCTTCGGCCCATCGAGTCTGCACCAGTCAAACAAGTGCCTAACTGTTCTAATCCCATTATCCAGCACTAGGCCCATAGCCGTGTATACCATGGCATCGCAAGTGCACATCCAAATATTTCCTAAATGTTATGAGGGTTTCTGCCTCTACCACCCTTTCGGGCAGAGAGTTCCAGATTCCCACCACCCTCTGGGTGATAAAATTCTTCCTCACATCCCCTCTAAACCTCCTGCCCCCTTACCTTAAATCTATGCTCCCTGGTTATTGATCCCTCCTCCAAGGGGAAAAGTTCCTTCCTGTTTACCCTATCTATGCTTCTCATAATTTTATACACCTCAATCATGTCCCCCCTCAATCTCCTCTGCTCCAGGGAAAATAACCCCAGTCTACCCAATCTCTCCTCATAACTAAAACTCTCCAGCCCAGGCAACATCCTGCTGAATCCCCTCTGCACTCTCTCTAGTGCAATCACATCCTTCCTACAATGCGGATTCCAGAACTGCACGCAATACTCTAGCTGTAGCCTAACCAGTGTTTTATATAGTTCCAGCATAACCACCCTGCTCTTATGTTATGGGGAGAGGGCGGGAAATTGGAGTTGAGGCCAAAATGAGATCAGCCATGATCGTAATGAATGACAGGGCAGGCTCGAGGGGCTGAATTGCCTACTCCTGCTCTTAGTTCTTATGTCCTTATGTTCTTATGTTCTGTGCCTCGGCTAATAAAGGCAATTATCCCATATGCCTTCCTAACCACCTTATCTCTCATGCGGGACCTTATCAGAAGCCTTGCTGAAGTCCACGTAGACTATGTCAAATGCATTGTCCTCATCTACACACCTGGTCACCTCTTCGAAAAATTCAATCAAACTGGTCAGACATGACCTCCCCTTAACAAAACCATGCTGACTGTCCTTGATTAATCCCTGCCTCTCCAAGTGTAGCTGAATTCTGTCCCTCAGAACCCCACCACTGAGGTTAGACTGACTGGCCTGTAGTTCCCTGGTTTATCCCTTCCTCCCTTCTTGAATAACGGTACCACATTGGCTGTCCTCCAGTCCTCTGGACCTCTCCTGTGGCCAGAGAGGTATTGAAAATTATTGCCAGCGCCCCTGCTATCTCCTCCCTTGCCTCACACAACAGCCTGGGATACATTTCATCCGGGCCTGGAGATTTATCTACTTTTAAGCCTGCCAGACCACTGAGAACCTCCTCCCTTTCTATGTTAATTCTTTAATTATATCACAGTCCTTCTGCCTGATTTCCATACCCACGTCGTCCCTCTTATTTGTGAACACCGACCCAAACCCTACCTATGTCTTCCGGCTCCACACACAAATTACCACTATGGTCCTTAATGGGACCTACTCCTTCCCTAGTGATCCTCTTACTCTTAACGTACTTGTAAAATAACTCTGGATTTTCCTTTATTTTACCTGCCAATGTTTTTTCATGCCCCTTTTTGCTCTCCTAATTTCCTTTTTAAGTTCCCCGCTACACATTCTATACTCCTCTTCCGAGGAGGACTGAGACTTCCGCTGTTTTGAGCCCTCGGTATCTGCCATTAGCCTCCCTTTTTCTCTTTATCCAATCCTGTATATCCCTCGACATCCAGGGCTCCCTGGATTTGTTGGTCCCACCCTTTGTCTTTACTGGAATATGTTGGCCCTGTACTCTCCCTATTTCCTTCTTCAATGAGTCCCACTGCTCTGATGCAGATTTACCAAAAAGTAGCTGCTCCCAGTCTACTCTGGCCAAATCATATCTGATCTTATTAAAATTGGCCTTCCCCCACTTTAGAACTCTGATTTCTGGCCCATCCTTGTCCTTTTCCATAACAACCTTGAATCTAACAGAGTTATGATCACTATCTGCTAAATGCTCCCCACTGATACCTCTACCACTTGGCCGGCTTCATTCCCTAAAATTAAATCCAGGACCACCCCCTCTCTTGTGGGACCTTCTACGTACTGGCTTAAAAAGCTCTCCTGGATGCATTTTAAGAATTCTGCTCACTCCAATCCTATAACACTATGACTAACCCAGTTAGTGTTGGGGAAGTTGAAATCCCCCACTATTACAACTCTATTATTTTTATACTTCTCTGAAATTTGCCTACATATCTGCTCTTGTGTTTCTCTCTGACTGTTTGGGGGCCTATAGTACACTCACAGCAATGTGATTGCTCCTTTTTTGTTTTTCAGTTCTACCCATATGACTTCATTTGAGGAGCCTTCTAAGATGTCATCCCTCCTTACTGCTGTAATTGATTCCTTGATCAATATAACGATACTCCCTCCTCTTTTACCTCCTTCCCTGTCTCGCCTGAAGACCCAATATCCTGCAATATTGAGCTGCCAATCCTGCCCCTCTCTCAACCATGTCTTTGTGACAGCAATGACATCATACATCCATGCGTTAATTTGTGCCCTCAACTCATCTGCCTTATTCGTCAGACTCCTTGCATTAAAATAAATACCATCCAACCCTGCCAAACTCCCTTGTGCCTTAACTGGCCTATAATTTCCACGCCTTCCAGACTCACTTGCTCTCGCTTCTCTTACACAAAACTAGGTGAGAATGTAAGCAGTGAGGAGAATGTTCAGAGGCTTCAAGGGGATTTGGACAAGCTCAGTGAATGGGCAAGAACATGGCAGATGCATTACAACGTCAATAAGTGTGAAGTTATCCACTTTGATTAGAAAAAACAGAAAGGCAGAGTATTTCTTAAATGGTGAGAGGTTGGGAAGTGTTGATGTCCAAAGGGGCCTGGGTTCATGAATCGCTAAAAGCTAGCATGCTGATGCAGCAAGCAATTAGGAAGGCAAATGGTACAGTGGCCTTCATCGCAAGGGGATTTGAGTATAGAAGAAAAGAAGTCTTGCTGCAATTATATAGAGCCTTGGGTCAATCAGGGATAGTCAGCATACCCTTACTAAAGGAAGGTCACAAGGACAGGAGAGATGGGAAGATACGAACATGGGTATTAGGAGCAGGAGTGGCCATTCGGCCCCTCGAGCCTCTCCACCATTCAATAAGATCATGTCTGATCTGAATGTAACCCCAACCCTACATTCCTGCCTACCCCCGATAACCTTTCACCCCCTTGTTAATCAAGAATCACTCCAGCTCTGCCTTAAAAATATTCAAAGACTCTGCTTCCATCACATTTTGAGGAAGAGAGTTCCAAAGACTTGCAACTCTCAGAGAAAAAAATTCCCCTCATCTATCTTAAATAAAACAGAGATTCCTAGTTCTAGATTCTCCCACAAGAGGAAACATCCTTCCCACATCCACCCTGTCAAGATCCCTCAGGGTCTTAAAGGTTTCAGCTAAGTCACCTCTTACTCTTCTAAACTCCAGTGGATACAAGCCTAACCTGTCCAGCCTATCCTCATAAGACAACCCACCCAATCCTGGTATTAGTCTGGTAAACCTTCTCTGAACTACTTCTAACACATTTATATCTTTCTTTAAATAAGGGGACCAGTACTGTACACAATACTCCAGATGTGGTCTCACCAGTGCCCTGTGTAACTGAAACATAACCTCCCTACTTTTGTAATCAATTCCCTTCACATTAAATAACATTCTATTAGCTTTCCGAATTACCTGCTGTACCTGCATATTAACCTTTTGTGATTCATGCACTAGGACACCCAGATCCCTCTGAATCTCAGAGCTCTGCAATCTCTCACCAGTTAGATAATAAGCTTCTTTTTTATTCTTCTGCCAAAATGGACAATTTCACATTTGCCCACATTACACTCCATTTGCCCGACCTTTGCCCACTCACTTAACCTATCAATATCACTTTGTAGCCTCCTAATGTCCTCTCCACAATTTACATTCCTACTTATCTTTGTGTTGTCAGCAAATTTGGCAACTGTTCCTTTAGTCCCTTCATCCAAGTCATTTATATAAACTGTAAAAGGCTGAGGCCCCAGCACTGATCCCTGTGGCTCATCACTCGTCACATCCTGCCAACCAGAAAAAGACACATTTATGCCAACTCTCTGCTTGTTAGCCAGCCAATCTTCTATCCATGCCAATATGTTACCCCCTACACCATGAGCTTTTATTTTCTGCAGTACTCCTTGATGTGGCACTTTATTAAATGCCTTCTGGAAATCTAAGTACAGTACATCCACCCGGTCCCCTTTATCCACAGCACATGTGACTCTTTCAAAGAACCCTAATAAATTGATTAAATATGATTTCCCTTTCACAAAACCATGTTGACTCTGCCTGATTGCTTTGAATTTTTCTAAGTGCCTGTTATAAAGTCTTTAAACATAACTTCTAACATTTTCCCTCCCTCTCGCCTGCCCTCACCCTCCTCCTCCTCTCACCCTCCATCTCACCATCCTCCCCCTCCCTCCTTCACCCCGTCCTCTGCCCCCTCCCTCACCCCTCCTCCAATTCCCTCCTGTCTCCCTTGCCCCCTATGTCCCTCGCCCCGTTCCTTCCTCCCTCGTTCCTTCTCCTCTATCCATCATTCCCTCCACCCACCCTCCCTCACGTGCCCGCCCCTCCCTCCTTCTCCCCCTCCCCTCCTCTTGTTCCTCCCTCCCTCCTCTCTGCCTCCCTTGCCCCTCCTCCTCCCTCCCTCAGCTTCTCCTCCTCCATGACCTCAGTTCCTCCTCCTCCCTCCTTCCCCACTCCATCCCTTGCCATCACCTCTCCTCGCCCCTCCTCTCTCCCTCGCCTCCTCCCTCTCCCTAACTCCGCCTTCTCTACCTCTCCCTCCCTCACCCCTCCCTCGACCCATCCTCCCCCCGTCACCCACTCCTCCTACCCACTCCCACAACCGCCCAGCGCTCCCTGGAGCTCCATGTGAGTCCTGACCCTATAACGGACTCTGCTAGATTACTTACTTGTGTGTTATTGCCCTCAGTATCCGGAGCTGTGTCTCTCTGTCTTCACTCACTCCCACATACAACAGCTTATCAAATCTGTTTCAAAGACAGTCAGTGCATGATTACTCAGCTCAGAGGCACAGGCGCAAACCTGATATCAGATCCTGGCCCCCAACATAATGGTCCGCAAACACATCCAACCGGAACACAGCTATCGCACCACAGAAATTAAGAAAACACAGCAAGTGTGGGGAGGACAGGCAGTGAAACAGGCGGGGTGACTGAAGCTAGTGTGACATGTACCTGCCTGGCCGGAGAAGGGCTTGGTCCAGCAGATCAGGTCTGTTTGTGGCTCCGATGACAAACACACCAGCACTGGGATTAAGTCCATCGAGTTCAGTGAGAAGCTGAGACACCACTCTGAAAATGACAAAAACAAAGAGGCACATGGAGAGCAGCGGCTGGGGAGTGGAGTGTGGGGGGGAGGGGGGCGGCGGGACAGTCTCTCGGAGGGCAGTATGTGTCGGGAAGTGGGGGTCAGCAGGAGTGGGGGATGGGGGGTGAAAGGAGAGAGGGAGGGCAGCGGATCGGGGGGAGTGAAGGCAGCGGATGAGGGATTGGGGGTTTGGATGGCAGGGGGGGGTGGGGATGGGGAGGTATCGGGGGGGATGGGGAGGTATCGGGGGATGGGGAGGTATCGGGGGGGGGTGGGGATGGGGAGGTATCGGGGGGGATGGGGAGGTATTGTGGGGGGTGGGGGTGGGGAGGTATCGGAGGGGGTGGGGATGGGGAGGTATCGGGGGGGGTTGAGGAGGTATCGGGGGGGATGGGGAGGTATCGGGGGGGGTTGAGGAGGTATCGGGGGGGGGGGATGAGGAGGTATCGGGGGGGATGGGGAGGTATCGGGGGGGGGTTGAGGAGGGTACCGGGGGGGGGGATGGGGAGGTACCGGGGGGGGGGATGGGGAGGTATCGGGGGGGGGGGGTGGGGAGGTATCGGGGGGTGGGGATGGGGAGGTATCGGGGGGTGGGGATGGGGAGGTATCGGGGGGATGGGGAGGTATCGGGGGATGGGGAGGTATCGGGGGATGGGGAGGTATCGGGGGATGGGGAGGTATCGGGGGATGGGGAGGTATCGGGGGATGGGGAGGTATCGGGGGATGGGGAGGTATCGGGGGATGGGGAGGTATCGGGGGATGGGGAGGTATCGGGGGATGGGGAGGTATCGGGGGATGGGGATGGGGAGGGGGATGGGGAGGTATCGGGGGGGGGATGGGGAGGTATCGGGGGGGGGGATGGGGAGGTATCGGGGGGGGGATGGGGAGGTATCGGGGGGGATGGGGAGGTATCGGGGGGGTGCGGGATGGGGAGGTATCGGGGGGATGGGGATGGGGAGGTATCGGGGGGATGGGGATGGGGAGGTATCGGGGGGGGATGGGGAGGTATCGGGGGGATGGGGATGGGGAGGTATCGGGGGGGGATGGGGAGGTATCGGGGGGGATGGGGAGGTATCGGGGGGATGTGGAGGTATCGGGGGGATGTGGAGGTATCGGGGGGGATGGGGATGGGGAGGTATCGGGGGATGGGGAGGTATTGGGGGATGGGGATGGAGAGGTATCGGGGGATGGGGAGGTATCGGGGGGGGGGGATGGGGAGGTATCGGGGGGGATGGGGAGGTATCGGGGGGATGGGGAGGTATCGGGGGGATGGGGAGGTATCGGGGGGATGGGGAGGTATCGGGGGTTGAGGAGGTATCGGGGTTGAGGAGGTATCGGGGGATGGGGATGGGGTTGAGGAGGTATGGGGGTTGAGGAGATATTGGGGGATGGGGAGGTATCGGGGGATGGGGAAGTATCGGGGGGGGGAGGTATCGGGGGGATGGGGATGGGGTTGAGGAGGTATCGGGGGGTTGGGGTTGAGGAGGTATCGGGGGATGGGGAGGTATCGGGGGGGGATGGGGAGGTATCGGGGGGATGGGGAGGTATCGGGGGGCATGGGGAGGTATCGGGGGGGATGGGGAGGTATCGGGGGATGGGGAGGTATCGGGGGGGTGGGGATGGGGAGGTACCGGGGGGGTGGGGATGGGGAGGTATCGGGGGGGTGGGGATGGGGTTGAGGAGGTATGGGGTTGAGGAGGTATTGGGGGGGTGGGGAGGTATTGGGGGGGTGGGGAGGTATCGGGGGGGATGGGGAGGTATCGGGGGATGGGGAGGTATCGGGGGGGGTGGGGATGGGGAGGTATCGGGGGGGTGGGGATGGGGAGGTATCGGGGGGGTGGGGATGGGGTTGAGGAGGTATGGGGGTTGAGGAGGTATTGGGGGATGGGGAGGTATCGGGGGATGGGGAGGTATCGGGGGTGGGGATGAGGAGGTATTGGGGGATGGGGAGGTATCGGGGGTGGGGATGGGGAGGTATCGGGGGGGGGGGGTAAAGGGGCAGGGCTGAGGCAGCAGCAGGCTGTGCGTTGATCTGAGGAGGTACTTGGGGCAGGGGTGAAGAAGACCAGGCGGGGTTAGAGTAAGCTGACTACCTGTCCATGACACCTCCTGAGTCTCCGCTCCGACCTCGATTTGGGGCCAGTGAGTCCAGTTCATCAAAGAAGACGACACAGGGAGCAGCTGCTCTGGCCTTGCTGAACACTGTGGGCAGAGACAGGCACAACAGGAGATCGGGGAATCCACACCCACGACTGGTCTGCCTGTACCAGCCCGGGCACAGGCCCCACCGCAGGCCCCGCCCACCCCACCGCAGGCCCCGCCCACCCCACCGCATCCTCCGCCCAACCCACAGACACCATTTAACCCACTCTCTCCACCACAGACACCATTTAACCCACTCCCTCCCACCACAGACACCATTTAACCCGCTCTCTCCCACCACAGACACCATTTAACCCGCTCCCTCCCACCACAGACACCATTTAACCCACTCCCTCCCACCACAGACACCATTTAACCCGCTCTCTCCCACCACAGACACCATTTAACCCGCTCTCTCCCACCACAGACACCATTTAACCCACTCCCTCCCACCACAGACACCATTTAACCCACTCCCTCCCACCACAGGCACCATTTAACCCACTCCCTCCCACCACAGACACCATTTAACCCGCTCCCCTCCCACCACAGGCACCATTTAACCCACTCTCTCCACCACAGACACCATTTAACCCGCTCCCTCCCACCACAGACACCATTTAACCCGCTCCCTCCCACCACAGGCACCATTTAACCCACTCTCTCCACCACAGACACCATTTAACCCACTCTCTCCACCACAGACACCATTTAACCCACTCCCTCCCACCACAGACACCATTTAACCCGCTCTCTCCACCACAGACACCATTTAACCCACTCCCTCCCACCACAGGCACCATTTAACCCACTCCCTCCCACCACAGACACCATTTAACCCACTCCCTCCCACCACAGGCACCATTTAACCCACTCTCTCCCACCACAGACACCATTTAACCCACTCTCTCCCACCACAGACACCATTTAACCCACTCCCTCCCACCACAGACACCATTTAACCCACTCCCTCCCACCACAGGCACCATTTAACCCACTCTCTCCACCACAGACACCATTTAACCCACTCCCTCCCACCACAGACACCATTTAACCCACTCTCTCCACCACAGACACCATTTAACCCACTCCCTCCCACCACAGACACCATTTAACCCACTCTCTCCCACCACAGACACCATTTAACCCACTCCCTCCCACCACAGACACCATTTAACCCACTCTCTCCACCAACAGACACCATTTAACCCACTCTCTCCCACCACAGACACCATTTAACCCACTCTCTCCCACCACAGACACCATTTAACCCACTCTCTCCCACCACAGACACCATTTAACCGCTCCCTCCCACCACAGACACCATTTAACCCACTCTCTCCACCACAGACACCATTTAACCCGCTCCCTCCCAACACAGACACCATTTAACCCGCTCCCTCCCACCACAGACACCATTTAACCCGCTCTCTCCACCAACAGACACCATTTAACCCACTCTCTCCCACCACAGGCACCATTTAACCCGCTCCCTCCCACCACAGACACCATTTAACCCGCTCTCTCCCACCACAGGCACCATTTAACCCGCTCCCTCCCAACACAGACACCATTTAACCCACTCCCTCCCAACACAGACACCATTTAACCCGCTCCCTCCCAACACTGACTCCATTTAACCCGCTCCCTCCCACCACAGACACCATTTAACCCACTCCCTCCCACCACAGACACCATTTAACCCGCTCCCTCCCACCACAGACACCATTTAACCCGCTCCCTCCCACCACAGACACCATTTAACCCGCTCCCTCCCACCACAGACACCATTTAACCCGCTCCCTCCCACCACAGACACCATTTAACCCACTCCCTCCCACCACAGACACCATTTAACCCACTCTCTCCACCACAGACACCATTTAACCGCTCCCTCCCACCACAGACACCATTTAACCCACTCTCTCCACCACAGACACCATTTAACCCACTCTCTCCCACCACAGACACCATTTAACCCACTCCCTCCCACCACAGACACCATTTAACCCACTCTCTCCCACCACAGACACCATTTAACCGCTCCCTCCCACCACAGACACCATTTAACCCACTCTCTCCACCACAGACACCATTTAACCCGCTCCCTCCCACCACAGACACCATTTAACCCACTCTCTCCACCACAGACACCATTTAACCCGCTCCCTCCCAACACAGACACCATTTAACCCGCTCCCTCCCACCACAGACACCATTTAACCCGCTCTCTCCACCAACAGACACCATTTAACCCACTCCCTCCCACCACAGACACCATTTAACCCGCTCCCTCCCACCACAGACACCATTTAACCCACTCCCTCCCACCACAGACACCATTTAACCCGCTCCCTCCCACCACAGACACCATTTAACCCGCTCCCTCCCACCACAGACACCATTTAACCCGCTCTCTCCACCACAGACACCATTTAACCCGCTCCCTCCCACCACAGACACCATTTAACCCGCTCCCTCCCACCACAGAGACCATTTAACCCACTCCCTCCCACCACAGACACCATTTAACCCACTCTCTCCACCACAGACACCATTTAACCCGCTCCCTCCCACCACAGACACCATTTAACCCGCTCCCTCCCATCACAGACACCATTTAACCCACTCTCTCCCACCACAGACACCATTTAACCCGCTCCCTCCCAACACAGACACCATTTAACCCACTCCCGCCCACCAGACACCATTTAACCCACTCCCTCCCACCACAGACACCATTTAACCCGCTCCCTCCCACCACAGACACCATTTAACCCACTCTCTCCCACCACAGACACCATTTAACCCGCTCCCTCCCAACACAGACACCATTTAACCCACTCCCGCCCACCAAACACCATTTAACCCACTCCCTCCCACCACAGACACCATTTAACCCGCTCCCTCCCACCACAGACACCATTTAACCCACTCTCTCCACCACAGACACCATTTAACCCGCTCTCTCCCACCACAGACACCATTTAACCCGCTCCCTCCCACCACAGACACCATTTAACCCACTCCCTCCCACCACAGACACCATTTAACCCGCTCCCTCCCACCACAGACACCAGTTAACCCGCTCCCTCCCACCACAGACACCAGTTAACCCGCTCCCTCCCACCACAGACACCATTTAACCCACTCTCTCCCACCACAGACACCATTTAACCCACTCTCTCCATCACAGACACCATTTAACCCGCTCCCTCCCACCACAGACACCATTTAACGCACTCCCTCCCACCACAGACACCATTTAACCCGCTCCCTCCCACCACAGACACCATTTAACCCACTCTCTCCCACCACAGACACCATTTAACCCGCTCCCTCCCACCACAGACACCATTTAACCCACTCCCTCCCATCACAGACACCATTTAACCCACTCTCTCCCACCACAGACACCATTTAACCCACTCTCTCCCACCACAGACACCATTTAACCCACTCTCTCCACCACAGACACCATTTAACCCGCTCCCTCCCACCACAGACACCATTTAACCCGCTCCCTCCCACCACAGACACCATTTAACCCGCTCCCTCCCACCACAGATACCATTTAACCCACTCTCTCCCACCAACAGGGAAAGGGTAGCGACAAGGCAAGAGAGAAGGGCATCAATGTGGGAAATGACTTCATTACTAACGAGCTAGTGACAGGAAGGGACGGAGTATAAATCCACAGAGGAAATCAGCTGATAAGGCTAGAGATTACAAAAATCATAAAATGACAAAATTCAAGGCTCTTTATTTGAATGCGTGTAGCATTCGAAATAAAATATATGAATGGATAGATAAGTATGATCTGATGGCCGTTACAGAGGCATAGCTGCAGAACGATATAGATTGGGACTTGATTATTGAAGGGTACGTGACGTTTTAGAATGACAGGAAGTTAGGATAAGGTGGAGGGGCGGCTCTGTTAATTAATGTACTCGCACATTGGAGAGGGATGACCTAAGTTCAGGAAACCAGGATGTAGAAGCGGTTTGTGTTGAGATGAGGACTGATAAAGACAAGGAGTCTCCTGTGGGAGTGATGTGCAGGCCCCGTAACAGTAACCACACAGCAGGAGGAGGTATCAAAGGAGAAATAATGGAAGCTTCTCAGAAAGCTACAGCAATAATCATGGGGGATTTTAATCTACACATAGACTAGAAAATCATATGGGCAAAGGAAGTCTAGAAGAGGAATTCATAGAATGCTTTCAGCTTAGTTTCTTAGAACATCACGTTCTGGAGCCAACCAGAGAGCCGGCTACACTAGACCTGGGATTGAGCAACGAGATAGGACTAATTAATGACCTCATGGTGAAGGCTGCCCCAGGTAGCAGTGATCATAATATGACTGAATTTTACATTCAGTTTGAGGGAGAGAAGAGTGGGTCCAAGACTAGTATTTAAAACTTAAATAAGGGCAATTGGGAGGCAATGAAAACAGGGCTGTCTAAAGTGAAGTGGCAAATGAGGTTAAGGGTAAGGTCAATAGAAATGCAGTGGCTAATATTTAAGGGCATTTTTCAGAATGCACAGAATATATACATTCCAACAAGCAAAGAAAAATTCCAAGGGGAGGACTCACCATCCGTTAACTAAAAAAGTTAAAGATAGTTTCAAACTTATAGAGAAAACATATAATTACGCAAAAACGTGTGACAGGTCAGGAAACTGGACAGAACATAAAAAATCGCAAAGAATGACAAAAAAATAATGAGAGAAAAATTAGAGTACAAGAGACAATTAGCGAGTAATATAAAGACAAATAGTAAGAGTTTCCATTTAAAAAAGTAAAGACTTAACAAAGTGAGCATTGTGAATCTGGGGAAAGTGGATCTGGCGAATTGATAATGGAAAACAAGGAGATGGCAGGTGAATTGAACAGGTATTTTGCATCTGTCTTCACTATAGAGGACACAAGTAACATCCCAAAAGCAGCTATAAACCAGGAAATGGAAGGGAGGGAGGAACTCAGGAAAATTACAATCATCAAGGAAGTGGTACTGAGCAATTTGTTAGGGTTGCGGACTGTCAAATCCCCAGGTCCGGATGGACTTAAGACCATAAGACACAGGAGCAGAAATTAGGCCATTCAGCCCATCGACTTCACCCTAGGGTCTTAAAAGTATCTAGTGAACTAGTTGATGAGCTGGTTTTAATTTTCTGAAATTCCCTAGATTCAGGGAAGGTTCCATTAGATTGGAAAATAGCAAATATAATTCCTTTATTCAAAAAGGGAGGGAGACAGAAAGCAGGAAACTACAGGCCAGTTAGCCTAACATCTGTCATAGGGAAAATGTTTGAAGCTATTATTAAAGATGTCATAGCAGAGCACTTAGAAACATTCAAGGCAATCAGGCAGAGTCAACATGGTTTTGTGAAAGAGAAATCATGTTTAACCAATTTATTGGAGTTCTTTGAAGGAGTCACATGTGCTGTGGATAAAGGGGACCGGTGGATGTACTGTACTTAGATTTCCAGAAGGCATTTGATAAAGTGCCACATCAAGGAGTACTGCAGAAAATAAAAGCTCATGGTGTAGGGGATAACATATTGGCATGGATAGGAGATTGGCTGGCTAACAGGAAACAGAGTTGACATAAATGTGTCTTTTTCTGGTTGGCAGGATGTGGCGAGTGATGTGCCACAGGGATCAGTGCTGGGGCATCAGCCTTTTACAGTTTATATAAATGACTTGGATGAAGGGACTGAAGGTACGGTGGCTAAATTTACTGACCACACAAAGATAGGTAGGAAAGTAAATTGTGGAGAGGACATTAGGAGGCTACAAAGTGATATTGATAGGTTAAGTGAGTGGGCAAAGCTCAGGCAATTGGAGTGTAATGTGGGAAAATGTGAAATTGTCCATTTTGGCAGAAGAATAAAAAAGAAGCTTATTATCTAAATGGTGAGAGATTGCAGAGCTCTGAGATTCAGAGGGATCTGGGTGTCCTAGTGCATGAATCACAAAATGTTAGTTTGCAGGTACAGCAAGTAATTCGGAAAGACAATAGAATGTTATTTAATGTGAGGGGAATTGATGACAAAAGTAGGGAGGTTATGCTTCAGTTACACAGGGCACTGGTGAGACCACATCTGGAGTATTGGGTACTGTATTGGTCTCCTTATTTAAAGAAAGATGTAAATGTGTTAGAAGTAGTTCAGAGAAGGTTTACCAGACTAATACCAGGATTGGGTGGGTTGTCTTATGAGGATAGGCTGGACAGGTTAGGCTTGTATCCACTGGAGTTTAGAAGAGTAAGAGGTAATTTAATTGAAACCTTTGAGATCCTGAGATGTCTTGACAGGGTGGGTGTGGAAAGGATGTTTCCTCTTGTGGGAGAATCTAGAACGAGGGGTCACTGTTTAAAAATAAGGGGTCGCTCATTTAAGACAGAGATGAGGAGAAATGTTTTCTCTCAGAGGGTTGTGAGTGTTTGGAACTCTCTCTCCCTCAAAGGGAGGTGGGAGCAGAGTCTGAATATCTTTAAGGCAGAGCTGGATAGATTCTTGATTAACAAGGAGGTGAAAGGTTATTGGGGGTCGGCAGGAATGTGGGGTTGAGGTTAAAATCCAATCAACCATGATCTTACTGAATAGCAGAGCAGGCTCGAGGGGTCTCCTCCTGCTCTTAATTCTATGTTCGTGCACCAGTCCCCAAGCAGGCGCCGACCCCACTCCCCCGGCAGGCGCCGACCGCCCTCCCCCGGCAGGCGCCGACCCCTCTCCCCCGGCAGGTGCCGACCCCTCTCCCCCGGCAGGCGCCGACCCCACTCCCCCGGCAGGCGCCGACCCCTCTCCCCCGGCAGGCGCCGACCCCTCTCCCCCGGCAGGCGCCGACCCCTCTCCCCCGGCAGGTGCTGACCCCTCTCCCCCGGCAGGCGCCGACCCCTCTCCCCCGGCTGGCTGTTAGTGTGGGGTTTCCTGTGCTGTTTCTTACCTTCTCGCACATTCTCTTCACTCTGTCCAACATACATGTTGATGAGCTCAGGGCCTTTAACACTGTGGGGAGAGAGAGAGAGAGAGACACAAAGTGGGTGGGGAGAGGGAAGTGGGGAAGGAATGGGGTGGGGGGGGGTGCGAGGCAGAGAGGGAGGGGAGGGGGAGTGAGGCAGAGAGGGAGGGGAGGGGGAGTGAGGCAGAGACGGAGGGAGGGGGTGGAAGGAAAGGGGTTTGGAGGGTGGGAGGGAGAAGTGAGAGAGATTAGCAAAGGAATGAGAGAGGGTGGGAAGGGAGAGAGAGGATATGACACAGAGAGAGAATGAAATGAATTTATATTCTTGTTTACAGGTTAAAATAAAATGGCGTGGACACCAGGAAGAAATCCTTTATCTTATCTGAAATTGTACAGGTGGATCATTTAGGTCCTCCTCAGGAGAGAACGAGGCTCCATTTAACAGCTCGCTAACAAAGCAGCACTCCCTCAGTACTGACCCTCTGACAGTGCAGCACTCCCTCAGTACTGACCCTCTGACAGTGCAGCACTCCCTCAGTACTGACCCTCTCACAGTGCAGCACTCCCTCAGTACTGACCCTCTCACAGTGCAGCACTCCCTCAGTACTGACCCTCTGACAGTGCAGCACTCCCTCAGTACTGACCCTCTGACAGTGCAGCACTCCCTCAGTACAGACCCTCTGACAGTGCAGCACTCCCTCAGTACTGACCCTCTGACAGTGCAGCACTCCCTCAGTACTGACCCTCTGACAGTGCAGCACTCCCTCAGTACTGACCCTCTGACAGTGCAGCACGCCCTCAGCACTGACCCTCTGACAGTGCAGCACTCCCTCAGTACTGACCCTCTGACAGTGCAGCGCTCCCTGAGTACTGACCCTCTGACAGTGCAGCACTCCATCAGTACTGACCATCTGACAGTGCAGCACTCCCTCAGTACTGACCCTCTGACAGTGCAGCACTCCCTGAGTACTGACCCTCTGACAGTGCAGCACTCCATCAGTACTGACCCTCTGACAGTGCAGCACTCCCTCAGTACTGACCCTCTGACAGTGCGGCACTCCCTCAGTACTGACCCTCTGACAGTGCGGCACTCCATCAGTACTGACCCTCTGACAGTGCAGCACTCCCTCAGTACTGACCCTCTGACAGTGCGGCACTCCATCAGTACTGACCCTCTGACAGTGCGGCACTCCCTCAATACTGACCCTCTGACAGTGCAGCACTCCCTCAGTACTGACCCTCTGACAGTGCAGCACTCCCTCAGTACTGACCCTCTGACAGTGCAGCACTCCCTCAGTACTGACCCTCTGACAGTGCAGCACTCACTCAGTACTGACCCTCTGACAGTGCGGCACTCCATCAGTACTGACCCTCTGACAGTGCAGCACTCACTCAGTACTGACCCTCTGACAGTGCGGCACTCCCTCAGTACTGACCCTCTGACAGTGCGGCACTCCCTCAGTACTGACCCTCTGACAGTGCAGCACTCCCTCAGTACTGACCCTCTGACAGTGCGGCACTCCCTCAGTACTGACCCTCTGACAGTGCGGCACTCCCTCAGTACTGACCCTCTGACAGTGCGGCACTCCCTCAGTACTGACCCTCTGACAGTGTGGCACTCCCTCAGTACTGACCCTCTGACAGTGCGGCACTCCCTCAGTACTGACCCTCTGACAGTGCAGCAGTCCCTCAGTACTGACCCTCTGACAGTGCGGCACTCCCTCAGTACTGACCCTCTGACAGTGCGGCACTCCCTCAGTACTGACCCTCTGACAGTGCGGCACTCCCTCAGTACTGACCCTCTGACAGTGCAGCACTCACTCAGTACTGACCCTCTGACAGTGCGGCACTCCCTCAGTACTGACCCTCTGACAGTGAGGCACTCCCTCAGTACTGACCCTCTGACAGTGCGGCACTCCCTCAGTACTGACCCTCTGACAGTGCGGCACTCCCTCAGTACTGACCCTCTGACAGTGCGGCACTCCCTCAGTACTGACCCTCTGACAGTGCGGCACTCCCTCTGTACTGACCCTCTGACAGTGCTGCACTCCCTCAGTACTGACCCTCTGACAGTGCAGCACTCCCTCAGTACTGACCCTCTGACAGTGCAGCACTCCCTCAGTACTGACCCTTTGACAGTGCGGCACTCACTCAGTACTGACCCTCTGACAGTGCAGCACTCCCTCAGTACTGACCCTCTGACAGTGCAGCAATCCCTCAGTACTGACCCACTGACAGTGCAGCACTCCCTCAGTACTGACCCTCTGACAGTGCAGCACTCCCTCAGTACTGACCCTCTGACAGTGCAGCACTCCCTCAGTACTGACCCTCTGACAGTGCGGCACTCCCTCAGTACTGACCCTCCGACAGTGCGGCACTCCCTCAGTACTGACCCTCTGACAGTGCAGCACTCCCTCAGTACTGACCCTCTGACAGTGCAGCACACCCTCAGTACTGACCCTCTGACAGTGCTGCAATCCCTCAGTACTGACCCTCTGACAGTGCAGCACTCCCTCAGTACTGACCCTCTGACAGTGCAGCACTCCCTCAGTACTGACCCTCTGACAGTGCAGCACTCCCTCAGTACTGACCCTCTGACAGTGCAGCACTCCCTCAGTACTGACCCTCTGACAGTGCAGCACTCCCTCAGTACTGACCCTCTGACAGTGCAGCACTCCCTCAGTACTGACCCTCCGTCTGTGCTCAGTCCCTCAAAACTTTACAATTTACCTTGAAGCTATGATACTGGCTGAGCCAAACTGATCATAAAGCTGTTGGATCTGTGAACACCAGACAGAAGGAAGCCAAGTCTAGTTCATTAATATCCATGAGGAAGAGCAGGGTTCCGAACACCCATCCCTGAAGATCTGCACTGTAAACCATCCACCAGTCCATTCTGTACCCATTTTTTAAGATTCTTTAATGGGATGTGGGCATCACTGGCTGGGCCAGTATTTATTGCCCATCCCTAGTTGCCCTTGAGAAGGTGGTGGTGAGCTGCCTTCTTGAACCGCTGCAGTCCATGTGGTGTAGGTACACCCACTGTGCTGTTAGGGAGGGAGTTCCAGGATTTTGACCCCAGCGACAGTGAAGGAACGGCGATATATTTCCAAGTCAGGATGGTGAGTGACTTGGAGGGGAACTTCCAGGTGGTGGTGTTCCCATCTATCTGCTGCCCTTGTCCTTCTAGATGGTAGTGGTCGTGGGTTTGGAAGGAGCTGTCTGAGGAGCCTTGGTGAGTTCCTGCAGTGCATTTTGTAGATGGTACACACACTGCTGCTACTGTGCGTCGGTGGTGGAGGGAGTGAATGTTTGTGGATGGGGTGTCAATCAAGCGGCTGCTTTGTCCTGGATGGTGTCCAGCTTCTTGAGTGTTGTGGGAGCTGCACTCATCCAGGCAGGTGGAGAGTGTCCGTTATTCACTGCTTCCCTCCCAATCTTCCCACTGACCACTTCCCAACAGTAGGATAGGTTTTTGGTAGACAAGGGAGTCGAGGGTTATGGGAGCAGACAGTAAAGTGGAGTTAAGGCCACAGTCAGATCTGCCATGATCTCACGGAGAGGTAAAATGGGCTTGAGGGGCCGAATGGCCTACTTCTGCTCCTAGTTTTTGTGTGGAACAACACTGAATGAAGCACCTTAAAACAGGTCAAAGCAAAATACTGCGGATGCTGGAAATCTGCAACTAAAACGGAAACTGCTGGAAAATCTCAGCCGGTCAGACAGCATCTGTGGAGAGAGAACGACAGAGTTAACGTTTCGAGTCCGTATGGCTCTGAAGAGGGGTCATTCTGGACTCGAGACGTTAACTCTGTTTCCTTTCTCTCCACAGGTGCTGTTCCACCTGCTGGGTTTTTCCAGCATTTTCCGTTTTTGTTTGAACTTAAAACGGTAGCTCGTGTCCACGTGCTGGGTCCACCCAGGCATCCGGCTGGCTCACCTGAGGAAGGTCATAGTGCACTCGGTGGCAACGGCTTTAGCCAGCAGGGTTTTGCCGGTTCCGGGCGGTCCATACAGCAGCAGGCCGGTTCGGCGCAGGCCAAGCGTTAGCAGCTCGGGATGGTCCAGGGGGAGCTGCACGGTGTCCAGGATCTCACGCTTTACATCTTGCAGACCTCCCACATCCTGCCAGCTCACTGTGGGAATCTGGGGGCAAGCAAGACATCACCCAGTGAGAAAATACCACCTCAGGGACCGGGAGGCAGGCTGTT